>OX421448.1:6727200-6729700 GCA_949126865.1 Montipora capitata | reverse complement strand
CTAATCAGTTAAGTCTGTTCAAATATAAGTACTACACGGCCAACGTTTGCAAAAACGTAATCTTTCCTTGTACTTGTACATGTCCATTGCCGTGACTTCAACATCTTCAGTTCCCACAGCCTACTCCCGTCTGACCTTGTAGCTCAGTCGGTAGAGCAGCGGTGATCTAACCCGAAGGTCGTGGGTTCAATTCCCACCCTGGTCAGAGTTTTTCTCTGTCCTTGTGTGGGCCCATTTTCATCAGTAGGGCTAACGCTCACATGGTTCATATGGGGTACAAAACTAGCACTTCACATTACACTCTAATCAGTTATCCGAAACGTGAGTTGGTACGAGTGGTTTCAGAGTAAAAATATAGAATGAAAGATTTGCATTGGTGCACTCGCGTTATCGTTAAAACCTCAAATTCGGTGATTTCACGTCTTCGTTGCGCAGAGTACCGCAAAAATGCGTGCTACGCGTGCAGCACGATTATATTTCCTCTTTTAATCAATGATATTCTTGTTTTGTGGCTGTCTCGTTGACGACCACGTCGTAGATCTCAAGTCTCTATTCCAAGATAGAAACACGGTAAGCACCAAGAGGACGCTCGTTTCTGTCTAGGGGGTAGTGCACTAGAATATTTTGGCATACGTCTGTTAAAGTACAAGGAAGGGTTACGTTTTTACAAACTTTGGCCGTGTAGCACTTATATTTGAACAGACTTAACTGATTAGAGTGTAATTCTCACCCTGGTCAGAGTTTTTCTCTGTCCTTGTGTGTGGGCCCATTTCCATTAGTAGGGCTAACGCTCACATGGTTCATATGGGGTACAAAACTAGCACTTCACATTACATTCTAATCAGTTAAGTCTTTCTGTTAAAGATTGAAAGCCTCGTCGATTGTATGTGAATTAGTACCACCTCAACGATTGTTGAAACAAGGAAAAGGTCACTCAAGGGAAAAAAAAAAGGCATTTTATTTTTCCGACTTTCCGTGTCAAAGTGCTTGGCTGCTTAACTTCAAGGTGGGCAGACACGAGGGGACATGTTGCAGCCACAAAAAACTTGTGTAGTGCACACTGAGGCGACATGCAGCAGAGATGTAGCGGGGACATGTAGCAGGGACAAAATCACAACTTGTGCACACATGAAAATGTTGCCAACGGGTACATGTCCCAGGGATATGTTGCAGCGACATGTCCCCTCGTGTGAACTGATAATTTTAAAATTGTGCAAATGTTGCGGTTATATATCCCAGGAATATGTTGTGGCGACATGTCCCCTCGTGTGAACTGATACTTAATAATTGTGCAAAAGTTGCGGTTATATATCCCAGGGATATGTTGCAGCGACATGTCCCCCCTCGTGTGAACTGATACTTTATAATTGTGCAAATGTTGCGGTTATATATCCCAGGGATATGTTGCAGCGACATGTCCCCTCGTGTGAACTGATAATTTTAAAATTGTGCAACACTAATTTGGGGGTGATTTTGTCACCGCGACGTGTCCCATGAAGTTCAACAAGTTAAATGGGTTTTTAGTTTTGTTGATTTTGTCCCCGCAACGTGTCCCATGGAGTTGAACTTCATGGGACACGTCGCGGGAACAAAATCTTTTGGACGGCTGATTTTCAACAGAGAAGGGTTTCAAGTAAAGCTATGATCCTCGCAGTTGAAAGGACGCAATTTTAGCAACTGCGTAGAGAAGCATGACAAATTCGTGACTTCAACGGGGTTTGAATCCGTGACCTCGTGATACCGGTGCGACGTTCTAACCTGGTCATTGTGGGTTCTAACGTTCCCGTGAGGAATGAATCACTGAACGAAATGATATATGAAATGAATCATACACTGAACTGCGGATATGAAATCAAGTAAAGCTATGATCCTCGCTTCGTTCTGACCACTAGTTGAATTTGGCTCAACCTCCCTGGCTCAACTTCCCAGCTGCACTTGTAAATAGCCAACTGGTTTGCCTCCGGCCAGTTGGGATTCTTGACAGTTGTTGTTGTTTCGTTTATTTCGTTTCATTGGACCTGAAAAGCCCCTATGGGGAAAGGTCAATTTCGAATGTATCTTCTATATGCATCCTCTATATTTGTGCTGCTTTTTCATTGTTTTTATTATAATATCCTGTGTGCAGAAATCGTTTTATTGTCTTTGAATTACCGTAGACAACACTTGAATAAATCCCGACCCATTATGTAGCACGAAGGGCTTAAAAAAAAAAAAATTCAACAACAAAAAACGAAACAAAGTAGAGTTTTGTTATGCAGTTCAATCTTGACAGGAAACTGTTTCATCTGCTTCTCTTTCGGTAGTAATTCGGCATTTTTCGCAAATATGCTTTGTAGAGATGTCCCACCAACTCAAAACCACTCTCAAACCAGTTCCTCGCGGTCACAAGAAGGTAACTGCTCCACCGGCTGACTTCAGAAATAATAAGTGAGAAACCGTGAGGTGTCGTTGGGCGCGGAAAAGCCCGCAATATGTCTTCCTGAGGAGTAAAATAACCAAT
>OX421448.1:6712200-6717200 GCA_949126865.1 Montipora capitata | reverse complement strand
CAGACAAACCTAACTAAACTCCCAAGAGTACGCAGTACGGACTGGAAAAAATCTTAATTTGAGAAACTATTCGACTGCCGGACAGGGAGCATTTACGATTTCGTGTCCGGAAGCTGTTGCAAAAACACTGCAATTTTTAATCTAAAACACTGCAATTCCCGGAAGAAACAAAACACTAGTATTTCGATGGTAATCATACCCTTGAGCCGTGTAAACAAGAACAGCGTCGCCTAGGATGGTTAAACTCGAATATTTTGATTGGAAAGACTTACTAATCGGGAAATATTGGACTGCCGGACACGGAGTATTTACGATTTCATGTCCGGAAGCTGTTGGAAAACACTGCAATTCCCGGAAGAACCAAAATACTAGTATTTCGGTGGTAATCGTACCCTTGAGCCGTGGAAACAAGAACAGCATCGCCTAGGATGGTATAGCTCGCATATTTTGAGTGGAATGACTTAATATTCGGGAAAATGTTCGATTGCCGGACACGGAGTATTTACGATTTCCTGTCCGGAAGCTCGCGGAGAGCTTCAAAGTTGAAAACATCAGTATTACCGGGTGCCGAGCACACTACAATTCACATTACGGTGGAAATAGTGACGGTTTCAGCCATGTGAACAAGGATTTGATATTATTAGCTGAAAATTTAAAAAAAAATTGACTGCCGGACACGGAGTATTTTCAACAACTGTCCGGCTGCCGGACATATAGACACAGCGATCAAACAAATAAGCAACACGAATTCGAAGCTGATTTAAGTCAAGATTTTCTGAGTTTCCTAGCGGAATCCTTTCCCGGGTCTCGGCACCAAATGTACAAAACTGTACGCAATAAGACAACTTCGTATGTAGAAATAAGAAATCACTTTTCTTTCAAGATTACTTTCAAGATCAAAATCGAAAAAGAAAAACACACGAGAGTTCAATGTTCAGTTCGTTGGGGGTCAAAGACGTGCGACCACGTGATGTAGTCGGATCCAGTTTTCCACAGAGAGGTTTTACTCCAGGTATTCCGGTTTGCCCCTCTCCTCAAAAATCAACATTTGATTTGATTTGAGTTCATTGACTTCATTTCAATGTTTAGTGTCAACAATTAGTGGCCCTGTGACCAAAAAAATCAGTTCTTCTTTTTCTTTGGGTTTCAAAACTATGTTAACTAAACACTAAGTGACCAAAGTTTTGTTAAGCCTTGATTTAAAAAAAGACACCTGTTTATTTTAACTGGAATTTTCCTGTTTACTGGTCCGTCATTACTAACTTTAAGATCTTGAGAGACTGTCTGAGTTGAATCGAGGAGAAAATGACGTCAAAGGCTCACTAGTTTAAGAATGCAATGCGTGTGTACGCCGCAGAATTGATATGCAGCAGGGGTCGCGTTTTGCATATATAATTAGGCTGATTTAGCAACAGAACGGGAACGTCATTGGCGACGTCGCGCGCAGCAAAACTACCAATGAGAATTTAGAATAGAGAAGAAAAGAGTGGAGTGGACTCTATTCTGAATTCTCATTGGTGTTTTTTCTGCGCGCGCCGTCGCCACTGACGTTCCCGTTCTGTTGCTAAATCAGCCTATTAGCTGCATTCACACACTGAAATTTTAAGCTAGTGAGTCTTTGACGTCACTTTTCCCTGAATCCAACCCTCTGAGGTCCAATCGGTCAGTTTTGAACGTGAGTAATGGTGGACCGTGAAAACTTACACTCAAAGTAAACGGCCTTTGGATAAAAATCAATGCCCAGAATTTTGCCAGTGAGATGTTAAGCGAACACACTTTCAGTGATTTTTTCTTATCACAGGGGAGCTTTAAGACCTTGACACTCAGGCTACATTCACATGGTACCGGACGAATTTTCTACCGGTTGAAAAATTTGACCGGACATTCTGTCCAATATTCTCGCTCTTTTCACACGGATAAATGTCTAACGTTTGTCAGTGGTTTTACCATCTGGACATGCGCAGAGCGCTGCTTTACGAAATCCAAAATGGCTTCTTCTAGCTGAGTTACCACTCATCCATGAAACCATTCGATTGCCGTGCAAAAATGTAGACAGTCAAGGTGTTCACAGCGCGCAGGTTTAATTTTCGACCGTACCGGCTAAACATTCGTCCCCGATTTTGGCGTTCAAATTTTTGAACGGTAAGGTGTCTAAATTTTCGTACGTTTAGCGTGGTTCCGTATGAACGGAACCCCTAATTAAATGCATGAATTTTCAACCGGTAGAAAATTCGTCCGGTACAGTGTGAATGTAGCCTCCTAAGTTTACTTTCATCATCATCATCACTATCAATATTAATTATTACTCTACGTAGGAGGTTAGTCAGGAACACAAATGACCTCATTGACGAGCAAACAACCGCAAGCGTTCTTATTTTCCGCCGTTTTTGTTTCTCGACGATGCTGTTTTGAAGTTGCAACAGTGCCAGATAACGCGTGATGACAAGAACGCGGAATTTATGCTTCACAGCGTGATTGAAAGCGGAAAGCGAAAGGAATCTCAGTTGCTTGGTGTGTTTTAATGTTTTATTTAGAATCCATGTTCGCACTATTCGCAGTGTGAGTATGCGGTGTAGGTTACGGAGTTCCTGGTGCCGTTTTTCCAGCAAATGTGGCTTGACGTGACATCAGAAAAATAAGGCTGATGGAGTATGAGGTCACTCACACGAGGAGAGAGGTTCGCGTCCGTGGGAGAGTAAATTTAAAACACTGCGAGGGCAAATTTGTCACTGTGAAAATGAATTTGGGAACGAATTTATTCGGGTTTCTTCGTAAAGTTACCATCGGCTTTACCAACGGCATAGGTCCCCCACTTTCCTCAAAACACGCACACTGATCTTTCAATTTGCTCTGACGGAAGGCTAAAACTCGAAACGTCAAGCGTATTCGATTCTTTGCCGGAGGATATTCGACCTTATCAGCTCGTTTGATAAAAGCAATTTTTCGTCCCTCGCAAAAATAACTTTAATTCAAGGGGAATTTGTCTGTATCAAACTGTACATTATATAAGACATGAAAGCCTTCCAATCTTCGTACGGTGGTACATGTAAATTCATTTTCATCATGGTCAATACAACCAAATTTCTCGGCAGCCGTACTCTACTACCGGTAACCATCCAATACAGGGACGTTTCCCGAGTTGCTGAAGAGAGAGATCCGATAAACACGGCATGGTATTTATTCACCTTTGACACTACTTTAAAAAAAGCAAACATATCTCTTTTTGTTGTTATGCGTAATCGTCGACAAGACAAAGGCAAGAAACGCCTGACCTCTTAAAGCATAAGAATAATCCAATGTTTTCTTTGAAAACCGAGATCGCGCCGGCCAAATCACGAAATGTTAACTGTTGTGTCGAATGAAATAAATCCAGTCAGCTCGATACAACAACAACTTCCATTTTTTACTTGCGGCCTTTTGGAAGGTTATGGGCAAATATCTACAATATGGCTTGATCCCATAATACGGAAATGGAATAATTAAAATTTGTTTAGTAACTTACCCAACCTCCTTTGGATTTGATCCACTCCACCAAATGCAAAGCCGCAAATTCGTACATCCAGTTTCCAATGTCGAAAACAAAGGAATTGCGCCCTTCTCTGCAACACTCAGAAACAAGTGCACCAGCGAAGGCGTACAAGGCAACAATTCGCCCCCAGTTGAGCCCGTCGGTCAATATTTCTGATGAAACGTTATTGAAAACATCGTGGACAGCGTTTTCGCTACTGAAAGAGATGTTTACATGGCCAGATATGTCCCTGTAGAGTCCAGGATATCCATGTTCAAGCAATTCTCCTATTTCTTGAATGCGTTGAGAAACTTCTGAAGTCTTTTGGGAACTATCTTCTGTCGAAGAATTAGAGAACTTGTTCGACAAACTTCGGTTCTTGATACCATCGCGTTCGAGTTTACCTTCGATGTAATCATTGCATATTGTTTTCGCCTGTTTGAGGATATCAGCAGAGACCTTTTCTCCTTCCAGCTGAACAATTCGTCTTGTTAAGCGAATCTTTGGGCTTGATGGCGACATGTCCTGCCAACTCAGTCGTTTAATAATTTTAGGCCGTCGTAGAGTCGCCATCACTGAAGAGTCCCTCGGGGTTGTATAACTTTATAAGTGATGGGAAAATAAGTCTTCCGACTGAAAATTAAAGAGCTTAGACGGAAACTGAAATAATTGTGTTGACTGTCCAGTGAGTTTCTGTTGTCTGTAACAAGTTTCAAATTTCTTTTTAATGATCGTTTGAATCACGGTGATTATGCGTGATTGATTGACTTATTGGTAATTCATCGTGTGCGCTAGTAATGTTACGCTCGGGCACCGATTTTTTCGTTTCGGAGCCTTCGGTTACTTGTCAGCGGTAAAAGATCAGCCAACTCAGAAGACATACACTAACGTTACCGTATGGACAAATCTGACGAAATGTCTCATAAATACACTTCGTAGATCCTTTCAATAGATGGACTTTTTTTAAAGAGATATTTTTGTCAGCATTAATAATTTGATCATTTCAATTACGAAACCGAAAATTTAAAGTGCTTAGATCAGCTGATGAATCTCTCCAGTATTTCCTGTCAGAAATTGATAGCTGGAAGTTACTTTCCACGAATTCTCCAATTAACGAACCACTTGCTTCCTTAATACAGGCCGACATTTTTAACGCCAACAATTGCAAACGACCCCTTCTTGAACGCGAGGGAGTATTTTTCCTAATCCCGAATTTTTAGCAGCTTGTTTCCTTAGAAACATGAAGAAATTTGAAGGCAGCATTCTCTCCGAACAGATGTTTCAATCAGTAAAATATTTCATTATGTGTCCCTTCAACATTGCTTCGTTTTATGATTATTTCAAACCGTTTGGCATGGAAAATGTAAATGTAAATTCAAGGAATAAAATTGGTATGAACTGAATAGATGCAGGAACACATTGGCTCCTGATAGATGTGAAAACTAAAATTTGGCCCTGTTTACAAGCAGCTAGGGTAACTCTACTGCTAGGA
>OX421448.1:6699700-6707200 GCA_949126865.1 Montipora capitata | reverse complement strand
GGTCAAGTAAAAAACACAGCCTCAGTATAAAATGGTGTATTTGTAAGTTTATTGAAACTCGGTGCATGCATCATAGTTAAAATACATTTACGATTTAATATGGCACATAATATTTCCTACGGTAATAATCACATTCCATATTGTCACATTGCCGTTTTACTTCTCTTCGCGAAAAATAAATAACACAAATCTTTTGACTATAAACGAAATAATTATTACCTAGTAATTTTTAAACAGTACTGTCAAAACCTTCCAAAACCAACTTGATTGTAAGAAACGTCACGATCCAAATGGAGCTGAACGTCGAAGAACTCAAGAGAAACTTAGAACTTGGTTGTCCTCGTCTACGCGTTAGTGTTTGTATTTATGATTATGCCTAACATCAAAAAAGAAAGATTTTCAAAAAAATGTTGGACTTTCTGAAACGCAGCACTTCAGTGTGTTGCTCCAAGTATGGTCAGCGGTAATCATTAGGTCGTCATATTAACCACGCTGGAAGCAACCTCGGCGTGATATCAAAAGACGTGACATTTATGAAGGTAATTCATGAAATTTTGCATATTTGAAATATTGAATTTTGCCCATTACGCCGTAGGATTCAGTTAACGATAAAAATCTGTCAACTTATCTCCTTACAAAGAAATTGTTAAAAACTTCTAAGAGTTACAATTTGAGTTAATTAGCCTGCGTGGCAACTTATTTCCGGTTATTGTGTACACGATAACCGGAAAGACGTCTGCCACGCAGACTAAGGGCCTGTTTACATGGACGCCGAAAAAAAAGTTCATATGAACAGGCTTCCATGTAAACAGGCCCTTAATGTGAGCACGCCGACCAATTAAATGTTTAACATCTTAGCATAGTTTGTTTCAAAATACATTGCCAATAAAAAATTTCTTGGCAGTCAAAATAAATTAAAAAGAGTAAATTTCCCACACATTGTTTTAAAATTGTGCGACGTGCTTCTTTTTCTTAATTACCCCGATAAATAACGCTGCATGTGGAATGCAAAATTAAAATTAATGTTCGATCTCCGCCATAGGGCCAAACAATTTAAAAATTAAATTCAAAATTAACAAAATAAGTGAAAATACCCTTCAATCCAAATCATTCAAGTTGCTTTGTAATGTGTGACTTTTCAGTTCGAGTCGAGTTTCTTTAAGAAAGAATGAGACCAACTGAAGCCTGGGAAGCTTGTTTCTTTCTCGTTGCACCAAATAAGCGAACACGAGACGAGATTCCACCGCTGGGTAAATTATATGCAACGCTTAACTTTTACAAGGAACTTTCGCAAGTCGTGATCGAAGCAGGAACTGGAGGCGAAAGGATAAAAAGGGATTTAAAAAATTTTCCTGTCTATTCGTGTTTGGCTGCCTTCATTTTTAGTGTGTAACTTGCGAAAATTTACTTAGCAGTACTCATGTCTTGAAATTTTTCTTAGATTCTCACAAAATGACTCACTATCTACCTAAACGCACAAAACCTTTTACCTCTTGAATTGCAACAATCTACTTTGACAATATCAAGATAAATAGCAATGTTTCGTAGTTTTCATTTGTGCAACAACGACAAAAGAGCATTCACAGCTATAATTATCATATTTGATGGCTCGAGTACCTGTAAAAACGAGAAAGGTGGATCAAAACAGTTTCAACACTTCTAAGACACCTTCTTTGGAACGAATGACGCTACAACACTATATCACCTAACAGCAATTTCATGGTACCATATGAAACACCGATTATTTCCAAAAAGATGTGGTCATTATTGTGGCGTAATAAGTTACCTTCGCAATGAGAAAGCTTCGCAAAACACCTATATTTTGGATTTAGTTGTTCATATCTCAAAGACGAACTCTGTGACCCCCTTATTATTTCTGAAAAGTGATCAGAAAGCCGAAAGCCAAGATGAAACTTTCTCCAAAATTCTGTACTGCAAAATCAGAGCCACCTTTAAAAAATCACGGAATTAAAATGGCTCTGAATCCTCGGTACAGAATTTTTTAAACCTTGCAGGAAGTTTCATCTTGCCCTTCTGACTACTTTTCAGAAACAAAAAATGGGGGTCACGAGTCCGTTTTTGAGATACGAGCAACTAAAGACAAAATAAAGGGTGTTTTTACAGGCTTGCCCGTTGCCACGGTGGCATAATAAGTCACAATAATGACTGCATCTTGTTCAGCGATAATTGGTGTTTCATATGGTACCAGTGCCGATCCTTCTAATAGGGGCGTTCCTTAAAAGCAATGAAACTGGTTTGAGCCACTTTAAATCGAGGAATCACAGCGCTCTTTGTTCGAGTGAAAAAAAAAGCATTTCGACTTTGCATGACAGCGTAAAACAGCTATATAGTGAAGCAATAAGCAAAATCATCCAAAGCCACTTTAGAACCTTCCCTTTTTTCACTATTCAAAAATTTGGGTCAAATTTCATGTATCAAAATTCAGGGGACCTAAGCTATTGCATGTTTTTCTTTTCAAGGTATAAGTATACAAAATAAAAACGAGCTACATGCGTAAAAATGCAGGAAGCTTCACTCTTATCTTCGTTGAGCCATTTTCCCCGTTTATCCATAAGGTGCCCCTATGTTTTTGTCCAATTAACCATATCGCAGTACTAGCACAAATATAATCCTTACCTATCTCAGCCTTAAACTATTACAAATAGCACTTTCATGTTTACACATTTTTCTCACACTCTGTTCATTACGATGACATCTCATGTTCAATGCGTGGGGCCTGCATGAACGCCGTTATATTTGGAACTGTTGTTGCAGCTGCATCTGGTCACCACTAATTTCATGCTCGTTGCGGCATTTCCATTCCCTGTTGGTAGTAGGGTTGTTGCGGTGAGGGTCTCCTCTTACGACCTGGCAGTGTCTTGGCTGGTTTCTGGGCCTCTTTGTGCGGATTACTGCTTGGTGTGTAGCGAGCGCACAGGAAGACCATGAGCGCGATGATCACAGCAAAGGCAATAGTACCAAGCAATATCGCCCACCAATACTTCTTAACTGTTTCCTTGAGGCCTGTTGAAAAGTAGCAAATACTTTAAACGATCTTAGACACGAAGACGTATTATAAAAGGGGTTGCTTCACGCTCTGCTTTTGTTCGAATTCATTCAAACACACCTCATTACCCAAGATGGCGATCAACTAACAGTAGCACCGATACGAAATCCCCGATGTTTCCAGCGGGATAAAAAGGGATGGGGGATTAAAAACAACAACAACAACAAAAACAACAACAGGTAACATATAAAAAAACATCACGAACACATTGCCATGACGGCCTTTTTCTTGCACAAATTATCACAAAGATCTGACTGTATTACTACGGTTGATTGACCATCCGCACGTGCCTCTACGCCTTTTATAAGGGGATCTCTGCAGATTTCATTGTTTACATTGTTTCTTTGACATTGGAGTTTGCTCTCAGAAAACACTATGTTATTTGAAAAAGGTAAAATACCTCGTTAAACTTAGTTAAATCTCTAATTTTAAGCCTTTTAGCTTTGACAACGAGCCAATGAGTGGGTGGCGGCAATAGGGGCTAATGATGTCATACATCCTTTGTAAAAATTTCAAAGGATCATTGCTCAGAGATTATCAGGTATAGCGAGTTCAAACTTTCAGAGAGAGCTCGTTATGCAATGCACTTTCAGTATTCAGTACTTCGTTCTCGGTTGACTAAATATAAGACGACAGCCTTCTGCGCCAATGAGGCAACAAATGCAAACGAAGATAATCCACGTGTGTGTTTCCGTGTTTAAAGCTGACACTACTTGACGATTTGAGGAAAATACAAACAAAACGAAAAAAAGTTAAGAACATGTATACAGAGAGGCCCCTTTGATAAACAGGAAACTGGATCAAGTCTCTTTTTGAACGAGTAGCGGATCAGTAATATCACAATGCAAGAATGCAAATTTCATTGTATAGGTAATTACCACTTGATGACCTAGCTGTTTCCTCCAAAAAACACATTACACTGGTGAAGCCTTATTTTCAGTGTAATCTACTGAAAAGCACGATAAAATTCTTTTAATAACCATGTAGCTCATTTCAGAATATTTCTCAAACAGAACAAAAATTACAAGAAAAATTATTTTTGTTTCATATATACCTTCACCAGTAAAGATCTGTTCCTTGAGTCGGATTAAGGGACCATGCGCGTCGACCTGACGGCACACTGCAAACACATCACAGTACCCACTCATGTCTTTACAAGGTGTTCCTGGCACAAGCTTTAGGCCTTTCAGTTCAGGTGGGAACTGCAAAAAAAATTACAACAACAACAACAAAAAACTTAAAAATGCAATCAGTACCGGGGAAGAACCTATTTGTGTTGATAAAATTTCACGTTTTTGACGTGAAAGGAGTGGTCCACTCTATTTTTACCTTTTTAGTGTGTGCACTTAATTAATATGATAATGTATACTGATGAATAAATGCAGGCATTTCAATATAATTTTGAGTAGGTGTCTACTCATACGAGAATGACCGTTTTTATAGTAGAGACGTGTAATACGTCTGGACGAGGGAGGGGGGGGGGGGGGGGGTGGGGTCTAGGGACATGCTCCCCCAGAAAATTTTGAACTCTATAGAAGCTTGGAAATACGATTTCCTGCTTTCTGGGAATGAAAATTAGCGAAGGTAATGACAAAATATTTATGAACAAAAGGAACAGTATTTGTAATTTTTACAAGACTTTCACTTCATTCAAAGGCAAGGAAGAGTCAGTAAAATACTCTTTAGTAAGCAAAAATGCCACAGTATTTATTAGAAAAAATATAGAAAGTAAAAATTTCTTCAAAATACCTGTTCCGGAACGTAATTTCTTTGGAAAGAATGCAAACAATTATTCAATCTGGCATACTTTATTAAACAGCAGACGTGAAAGTGAGGCAAACTTTTACTATAAAACCGCTTAACATCGCGGAAAGTGTTTTGATCGCGAACACACGCAGCTGCTGAACACACGCAAGGTGAAGAATACGTACCGTTTATATACAAATTCTCAAGACATGTGTAGGCATATTTTGAACATTTCTGCACTATGAAGTGGTTAGGCTGTAAACATTTTAAGAGGTTTGTTTTTATAATAGAACTTTGTAGACCAAGTAGCCAGTGACTTGATGACGCACAGCCGCCGGAGCTCCGGCGGTAGCCGCCTTCTAGTATTGAAAGCCCTGTAAATGTGCTATATTATCTACAGATATTTGCCAGGCTTGAGCACTTTTTCACCTACACAAATTACTGAAAAATACTCAATCCCTTTCCATTTTTCAGCACTAAGATACTGTTCCTTGCTAAACTAGGCTCTGTTCTGTGCTTTACAATTTCAATACCTGCAGTTCTCTGTGCGTCTTCAGACAATGTGTGAACTCGAAAGAGATAAGACATTTTTGTATCACTTGGTCATAAACCCCCAGGAAGTGTCTGTGAAAGTTAAAGAACTTGTGGCCTCCTCAGGTGACCCTATTGTGATCAGATGTATTCACAATAAACGAAACAAACTACCAGGATGGCGGTACCAAGAATTTAAAGAATAACGAAAAGCTCGTGTACCTCCATGTATGGTGGATCACATGGCCCACAATGTACAGGGCCTAACAATTTCCATCCCCCCCCCCCACCCAATCCCACAAATTTATAAGGTATACAGGGTACAGACTAAGATCAAAAACAAAACGGTATAAATCCAATAAAACTAGTGTCCAAAGTTTTTAACAGTTCATAGTGAGCGTACAGTTTAGTCACAAACATAGTCCTTCAATCGCTGCAGTGGTTTGACAACTCTACCAACTCGGGTAGAAACGGGCTCCTTGTCTGTAGTTAAATGCTGACTGTCATGTCCAGAGGAATGTGTGTCCTCTTCCGGTATCACTTTTAGTGTGTTGACTGTCTCTTCAGCCGTAGTGTTCTCCATCATGAAAATTTCGGGCCACTTGCTGTGTGCATCAAGCACCACCATAAGCATCTTCCCCTTAACAGGCCCTGCAAAATGCACATGAAGCCTCCACCAGAGAAGGTCTGGAAACTCCCAACCATGCAGAGGTGACAGGGCTGGATTGTTTGCAGCTTTCTGACACCCAACACAATTTCAGACAGTGCTTTCGATTTCTTTGTCAAAGTTTGGCCACCGAACATACCCACAAGACAATCCGTTCATTTTGACCATACTGATGTGCCCTTCATGAAGTGTTTCCAGAACTCTCTCTCTCTCAGTCTGGCTGGCACAATTACTCTACTGCTACATCAGGATTCCACGATGGACTAAGATTTCGCTGCTATGATGGGCATAAGGGATAAGGTTGGGGTGGACTTCCAGTGCCGTCTGCCAGCCTGCCTCCACAAGTTCAAGAACGCAAGACAGAAACAGGGTCCCTCCCTGTTTGCAGCCTTAGTTCTTGTTCAGTCACAGGAAGGGTCTCAATTACAGAGGCATGAAACATCTCCACTTCATCCAGTTTGTCAGCAGGTGCTTCAGGTCGGGGCAGACAAGAGAGCCCATTGCAGTTAGCATGCTACTTGGTCCCTCTGAACTCAATATCGTACATAAAGGCACCCAAGAACAGACACCAGCCCTGAATCCTAGCTGCTGCAGTAATGGGTACTGCTTTCCTCGGGTCCATGATGTATTTCAGGGGTTGATGATCTGTAACCAGGGTGAAGTGGGGTAGGTTTGAAACTTCTTCACACCCCACGCCAAAGACAAGGCCTCTTTCTCTATCTGTGAGTACTTTTTCTCGGTCTCTAACAACATGCGGGATGCATAAGAAATGGGTCTTTCTTGTCTAGGAGGTGTGACAGGACTGCACCAAGGCCATATGAGGAGCTATCAGAAGCTAGTACCAGAGGCAGAGCAGGATCATAATGTACCAGGACTTTATCTTGAAGCAGCATATCTTTCACTTTGTTGAAGCTAGCATCTTCCTCAGCTTCCCTGGACCACTTCGCCTCCTTCAGCAATAGTGGATGGAGTGGAGCTAGGCGAGTCACCAAATCAGGCAAGAATTTGGATAGTACTGGCCAAGTGCTTCAAGGTGGCTACAAAGTGATTAACTGACTCACTGGGATTCCTTGCTCGGTTATCGAACTCGTACCTGGCTACCAGCGTTGATTTTTCAGGTTTCAGTTGTTTTTGAAGTTTCTCCACGATCACCTTGTACGTGACTGTGTCCTCTTTTAGCAACGCCGGAGTCCCCAGGTCTTTAGCTAGTAATGTTGATAAGTCTCTGCTGGACGATTTGTCACAAGAACTCCCTTCTTTGATTTACCATTGGAAACTCTATTAGCAAGGAAATAAAAGTCCAGTTGATCGGTGTAGGACTCCCATTCCGTTCCCACCACATATTTTGTCACTTTGCAGATGGCTTAATTTCCACTCGCACGCAGCGCTTTGCCTGGCATTTCCCTGTCGTGTAGGCCCAAATCCTAACGTAATAGACCATATTCGTATTCTTGGTATTGGACTGGAACTAGCTTGCAATGGAGGTTAA
>OX421448.1:6687200-6689700 GCA_949126865.1 Montipora capitata | reverse complement strand
ATAATAATAATAATAATAATAATAATAATAATAATAATAATAATAATAATAATAATAATAATAATATCTGACCTGCTAATTGTCCTTTCTCGCAGTCTGAGAATGAATTTCTAAGGGCGCAGGTCAACTAGCTTGGACCAAAGGAGCTGTGCAGCCGGCTAGGCGCTTGGCCCCTGAAGACGACCCATGTATGACCTCAGAGCACAGCACCACAGCCAGATGGAATAGGCTGGGAGTCGATTTTAAGGAGGGAGGAAAATGGAAGAACCCCGAGAAAAACCCTCAGAGTCAGATTGAGATTGACTGAAACTACACATATGACCACATATGACCTGAGGCCAGAGTTGAACCCAGGTCACAGAGGTGGGAGACATGGGTGATGACCACTAAACCACCCTGACTCCCCTATCGATCTCAGACATCCGTGGACAAGGGCTTTTTTCTTCAGCCCACTTCATGGACTGTTGGTTTCTAAAATCCCATCCAGGGGAGAGTGGAAATACCCCTAGTTCCTTCATGCTACAGAAACCGGGATAAGCTCCAGCCCAATGGGCCACTTGGCTCGCAAGCAGACTTTACCTTGTTTCCTCGGACAAGGCTTCTCCAAGGTAATGGCTTCGGCCGGTTTTACTCGCCGTCAACATCGTTTCGCACTTTTCTCTTTAAGGAGAGCAACAGAAAATGCCGTCATGTGACCGGTATTTTCGAAACCGCAGAGCCACAAAAAATGTTGTCACATGATCAGTATTTTTTAACCACAGACTTAAATCAACGGCCCATGAAGTGGGCTGAAAGAAAGCCCTTGTCCGTGGACATGTGAGATTTGATCGTAAATGCAAAGAACTGTTAAACTGTAGTCTGACAGGACAATAGGCCACTTGCACTAATAGGTCATGTGACATCGTTTTTATGAAAATGAAAGTTACATGATTTTGCCTTCGAAACACTATTAGTGGGTCATTTCTTAAACAAAATAATAGTGATTTGGTTTTTCAAACCCGCGCCATTTGCTTAAAATGAGAAAGTCCGTAGCTGGTCACGTGACCAAAACTTGATTTTTTAAAATTATGAATTACCGCTTTCTGACACAAATTTTGCACTTGAACTTCAAGGAAAATGTTGAAAAGATGATGTGGTAACGTTTATGGCACATCTGAACTCAACTATCAAACATTTAACAAGATATATTAAGTAAAAAGTAGTTTTGGCTGCCATGTTGGAGGGCAAGAGTATGCCCTCCAACATGGCGGCCAAGACAAATCATGCTACTTTGTTGAAAAATCAAAGTACCATAAAATATCTCCCTTAAATGCGTTTCCTCTCAAATTTCGCTTGTAAGATAATTTTTATGTGTTCTGTCAATTGTTGGCAACAGCAAGATCACAACTAACTGTTTAAGGGAAGCATTGGTCACGTGACCTCTTAGTGCAAGTGGCCTATTAACTCAAACACATTAACAATGTAGTTTTCTTATTGCATGATACACTAAAGAACAACTCAGTTTCTAGTCGAACTTTAAGTTAGTACACCATACAACTTTAACATGATAAATCACAAAAAAGGGGACCATTTAGCCTCAGCCCCAAAATTAGTTGTTCTCATTAGAAAAATGGCCAAGCAACCTTTCATAAGAGGAAATACTAATCAATGACGCAAGCACACCAGAAGCGTGCTCAATGAAATATGAACTACATATTAACGAAGACAAAATGTCTGCAAGTGGGTGTTGATTGCCTTGTCACCCGCAGCATTAACTTTTCCACCTGTATGTCATAACCCTTTCAAAAGTCCTAACGGTGCAGCAATGCACATATCTAGTTCACTTATTCATCAAATTTGTTTTACTTAGTGCTAAGGTATAAATAATACACCACAAAAAACACCCACAAGAAATATTTTCAAGACAATATTGGCGCTTAGATACATACCTTAGATCCAAACCCATGTCCAAGCTCGTGGGCGAAAGTAATTTCGGAAATTCTCGGTGGGGTAAATCGTCCATACAAAGTCATTGTGACAGTTCCAGTATTGTAACTTCTTTTTTTTCCTCCTCCGTAATCGGAAAATTTATCGCAGATTCCTCCTGCTTGCCTTTCATCACTCGAACCAATCCACGCAAGGCCTAAAATCCCTCCGTCAAAATCGCGATTTGTAAATAAGAAAGCCTCGCAAACTGTGTCATGGTTCATGCTTGAGAAATAATCCAATAATGTATCAACGCCGACGTTTGAGTCTTTAACTTGGGCAGGGAGACCACTGGGCAAAGGATCGGTTTTATTGAACACAACAACAGTGCTAACGCGAAATGTTATACCTTTGGGAAAATAGTAACCTGAGGTATTGAACTCGTTCATAAAGATTATCTGTGCTGCTTGTACCTGCTTGACTAGCTGCAGGATGGCATTTGTTTTACCACCAAATAACTCAGTGAAAAAATTATCAGCGTAAAGACCAAGCGTGCAGGCATTTTTCTCGAGCTCTTCTTCAGTTTGCCTTCGGA
>OX421448.1:6674700-6682200 GCA_949126865.1 Montipora capitata | reverse complement strand
AATTACCATGATTGCACACAATAAGCTCATGACAATTATTAATTATTAATCATTTATTTCCATGGCAGTCATGTCTTTATAATAATTACTTAGTCATATTTTAACCTTTTCACTCCTGTGGGGTACGTTCCCCATTGACGAGTAAAATCGTCTGGCGTTAGACAGAGTAAAATCTATGAGTCTCAATCATTGGCCCTTACAGGAGTGAAAGGGATAATTATTAATTGCTGTTTGAAAATGATCGGTCTCTTAACAGATGAGTGCACCACAGAGCGGTCTTACTTCACGAGTGTACTGTTTAAAACTTGCTGTCTTGTGAATTGTGTTTACATTGAAGAACAATTTTTTTTGGGATTCATTTGATAAATTCCATGTTTTAGAAAACAGTTATTGTTACATGTATTTGGATGTCATTGTTAACCAAACTCGTTTTTACCTGCACTTTATGACAGGTAAAAATTGATCAAGTAAAAATTACTTCAAAACATTTTGTTTGGTAAATGAAATTCCTTATTGTCAGGTGTTTATTATGACATGTGAGATACCAAGTTATTTCAAATCAAATTAGAAAGGTTGAAAAAAAAATTCACCAGAAACTAATTTAATTTGTCAACAAAATGATTTCACCTAGAAACTTAATGGTAATTACAGTTGTAGGTTTTTTGTAATTTTCAGTTATATTTAGTGGAAGATTCAGATTTTAAGCTTTCACCAAAAGACTGAAATTAATCAGAGACAACTTCCAGTTTTGTTTTAAGAAATGACATGGCACACTGTAACTATAAGCACTAGTTAAAAATAACATTATGGTCTATCTGGTGATACAAATATGTAAAGAGAATTGAGCAGTTGATCATGACATGTTTGTAGTGCTGGTGGCAGCAATGTAATTTGCAAGTCACTTGTCATGAATGTGGAAAAAAACAAGACAATAGAAACATGGAACAAAGAAGTTTTCAGAATTTTTTTAGTGAAGCCCACAGATTATTAGCCTGAGATGTCTTGAAGCAAATCTTCTTTTCAGTGATTTCTCTGTTCAACTTTTGCTCTGGGGGATGGATCACTACTTTTCTGTTTTAATTCAAAATTTCTTGATCTAAACAAGGATCAACACTTCATTATAATGACATTCAAAAGGATTCTAAGGTTTTTAAAAATCAACATTGAAGTGCCACCTCAAGAAAGATTATCCATTTCAAAAGCCTGACTTTGTTTGGTTGTAAGGCAATTCTCTTAACATGGTTTGGTGCTGTACTCTTCGAAAGCTTACTTCATTGGTGGGTTTGATGGGCATTTTGGTTGCAGCGTTTGTCGTAATATTTTCTCACTTCCGTGGACTTAAAATACTTCCATTCAAGCCTAGCATAATATCTTCAAAAAATACTGAACAAGAAAAAATGCAAATGTTTGGTGCTAAGAGTGACGGGGATGATGATACTGTGATGGTACTTCAAAAGCCGTCCCCTCCAGACATAAATCCCACTCCAAGAAGATCAAAGAGAGGAACACCAGATGGCACCTTTGGTACATTACATCATGTTCAATGATAATTTACATGCGTTTTTTAAAGTTAGAAGTTTGGTAATATGTTACTTACTTGGCATTTTAAGTTGATGAGAACACTGGACTTTGGTCCAAGAGGGCATGGATTTGACACCTGGCTCAATTCACAAGTAGCCACACCCTTCAGCCAAATTATCTGGATATTTCTATAATTGTAATCAACTGCAGCAAGGTCTCTTCAGTTACGTTGGACCATAACAACTTATCCATTTTGACCACTTGAACCATTCACACCAAATTATCACTTTGTAAATGACCAATTATTGTGGTTAATATTGTCCTATGCTCAGAACAAGCTATCGTCCCCATTATATTGTGGTCTAAGTTTGCCAATTATATGTACATTTGTAAAGTATTGAACTGCTGCTTAAGTAGTTGGCCATTTCATGCTGTAATGACCCTACTGAATTTCTTTTGGGGAATCTGAAACTAAGAATAAACATCTGCTCCTTTCTCAGTGCTGTAAAAAGATATATTCTGTGATAAGGTCTGTGGCAATTTTGATCTGTAAAATCTGAGTCAATTAATTCTTGTTTTCAGTTACCCCTGGAATCACTAAAAAGGAGTACAGAGACAGAAGGCACAAGCTCCTTAGGTACAAGCATGTAATAGTCAGTCTAGGGTTTTGACTCCTTCATGGATAATTTCTTCCTTTTTTTTTTTTTTTTTGAACTGTACAGTTTGTATTACATTCCTTTGAGTAGACTAAGTTAATATGGAAAGAACTCAAGTGAGGCCATCGCTACTGTGTGCATGTGATGGATGAAGAACCTTCACTGATCCACAGCATCAGGAACTTCTTATGCAACACCCAAGGACAGAGAAAAATCTCTGACGCGGGTGGGAATTGAACCCATGACCTCCGGATTAGATCACCGTTGCTCTACCGACTGAGCTACAAGGCCAGACGGGAGCAGGCCATGGGAGTATGAGTGTTGCATAAGAAGTTCCTGATGCTGTGGATCAGCGAAGGTTCTTCATCCATCACATGCACACAGTAGCGATAGCCTCACTTGAGTTCTTTCCATATATACATACATACGCTACTTAGGACAACACGCACTTGCACTTAGTACTTGGCTTGGGCCGAGCCGATTTGTCCTCAAACTCCCACGGCCTGCTCCCGTCTGGCCTTGTAGCTCAGTCGGTAGAGCCACGGTGATCTAATCCGGAGGTTGTGGGTTCGATTCCCACCCGGGTCAGAGATTTTTCTCTGTCCTTGGGTGTTGCATAATAAGTTACTGATGCTGTGGATCAGCGAAGGTTCTTCATCCATCACATGCACACAGTAGCGATGGCCTCACTTGAGTTCTTTCCATATATACATACATACGCTACTTAGGACAACACGCACTTGCACTTAGACTAAGTTAATATTTTATTATTTTTTTCCTTTCACCCCTATCAAGGTTTTCCCATTGACTAGTAAACTTGCCACGCATTGGTTGTCATGAGTAAGATCTTATTATAAGTGTCCTTATATAGGAAAAGTTAAGGGTCTCATAGCAACCAGGCCTGGGTTGCTTGAAGCATGGTTAGCACTAACCAGTGTTAAATACCATCATGATAGAAACTTATCGGTTTTGATACATTGTACATCCTAACTAACGGTTAGCGCTACGCTAACCAGACTTTGAACAATCAGCCCCAGGTTGACAATCAGACATCTGACAGCATACACCAGTGTCCTGTAGTTCACTGCTATCCTGGTTTGAAGAAATTTCACTGTAGGTTAAAGTGGTACTATAATGAAAATCGCATCTTTCCTATCTAAGCCATTTTGAAACATAAAGAAGTAGTCTGCGTGACAAGAAAAATGCTGTTTACTTTTTTCAAATATCTCTTTTCGTTCCAGAGATATTTGAGTTTTTAAAATATGCAAATTAGCCAAGTGATTACGTCATACACTCAACCAAATTGTGTTCAAATATGATGAAAAGAGATATCTCAGCCAATTTGTATCAGAATTTTTTGATTTTTTGCAGTAAGATTCTACTAAATGTTCTCCACAATATGAGCTTAACGGTTCTGTTACCATGGCATCATACTGGGTTCCAGACCTCCCCCATATTAAAAGCTTTTCTGGCCACCTTTAGCATTCCATTTTGATATTTGCTAACAGCACTTCATATGCATGATCCAGCAAGCATGTAAATATGTTAGCTCGAGCTTGTGGCCTTGTTTAACATTTTTCAAGCTGAAGATCACTAACATAATTGAAATCAAGTGGGTGGGGACTGGAAAAGAGTGAGTTGCCATTGGAACATAATTTTTTATAGCCATAGTTATGTTTCCTGTAGAACTATTAGACTACCAAGTTTCAATGGTCTGCGCTGTAAATTGGCCAAGGTAGCTCTATTTATATACTCAATATAATATTGGGTTGAGTATATGACGTCATCAACCACCTCATTTGCATATTTTACCCATTTTTCAAACTTAAATATCTCCGGAACTAATGAAGATATTTGCAAACGGTAAATGGCATTTTTGTTCTTTCATGGAATTCTATGTGATACACTCAAAAAATCAAAGGGTAAAAATTTGATCATAGTACCACTTTAAATTGTTTCAATTCAAAGGGCCTTCAGTTGATACATTCAAATTTCTTCAAACTAGTGTCCTTTCATTTAGGGAAATCCGGTTAAAGGGGACATAGTGTCCTTTATAGCTAGTGGACAAGTAACACTGTATGGCATTAGACAGTCTTGAGAGTAAAAATCTATGAGTGGCTCTTTTAGGAGGTATATGATTAATTGAAAACTGGTAAATGTTTTTCAACCTACAGTCTGCTTGCTAAGACACATTTTGGTGAAACTCATGACAAGCACTTGGTGATCATTCCAAGCAATCCAGTGACCTATATGACAACAGATGTACCGTAAGTGGTAGATCAATATAACTGAGAGATATGTATGGGTATGGTTGATGAAGCGTCAAAGCATGTGGCATTAGTCAAAGGGTAATAAATAATCCACAACCTTGTTCTGAGAAATGCCCCTTTAGTAATTATTAGATGCACACCTAATTTTGACATCCAACATGAAGTGTCCCTTTAACCCATTGACTCCTGGTGGTTCAATCCCCATTGACAAGTGAAATTGTCTGGTGTTAGACAGAGTAAAATACTAAGTCTGGCTGGTTTAGGCTGGTTTGGGAGTCAAAGGGTTAAATCTATGCTATATTTGCTACCTATTTCAAAGAATAAGGTAAGGTTTAAGGTTAATGTCATTTTTAGCATGTTTACTTAAATGGTCTGTATATTCCAAGACACGTCTTGTAAGTGATGTTGAAGCTGTGGAGAAGAGCAAGGAAACACCTGATCAGAAGTGATGATGTTTATTGAAATCTGCATGAATCTAATTAGGGGCAATTCTGGACATAATTACCTGGCACACAGGAGGCTGACAGTTGGATATATAGCCCAAGAAAAGAAGATACAGGATTTTTCGGGCCCTAGGTATTGGGCTGATTGCAACATTTTCTTCAAAGGCAATGCACTAGCTTGTAAATTAAAATGGTAATTCATGACTTTATTTCAGTGCTAACTTTGGAGACCAGTCAAATGCTTATTCTACTTACCGGTAATTGAATCACTCAGCTTTTTTTTTATACATGTATTGTAGGTATCCTTTCCGACAAAACACAGATTTTCTCTACCTGACTGGTTTTCAAGAAGCAGATGCAGTTTTAGTATTGCGTAAGTACTACTAATATTATTATTTTAGGTGTTCAACATTTATTATTCATAGTCAAAGATATTTTCCTGCTATACAGGCAGGATTTGGAAAAATGATAATATGCACTCAGAATGCATTAAATTAAGCTTGAAAAGTTGAATATATTAACTTGAGTCAACTGAACTTTATCAATCACTTTATCCGAATCCAGTATTCCATTTTCACTTCAAACCTTTTAATTGTACTCTGAGTGTAAGAAATAACTTATTTATTTATTTATTCATTGAGTCATTTTTTGTTTGCTTTAAAAAAGGTTTGACCTTTGACTTTCAATTATTGAAATAATGATGTCAGGAAAGTGAAATCTGAGAGTAAACTAAGGCAGCATTTACATTTGTACATGAATGCAGTTTCTCATCGACACAGTTTCATGATTTCGGAACAGCATCAAAATCAATGTGGTTTGGAAGGGTTTACAGAGAACTATTTTGGAAATGTTAAGGTCATGTCAGTCTTGTTCCCAGGCACTGATCACAGACAAATGCAATGGTCATCATGATACTAATTTGGTAAAGTTCTTCATTCAAATCGATGTGGTTTTACCATTTAAACAACAACATATGAAGCCATATATTGTTTTCAAAATGCTCCACTTATGGTAGTTTTCAAATTGACCTGGTTTCAGTAACAGTCTTGATCAGACCGTCATGCCAACAGAAGGATGACAGTAACCGCATTCATGTAAATGCTGCCTTAGTCTTGATCAGATGTATGAAGGATCGGATGATTGATACAAGGATATGTCTTGCATTTCTTTCAGAATCAGTGGAAGGGCTACCATTTCCAGCTCACAAGAGTACCTTGTTTATCCAACCCTACGACCCGAAAAGGTAATCATCACAGACTAGGTCTAAAAAAATTTTAGTTTGTGGAATTTAGTCGATTGCAGTACTGATCTGGTCAACCTTGCAATATTGCAGCCAATGTTGTTATATATAGTATTGAATTGGATCCAACAATGTATTGGTCAACACACTACTGACATGAAACCCATATGTTGCAAGTAAAACATGTAAACAGTTATATTAAAATATCTAGTAGTCGCAAAGCATTAAATTTAGTCATTAAAGTGCTACTATGATCAAAAATCACTTCCTTTTTTTCTTCAGATTTTGAAAGCGTGTTCGCTCAACACCTAACTGGCAAAATTTTGAGCTTTGAGTTTTATCCAAAGGCTGTTTATTTTGAGTGTAAGTTTTGGATTTCACAGTCCGCCATTACTCACATTCAAAACTGACCGATTGGCCCTCAGAGGGTTGGATCTAGGGAAAATGATGTCATGTGGAAACCCACTAGCTTAAAATTTCACTGTGTAAACACAATTTATTATATATTCAAAGCACGGGTTTAAAAGTCTGAAAGCCTGAAACTCCCATGCTACACATTAATTCAGCCGCTTACACACGCATTTCATTCTTAAACTAGTGAGTCTTTGACGTCATTTTCTCCTCTACCCAGCTCTCTCAAGATTTTAAAGTTTGTAATGGCATACCAATTAGTTAGAAATTCCAGTTAAAATAAACAGGTGTCTTTTTAAAATGAGAACTTAAAACATGCGTCACTTAGTGTTTAGTTAACATTCTTTTGAAATTGAAAGAAAAAAAAGAATTGTTTTTTTGGTCGTAGTAGCACTTTAATGAAAATCATAATTATCTCTTGACCCCTGGGGGCGCCCTAGGGTAGTTGAGGTGTCAATGGGTTAACTAAAGATAAGTTTACTTAACAACTCTTTTTGATAATTTAGGAACTTTTTTTGGATCTTCAGGATTTTGTTACTTATGATTTTCAAGATGGCATTATCCTGTAGTATTTAACACTCTCACACACACACAATTGATTTTCTTTAAGGGAATTGTGGGAGGGCAAACATCCAGGAACTAAAGATGCAATCCTTTTCTTTGGATTTGATGAGGTAAGTTTTTCTTTTCTTCAATGTTCGTTAGTCTTGACTTTGCTGTGGTCCACATTTTAAGTTCATTCAAGGCGAGATATAACCTATGGTATTTTTTGAAAAAAATAATTTTGCGGCATATCTTTTTGCTACATAAATCACAGGCGGCTCAGGCGTGGAAGGTAAAAATTATGAGGATTTGTATGGGAATCCGGATAACAAACAGTCAAAAAGATATTTACACGCAAAAGTTCTCAATGAAAAAGCTGTACTTTATTGTCCTGGTGTCACTTTCTTAATTTCTTT
>OX421448.1:6662200-6669700 GCA_949126865.1 Montipora capitata | reverse complement strand
TTCTTAGCTGGTAACTGGTGCAGTGTGAACACCTTGACCGTCGAAATTCTTGTGCGGCATTTAAAGACGTGGTTGCAAGAATGCTTGGTAACTAAGCTTACGAAGATGGAGTGTGTCGGGTTATTTAAAATCGCTTTTCTCGCTAATATTGCATTGTTTATTAAAAATTAAAATTACCGGGCAAAACGTCTCTTTTGGTGGGACAATTTTGTCACCATAAAATCTCGTCGTGGCGGACCAGTAGCGTGAAAACGTTCGAATATCCAAGGAGAATTGAATGAACTTGTGTGACAACCTCTGACAAAGTTGACGGTTAGTTCGTTCCATGTGAACAGGGAGAAAATTGCACGGTTCCGTGCGTACAAAATGTCAGGTCAAATTTTTCAACCGGTCGAAAATTCGTCCGTTACTTGTGTATGTACACGTAGCCTTAGTCATATGATGATGCAACATGCTATCGATACCGGAGTTAAGATAATCGCATAACTGTCATCACCGGGCTTTGAATGTATCATAGTCATGATATGACATATACATTGGCGCAAGTCCTAGTACTTGTCAGAACAGAACAAATATGATATGACATTATATGGTAACACCCGCCTCGACAGCGAGTGGCCACCGAGTTTCCACGGTCCTCTTTCAGCGAAAATCCGGAGAGAGATCCTGAGTTCGAGGTGCCGTCGCAAGCCCCTCCTCCACGACCCGTCTCTTCATCTTTATCGTAGGTTCCTACATGCATATGTTATATTCATGAATTTCTTTACTAAGGTTATGCGGAGCACTCGTCCTGGTCTGGAAGAGTCTCACCTGCATAACATCGTGGAGTATGAGTGTCGGATGGCTGGAGCCGAGAGACTAGCATATCCGCCTGTGGTAGCAAGTGGTCCCATGGCAAACACACTTCACTATATCAACAATACTCAGGTTCTTAGGTAAACGTTACTTCTATCCACAACAGTCGATGAATTGAACTTAACACTTAACTGTACATTCATTTTGGCTTCGAATCAGTCGATAACTGTGAAACAGGTGAAGATTCGCGTTTCAATGCAGAATTTTGCAAAGGCGTTCCCCTGTTGGGTGGTCCCGGCGCATTCTTTCTGTGGTTAGTTTTAGATTTTTGCTGTCTAAAATGCCTGTCGTTCCAGTAGAACGTGACCACTCCTGGGTATTTTTCGGTGGTCATTTTCCAGAATCAACCCACAATTCAATACATCATCTTCCACCCAAGTAGCACCCCCACCCTTTACTAATTTTATTGTGTTTTCTTTGTAAGATATACTTTGCATATCAAACTGTCCATAGTGTCATACATCTTAATTGAACAATCCATCTGGATTTTTACATAACCTAATTACTGACTATTGTTGCTTTTAAATACTCTCTTGGCCGAAAGCTAAACTTGAATACTTTTTGTACTCGAGAATAAGAGTATAAAGAATGGAATGCATACGCCTGGTGAGACGTATTGGCTTGCTGGGACTCGGAAAATTTTAAATTATGCTCTGTCTTTCGAGATTTGCGACTTTGGAAAACATTGGCTTTTGTATGAAACGACTTTCCAAACATTAAATGTTTTCCAAAGACCTCGAACGTTAATGCACAAAAACCACGATTGCTTATTTTTTGAGCCGTTGTGTAAACCTAGGTCCAAGAATGAAAGAACAACTAAGAAAGACACGAATGTGACAAAAATTTGTTTGTTATGAAAATAATGTCATCAGTCCATTAGTTTCAAAACGTTTTGCAATTGCTTATGATTGGCCGATCTTTTGTCTTTTTTCCTATTTAAAACTGTTCTTATCGACGATAGATAAGTGCCAGGAAATACTTGTCGAAAGGCCTTTACAGAATGTACTCAAGTGATAATGGGCAATATTTTTTTGCAGATAGAAAAGAAAATGTCTGCATGTGCGAAGAATAGTCCTTCATAGTTAAGTTAGTTAGTTATAGCAAAAAAATGATAGCCCTTTCTTTGTTCAAGAGCACAAACCCGATCGCTGTTCCGTCACATGAAAAACCGAGAATTGTATTTTTGCGGACCACAATGAAATTCACCGTACCTCCCAAACACTGCAAGAAACAAGTAGTACTAAAAGAGCGTTGTCTTACGAAAGTCTGTCATCTCGCTTGATAGAACGTTTCTGTCCAAAAATGAGTTTCCGATCTTTGTATTTAGAGGACCGAAAGAGAAAAAAGATCAATTTTCGCTCGTTATTTTTGACACCCGGGAAGACAACGTTCTCCACTGTCCAGCAGCCATTTGTCTGTCTTTGCTCCACTCCGTGTGTGGAAGGCTGAATTTCTTTTTCCTGTTTTGGTTGTTTTGTCCAGGGACGGCGAACTTGTGCTTATGGATGCTGGAAGTGAATTCCATGGTTATTCCAGTGATATCACTCGGACTTGGCCGGTTAGCGGCAAATTTAGCGAGCCTCAGCGAGAACTGTACGAGTTGGTTCTCAGAGTGCAGAAGAAGTGTTTGAAGGTGAGAGTGGTTTCAATCCTGACTCTTCGTCAGCAACTGCTTGCAGCATCCCTCAGTGGCTGGCGAACTGTTACGCTCAGCACAGTTGTACTATTCTTGTTGCGTCAAAGACTTTTCGGTGCGATTGATCATTCTCAAATGAAATCAAATCTCGTAAGGAGGCTGTTTACAGGGAGGGCGGAAGGTCCTTGCTCTGACCAGGAAGATCCAAGAGGGAAAAACAATTTTTCGCTTGGTTTACATGACGTTTGGGCGTCTGGTTCATGATTTCCAGAACGAAATCGCAGAGAGCCAAGTCGCCGTCATGTGTGTTGCTTTCTCCGCAGTTCTTGTTCTCTAGTTTTATAAGAAAGTCAGAACGCCGCATTCCAGACGAAGAATGAATGGAACTTTTTTTTACATTCCGCGCGCGATAGTGGCACATCCGATCATACACTCCCTCCAATATAGAATATATTATATTGCCTTGCATGAAGATAGAGAAGAAGAAATTCTACTTATTTAATTGGGTTTAATCATTTCAACCCAAACTGAAAATTCTGATGACGCGGTTGTTCCCAACAGAACATAACCTGTAAAGGTGAAATGCGAGAAGTACTGCAGTTTAAGAAAAGGACACCTGTAGGAACGATGTAGTTTACAAATTTCATCTTATTTATTTCAATTCGCGTTATGTCTTTGTTTTCATGTTTCCAGCTTTGTCAAAAAGACGCTTCATTAGACTATATCTATCACGCTATGCTGCTACTTCTTGGCGAAGAGTTAATCCGTAAGTAAGCAAAATTCGAAGTGTCCGGTTGGCTCAAATGGTTGAGCATCGGAACTACTGCATGTGCGGGAGGTGGCGGGATCAAAACTCCAACCGGACTAACACTCAAGGTCTTTGAATAACTGAGGAGAAACTGCTGCCTTTGTAATGGAAACTGCGAATGGTTAGTCCCTCTAGTCTTCTCCGATAAGGATAGGCCCCGTCTCACAGCCCTTCAATGGGGAACAGGGCAGGCGCAGTGGTGAGAGCACTCGCCTTCCACCGTTGTGACTCAGGATATATGTGGGTTGAGTTTGTTGGTTCTCTACTCTGCGGGAGAGGTTTTTCCCCGGGTACAAAGGTTTTCCCCTCTCCTCAAAAACCAACATTTGTTTTTCGTTAATAATTTGATTTCATAGTTTGCGGTGTTCCAATTAGTGCTCCAGCGCTAGAAGACTAGACCCTTAAATAAAGTTCCTTTTACGTTCCTTCCATAACCATTTGCTAACCTTTCAGAACCAACACTCTATTCGCAGAGAGTAGGGCGTGGAGTTCCCGGTGTTGTGAGTCTGTCTCCTGTGGTGTTTCATGGTTGGGAGGGTAAAACGTTTAGAGATAGTAGCTTCCAAGCACCAAGCTACTCTGAACTCCAGTGGTAAATAAAAGATATGATGATGATGGTGAAAGTTGAGAATCGCGAATTTACAGATGTGGCTGTCTCAGGGGATTGTTTGCAGAACTTTGGAGTTTGATAGCAATGTTTTGGCCATGATTTGCAAGATTTACTATATGGGGATTGCCTTCGTGTCCTGATATTTTTAACGTTATGATGTGAAAGTCACATGTAAAGGCATCTAAACCGTGGACATTTTGTTAATACGGTGATTGCTTACAACGCTTGACCGGGTTACAACACTTCCGTCTCTCTTTGAAAAGAATGGTCAGCATTTAAGATGCGCACCGCAGAGTTCACCCACAGGAGGCAGTTCGGAAGAGTGGTTAGGGCGCTTGCCTCGAGATCCGAAGATCCCGGGTTAAAGACCCGTTGTGACCACTCCTTGAATTTGTTCCTGGTAGTCCCTGGTTCAACTTTTCGGTTTCACATCTAAATAGCCAATTCGTTTTACTCCGGCCAGTTGGGATTCTTAACAGTTGTTGCTCTGTTCTCTCATTACGCTGATTGTGTTTCATTGGCCCTGAAAAGCCCCTATGGGGAGTGGTCAATTATGTATGTATTGTACGTCAATCACCCACGGGAAACGCCAGTTTAGGGTGGGTGATTTAACCGCAATATTTAGTGTTTTTCAACTTTTTTCCAAAGCGCACTTTGATGGGAGGATCAGAGTTGTTTTTCTTTTGCATGTGGTTACTTGCATTGATGAGGGCAAATGTACCTGCCGAAACTTTTGCTTAACTGAAATGTGTCGTTTTGAATCAACAGATTATTTACATCAAATGTTATTATTTTTCATAGAGATAGGTTTCCTTCCGAGCAACTTAACAGAGAGTGAATTGAAAAAGGTAAAATTACCAACATTTTCCGGCTGCCCAATAGGGGTAAGCTGAGACACTTTAGAGATTTAGGATTGCGTCTACGACAAATGGCAAACGTGACGCTGAAATTTGGGTTTTGTCAAGAATCAGGGGAGAAGGGGTGCACTCACCTCCCATCAATGTGGCCCGGGTTCGATTCCCAGACTCGGCGTCATATGTGGGTTGAGTTTGTTGGTTCTCCTTTCTGCTCCCGGAGAGGTTTTTCTCCGGGTACTCCGGTTTTCTTCTCTCAACAAAAACCAACATTTGATTTGATTTGAGTTAATTTATTACTGTAGTGTCTGTCTCCAATAAGTGCTCTGGTGCTAAACTCATTGACATTAAAGAAAGTTGCTATAATTTTTATCAAAGAAACTTGATTTTGGCAATTTTTTTTACTGTTATATGCTGACATCGAATAACTTCCTGAACGTGTGAGAAAAGGGAAACTAATTCAATTTCCATGCTTTTATGAAATGCTGTAACCTTCCGTTTGCATTTTCACGTAAATGCAATGCTAAATCTTTCTATCGCATCAATCCGTCTGACTACTCCCTCGTCTGTGCGGACTCGGTTGTCAACTCATCCGGCCCCGTCCATACGTATCGGGATATATCCGAAAACGGATATTCTTTCTCCTTACATGAAACAAATCTGCGTCCACACATTGCGTTTTCGAATCGTATTTGCCCATCCACGTCCACCTATACACTAGCCTCTGAGGTCATCGTATTCGATAACCTCCTCTTTGGGGAACGAAAACGCCGTATTCGTAGTGGACGAGAGGCAAAAACGGAGGGAAAAGTCTCCATTTTCGAAAATATCCGGAAACGTGCGGACGGGGTCTGAATATATTATCTTACTGAGGATTTTAGAAATAAGTATTTCGGTGTTTTTGTTTGTTCGGTTTTTTTTTTTTTTCATCTGGAGGCTCAAAGCTGATCATCTTGGTTTGCAGAAAGCAGCTGAATTTTGCCCTCATCACGTGGGTCATTACCTGGGAATGGACACTCATGACACGCATATGGTCAGTAGAGGCCTGGGGTTACATCCGGGCATGGTGATCACGATGGAGCCTGGTATCTACATATCTGAGGACAACCAAAAAGTGCCTGAAAGGTTCGTTACAGTACGTATGTAGTCACCCAAATTTGGCTTCATGGCCAAGCTCCCATTAGTCCCCTGTGGTTCAGTGTAACACCTTCTGTTCTAGCAATCGGAAGGAACATTCAGATTTTTTTGTTTACAACGTGTATTAGTCTTCCCTGCTAGCAGAGGTCTCTTTTCTTTTGCGTTCGCTGGGTTGAAATCTTGGACGGCACTTTTCAAACCGCATGCCCCATGATATGTTTGCTGACTGTGATTGAGCCCGCTGTGTCCCGCTCCTTCCCTTATACGGTAATTCCACTGTTGTTAAGTGAGCCCACACATCATGAAGTATCACGTGAGGATTCGGTCACTAAGTAACCACCGCGCATACTCAGCACAGTGAGTTTCGACCCATGGCAGATATCTCTTTTCCCGTAGTCGTAAGCCCAGCGAACACAAAAAAATTAGAGACCTCTGCTAGCAGGGGAGTATTAGTCTTAGTTAATGATGAATGCAGTGCTTTGTCACTCAGCACTTTTTTCATGTTTGGGGGCCAATCTTCTGCTGATTATCAAGCCTGCAAGGATAATAACTGGAGGTGTAGCTAAATTTATCAAGTTCTTTCAACTTTTCAAGTTAATCTACGTATTGCAAGACTGCTTTCCGAACTGAACCACTTTGTATGTCAATGAAACGAAATGTCAAGAATGCCTACAGCAAAGAAGCTCTTGTCAAGTACTCTGCATTGCCAATCAGGCAATCATTCCAATTAAAATTCGGGCAAATCTCTCTGGCTGACACTAAACGCGGAAAAGTGTGTGAACAAATTACCAGTCTATAAAGATCGAAGGAAGATCTGTCAAAGTTGTGAAGTATCAATATCTAATCCAATTCGGGCGCAGTGAAGTCACATGAAGTTTCGATCTTCGGCTCTTGACCGCACTATGTATCTTCCTCAGCGCCCTCAACAGATGAATAACAACAAATGCGTCACATTAGGAGAGAAACCCCTTGCCATTCCACACCCCCGCCCCCCCCCCCCCCCCCCAAAAAAAAAAAATCCACATTCTTATGGTTTCTTGATCGTCGGTTTTGAGTCATAAACTCATAAATTTCACTTATCTTTGAAGGTATCGAGGAATAGGCGTTAGAATCGAAGATGATGTGTTGATAACTGAGAATGGAGCAGACGTTTTGACCGCTGAGTGTCCGAAGGAGGTGGAAGAGATCGAGCGGCTAATGAGTGCCACAGCAGGGACTTGATGCTGTTGCATCGATCAGCTAGCCGTTGATGTGCTCCGAAAGGGGTTTCCATGCGTCGATGTGGTGTTGCTACAGCTACGTAAACTCAAGAACGGAAGCGATGGGAATTGTATCAACGGATGCTAATTATACCAAGGGCTTGTTCGAAATGACCACACCCTTTTAACGAGTATCGTTTGGGTTCACCATTCATCTTCAGAATCAGACTGTCCTTACGATGTTTTCCTTGCTGAAACATAAAATTGGTGAAAATGTAATAACCAACGAAGACACTAGAGAACAAACACAAGATTCGTAAATGCCACACGCAAGATTACATCGTCTGCTTTGGATTGGATCATAATGGCAAAGAGATTAGGACGCTGAAAAAGGCTGTGTC
>OX421448.1:6654700-6657200 GCA_949126865.1 Montipora capitata | reverse complement strand
AAATGGTGTAAGTCAGAATGTGCAAGTCAAAAAGAGACAGGCATAGTTTGACATTCTTTATCTTCGCTGATCACAGGTTACACAGCTTTACACAGAGCAGCATCCTGGGGGCATCCTGACTGCTTAAGGGTGATGGTTTTGAATGGTGCTGACCTTCAGATCTATAATAGTAATGGTGAGAGGGCCAGAGAGATTGCTGCACGATACCAGAAACACAGCTGTGTGGAGTACCTTGATCGCGCAGGTATCTCTCGTGTTTGTGAATGAGATACAGTTGAACCTCTCCACAACGGTCACCTTGGAAACAGAAGAATGTGGCCATTTTGAGGGAGTAGAGTATCATATGATTCCTCTTTTATTTTTATTTTGTGCCACAAACTTCGCAATCCATTTTAGTTATGTGAATGATATTACTGTAAATCTATACCCTGTCCCTCTATGTGTCTACCAGCTGTTCGTAATTTATGGAACTAACGTTATTGTGAATTAAAACATCTGCCTCAAATAATAATTATCGACGTTTCATACAGATCATACAGATCAAGTCTCATGACCTTTGACTCCAAAGTAGATAAAATTTCATGGGTTGTTAATTCAACTGGCCATTCACTGACAGAAACGTTATTTGGGAAGTTGGGATGCCCTTTACTGACTGTTGCCATTGTGGAGAGGTGGCTGTTGAAGAGAGGTTAAATCTAGAGTGAATGTATGGACAGTCCACTGGGACTGTTGTAGGGAGGTGGCCATTAGTGCAGGTTAGACTGTATATTCATCGTCATATTTCTAATGACTTCTTGAATAAAATACTTGCACTTCAAAGGTTCACATTCCTGGAAGTTCTCTGGTAATTGCCAGTTCTGCCATCCTTTTTTTCAAGTCCACCTAACCACAATAATTTCTTTGCAGAAGCACAACAGGCTCTTTCATCAGTCATAAACTCCATGAAAGACACAATATCTGATCCAGAGAAGCACATGGGCAGATTTACAAGAGAGGACAAGGTTTGCTTGACTTACGTCCTTTTCTCCAAAAAGCGTTCAATAATTATGAAGTCAATGTAGCCTCTAGGTTAAGATCAAGAGACTTAGTCAATCCATGGTGACCCTGCTAAGCTTGGGGCAGGGGGTTGCTGTTGAGTTCCTGAAAGAGCTCCTCCTGATGTCTTTTGCATTCACTTGTTTATAGCCTTTGGACTTTGTCCACTGGCATTAAGTCCTGTTGGATGGGGTTAATACATGGAATCTGGGTGACTGTCCTGGAATACCCCGTGCACTCTGCGCAGTCATACTGGTGCATTGGTCCTGGACCATACCTGAGTCCCACCTCTATGGTAGTAATGTGGGCTGAGTTACAGTCGATCTCAACCTGGGGTGTCTCCCCACATGAAAATTGACCCACAGCTTAATTTACAAGTGGCTGTGGTGCTGTGCTCCAACAACAGACATGGGTCGTATAGTGGCTCCCAGAGGCACCTTTTGCATGCTTTTGGTCCAGTGTCATGACTTACAGCTGTATGTCCAGAAATGCACCTAATTTATAGATGCACGGCCAATTTTGACATCCAACACAAAGTATCCCTTAAAGTCTAAGCCTTTTGCTAACTATTTCCAACAATAAGGTAAGGGTGAAGCCTGTTAGCTTTATTTTTAGCTTAGGGTAAATGCAACTGTTTATCGTTACTTAAAGATCAGCATTTGGGGGACACTTTGTGACGTAAATTGTCTGTATTCTGAGACATGAGTGATGTTGAAGTTGGAGAGAAGAGCAAGGGGACACTTCGTGACGCTTATTGAAATCCGTGTATTTTGTTTGTGGTGTAAAGCACTAATCTGCACTATTTAAACCTAAGCACTTGTTGGAGAATGGTCATTTACCAAAAGTCTATTGCAAACTTATGTACAAGTCATAAAGTTTCCCACCTGACTCTGGCAGATCCATTCCAGTCGCAACCATTATAGATATCTCAGTCTATAGATCTCACCTCATCAACCTCATCCCCAGGGTCTCTCTTCTTGACCCTGGAGACGAGGTTGTCGTCTCATATACACCATATTCATAAAATGGCGGCCAAGAAATTATTCTTTTGTCTTTGTGCTAATCACCCTCACTAACCTCACTTTGGAGCAAAAATTATTTTGAATTTGTTAGTGCTAACAAGGCTAGTAAGGATGATAGCATAAAGACAAAAGAATGATTACTTAGCTGCCATTTATGAATACAGTCTATCGCAGTAATTATTGTCACTTACAGCTGAATGGAAATCGATTCTGTGACGAGAAGAATGATTGGTTAGAAGCGCACAGAGAGAGTGCCTCAGTTGAGGAAATTTATCGACAGAAAGGAGAGCTTGAGGAGCTGCTGAAACCCATGCTGAGCAAATTGGAAGATACAGGTATGGAAATGTCTTTTTTGTAAATTTTTTACTGAGATAAAAAAGATTGCATATTAGAGAATACCAGTACCAAAAAGTGCATTATGGCAATTATTGGACTTGGATACA
>OX421448.1:6629700-6649700 GCA_949126865.1 Montipora capitata | reverse complement strand
ACCTTTGATCGGGAATGACAAGCGATGGGAATTTTGCGGAAAACAGATTGAACCAAGCCCTTGTAAACCAGACACTCTACTGGAGACTGAGTGCAAGGGAAGAATTCATAATTTATCTGCACAGATTCAATTGATAACTATGTCCAATTTCATTCTAAGCAACTAATTATTCAGATTTATTGCAAACCAATGAAATAACTTCCACGGGTTTTGAAACAGGTGCATACTTCGGAACTTCACCAGGTGTCCTTTGATTTGCGACGTAATCAAAGCCCATCGGCTTCGAATTGTGTAGTGTAAATTTTAAAAACTATATGATTATGAACTCGAACCATTGCTTTCCTCTTCCTAAAATGAGTACATAGAATAACAAAACCGAGGACAAATTGCTAATTTAAAATTAACTAATTTGTGAAGCAACCTTCAAGATCAATCGTCATTCCGCACTTCCAATTTTCGTCCTCTTAAATATGGGGTTGAAATTCTAAATTTGCGATTTTTCATCTTGAGTGGTTCATTAAAATTGTGGGTGGTTTCTCGAGGATGGGCAAATATATCATCTTGCCAGACCTCGCCCAAAATATTTGGAAATGTACGCTTTAACTTCTTATTTTATTTTTGTTTCCTTGTGATGTATATCAGAAATAAAGTTCAACATCGTTGATAAAGAAAGCAAATATTATATGAGCAAAAACATTGCTAGCAGGAAGTATTCAGTTGACAAGAACATAGAATGTACTGTAACTATGAATTCGGTTTCACTTTCATGTGTTAAATTATGCGCTCTTTGTTATTTTGTGTGCTCTGAGTCAGTGAAAATTCATAAATGTGGGAGACTGTTCGAGGCTATGGGATGCATGCATCAATTTTTGCGGAGATTTCTTGGGCAAGTTTAATTTATCACAGGTTCATGTAAAATTGACCGCGAAACGCAAGACCTTTTCTTTTTTTGTTGTCGGCGATCATCGAAAGTTTATTTGTAAACAACAGGAACTCTTTTTACACTCAAGGCCTCAGCAACTTGGCGCCGATCGAACTCTGGAGCATTTTATACAAGGATAGGAGAGAAAGAGATGGAGAGAGAGACAAGAAATTGCATGGCAGCTAACAATTTTGTACTCTTTCATTTATCCTTTGTTTCTTATCCCATCATCTTGTTTGTTCGATTACACTTGTCAATCCAAGTGTAATTGTACGAAACGTCAGTATATCAAAAAATTACCTTAACTGATTCTCTTTCGGTGTTTCTGTTGTATTAAGTGATAACTCAAGTACACCGCGGGGTGTCAGAAACGATAGCTTATACGCAGCTTGAAGCAAATCAGCAAATCTTGTTTTCATTGGGAATAATCTTTGATGAACTGAGAAATTTTCCAGTTTTCGCTTGTTCCTGAAGTTGAAATAGTAGGTAGTTGTTGCTACTTCCGCCTGACTATATGTTTGCACGAGAACGATTAAATTTCAGTTACACGATAGTGTAAAACCTCATGCCCGCTACGTAAAAAAATTGCGAAATGTGAGAAAGAAATGTGTGACCCGGTCGATCGGCTACAGACTTAAAACTTATTAAATGCGTTCAAAATATGTTATGAATGAACTTGATCACAAAGCGGTTTAACCGATCAATCTCTCACGGTCTCTGCTAATGTTTTAGCATCCTGTATACCGGTAGTCATACGACTTCTAGGATTAATAAAAATGTATGTATGTATGGAGAAACAGGCATCCTTTGGTCTCTCCTCTTCTTTGGGCATGAAAACTCAGACATATGAACTTGTGACGAAAATGAGATTTTGTCCGAAGAAACTCGCAAGGCTACTGAAAAGTTTACAGTTGACAATTCTGTCAGGTGCAGTAAGAAACGACAATGGGAAATGTGAAATACTTTGGGATTTAGCCACGGATTGAGTAATAATTTAAAAAACCGCTGAACAGAATCACCCTCACTTCACGTTCCAAGAGACCGCGAGCCGTTTCCCAACCCGGAACTCAACCGATCCTGGACTTTTGGGCCTTCTGTCCAGTTTCAGACATTTACAACGTCATGGAAATTGGAAAAAGCGTCCGTTAGTAGAGGTGTCCGCTTACGAGAATTATTCCCATAACGTGACACTACAAATACATGTTAGACTCTTGTTTATGTTTGTTTGTTTGTTCTTTATTTGTTTGAGCAGGTTGAAGTTTTGGCCGCTGTTCTATGGAGGTATATTTATGACAAAATTCAATGATCGGTATTTGAAATAAATCGTCCAAATCATAAATGAATCAATCCAAAGCTGAATGGCAACAAGCCGATTCTGCAAATGGCCATCTGGGAAAGAGGTATAACGCAGAGGCATGACGCAAAAAAGCATAACGCGAATAGGCATAACGCAAGTAGGCATCACGCAAAAAGGCATGACGCAAAGCCGCATAACGCAAATGGCCATAGCGCGAAAAGGATAACACAATGAGGCATAAGGCAGAGCCATAACGCAGAGGCATAACTTAAACAGGAAGAAAAAGTCCGATAGAGATTATATGTTCTTTCCCTGGAAGAATCAATTGACTTTTTTTAGAGCTGAAATTGTTTACGGAGTACACAGCTAGTCTCCATTCTTCAAAGGGCCTTTGCGTTATGGCTATTTTACGTTATGAATATTTGCGTTATGCTTTGCTGCGTTATATCTTTCTGCGTTATGCCTTTTTGCGTTATGCCTCTGCGTTATTCCTCTTTACGTTATGGCTATTTGCGTCATAGCAGTTTGCGTTATGGCCCTTTCCGTGATGGCCATTTGCAGAATCGGCTTGTTGCCATTCAGCTTTGGATTGATGCATTCATGACTTGAACGATTTTATTTCAAATACTGATCATTGAATTTTGTCATAGATATACCTCCATACTATTCAGCTGATGTGGACCTGTTATACCCACCCACCCATATACTCACAGAGGACAGCCACAACACCGGCAACTTCATCCCCTACTCTTCTCGAATAGTGAGTGGGTTCTTCAACGTCCCACAAGGAACTAACGAACATGGAAGATATTAATTTGTGAGACGGGGCCTACGGTTTATAGTCCTTATCCATGTCAAACGATCGGACAGCTTGCTTTCCCGCGGACAAATGGAGATTTGACAAAACCGACCTCACTGTTCTGTTGCTCTGACAAAGATCATAGGTTTGTTTGTATTGCAAATTAAAGACAAATTTCATTGCCAAATTAAGGGTCAATTGTTATACGTGGGGTGTCCGGTTATTAAGTGAGAGGGTAAACAAAGGAAAAATCCAATTTTAATTTTCAAAAGTATCCGCCGTCCGCGTCCGTTTACGAGAGAGTGTCTGCTTACGGGAATGTGTAAATACAGAATTTGACTGAAAGGTAAAATGGGGAATTGAAAAAGGTGTCTGTACGTTAGAGCTGTCAGCACAGGAAAAAATAACAGATTCCCATTTTTGGATATTTTGGGGTATTTTGAAGAATACCAACAAAAATCCCAAATTTGGAAGAGTGAGACAAGTCCCAGTCAGGGAACTTGGTTGGGAATTCCCTGGTTGGGACTTGTCTCACTTTGCCAAATTTGGGATTTTTATTGGTATTCTTCAAAATACCCTAAAATATCCACAAATGGGAATCTGTTATTTTTTCCTGTGCAGCTTACAAGAGTGAGTGGAAAAAATTTGGGACGACTGACAAGACTGGTCAGCGGTAAACTGACATATCCAAAAATTGGTATCCCATACATCAAGTACCTACTCATAAAAAAAATGGCGGACGCATCTCAGGTACGACATGTGCTATGTGTTCTCAATAATTTTATTATAGTTATTTTCCCCGAATTCGGAAAAAACCGAAAAACTCATTGATTCAATGGATACTCTTCTTACAGAAAAGACAGATCTCAAAGCAAAAGGAAAAGGAAGATAAAGTTGATTCGAATTTACTAAAGAAATACCACCGAGGTAGACGAAACAATTTCAAGGTAAAATTCTTTATATTTCTTGTTATTTTTTTCGGTTTTCATTTACCTTATTTGGCTATTAAGTATTCTTTATTTCCAAATAACAGTAGATGCAGCTAAAGACTTTAAAAACTGAGGTGATCAGAATTGATTTCAAAAGTTTGAAAGGCCTGCTTTGGAAGGAGACATATTACTTTACGATGTATACAATATCTGACTCTAAATGTTATACCCCATGTAGCAATTTATTTTTTGTAGCAAAAGGTAAACAATAAAACCAGGCTGTTTATATTATGATCCATCAGGGCACACATGGCGAGCACATGGTAAACTATTTTTGGAAAACTAAAGTAGTGAAATATAATTTGGGCAAATGTAGGGGTCACCTATGCAAGTAACTGCTTCTTAATTTATTTGAATATGATGATGATGACAAAACATGATTAAATTAATGTTACCGGGGGAGGAGGGGGATTCTGCATATGAAGGAGGGGGGCGGGTTAAGAACAGAGCAAATACGGACGAAACGGCAGTTTTTCAATGAAAAAAAATGTTTTCAACGAGATACAAAGCCTGAGAATTTAGCTTGTCATCGCTTGTCACTCGACATTTCGTTTATACAATCAAATAAAGGACATTTGGCTGGCTTTGTGTCCTGTATACATGGTTCGCATTTAGGGCCCTGAAGGACAGATGATCCAGTTTTTTAGAAACACTCTTACCAGATAAAATTGAATCAAAATAACACCTTTTTGTAGTGGAATAATAAATCTCTTATTCGATGGTTTAACATATAATACTCGCGGACATTTTGCTCATTGCTGGTATTTTTCCTCGCCCCTGTGCGGGTGGGGCTCGGAAAAATACTACGCAACTCGCAAAATATCCACACGTATTATGTTAAACCATCGAATAAGATGTATGTATACATGTATTTTCTTATTTCTTTGTGTGCAACCCTAAACGAGACCTTCACAGCTGCATATGATGGCTTTTTGCCCAGAACACCGCAAGTGAGACCAAAATCCGAAATTTACACCCCTAAGTGAGGCCACAAGCATCCCTGCCCCTTTCATTTGTGAGTCCCCCTTGGAATGTAACAACCCACTCAATAAATAATATTATAAAGTATTTAAACCGAAACCAAATTTAAAAAAATATCTTGAAATGATTCTAAATGTTGTCTCTCTTGTCCAATTTTTAGCATTTGAAAGATAAGAAACTGAGAGGCAAACTCAAGTGTTATGAATCACAGCACCAACAGGCTGCAATTCAAGCTGCTAAGTCCGAGTTGCTTCTCACTGAGCAACCAGGGTAAAGCATTGTTATGGATGAACTGAGAATGTAATTTATTCTGCATTTGTTTGCATGTTGATTTTGAGTCATATTTTCTTTTATTAATTTTCAGGTTTTTGGAGACTGAAGGCTTAGAGAGAACTTTTAAAATCAAGCAAAAGGATATTGCAAGGGTTGTTGATATTACAAGTGCCAGCAAGGTGTTGACAAAATTAACCCATGGACTAATTCGCGTGCGCTGTTGTGTTGTACAAGATAACTTGGGAAATTTTCGAGGTTTTGCATTGGAAAGCGAGCGTTAAAAATAAACCATATGCGCAGTAAATGTACACAAGATACTGAGTTCTAGAATTAAGTTCACCTTGAAGAAGAAACAGTGAACTTCCAGATGATGTAAAAATATTGCTAAAAAGTGATTCAAAACACGTCCTAAGGCTCAACTGAAAATGTAAAGGTAGAATTTTCGAAGCAGCGCGCGTTAAGCAATCAAGAAAGTTTTTGATCGCTAACTAAACAAAGCGCTTGAAAAATATATATTATAACTCAAAATATGCCTTATGCAATTTACAGTTAAGTCTAACCACTCAATGGATAAAAATTGTTTGAAATTTATTCCAATCGCTTTGTTTTCTTGCAAGTATAAGTGCAAAAAAAAGGGAAAAAACGCTGATGCCGAATTAAACAAAATTTCACCACGTGTTTTCTGCTTGTCAAAATACACAAAACCGCAAGATTAATTTAGTTAATTGATCAGTATCATGTTTCATGAGAACAAACAAGGTCAAATTGTGTACAAAAGTGCTCTTTTGAAAAACTTTGACTGAAAGATAACTTACACAACACAAGAAAAACAACACAGAAAATCGCTGGAAGTTTTCTCGCATTTGCGGAATATAAACGCACGATCGGATTGATTTATTTGTTGAAGACGCTGATCTTCCGAGGTATGCCGAAGATGAAAATTCCTTCGATTACCAATTTATTTTAGGACAAAAAAAACTTGTTATTTGCAAAAAATCCATCGGTTGATCAATATAAAGCTAAATTTGGGAGCAAATCAATGCCCATTATGACGTTAATTGCTACGAAGGCCTTTAATTCTGCGCGGCTTACTCCATGAAAAAAGGCAATGCGCTCGGGGGTTTTAAGAGTTTTTGACAGGCATACCTACTCGTTTCGTTTACCATTAATTCCCATAGATCATCTCCTATGAAAACTAAGAAAAATATTTCCTTCATTATGATTATCTAAAACGAAATACCGAGCAGTGGCTGCCACGAAATCTGGAACTTGAATATTATCGAGCTGATCATTCCAGCGAGCTTCTTGTTTATCATCGGTCGCTAGGTTTTCACCGTCTTCTTCGTCACTTTTAAAGCCATCTAAATCAAAATTTTTGTCTCTAATATCCCCTCCTCTTACAGGAAAACCATAAAAGATCCCTTATATCCCTAGATCCTCCGAATCCGAAAAAAAAAGCATGAATATCCCCATCGTTCGGTGCGTTATCTGGCGCATCGGCTGTTGTTTTTGCGTAATTTGATCGCGCGATCGAAAGGGCAAAAACCCAGCCCTTGTGGGGTCTCTTATAAGCTGTCAAAATATGCTCACAACACGGCAAATGATTGGTCAATTATCCTACTAAATCTCCATAACAACAAAAAATTTAGATTTACTAAGGGAGACTGGGTAGAGGCCTAAGATCAACTCCGATCAAGCCGCCATGTTTTCCGGCCGGTTTTGGCCGGTTTAGGTAATTCAGGGGTCATCGCGCGCGGCCGGTTTTGGCCGGTTTAGGTGTCAATGGGTTTGAATAATAATATGTGTTTATCTACATTTGAGTGTTTTATGCAGGGTTTTCTTTTATGATAGACTGCTAAAAGTTTTTTCTACAGTATGTTAGTTAAACCGCATGTCTGTGGAGTCACTAGTGTTGTGTTGTGTAATAGACAGGTACAAAAGTCGGACTGGATCAACTCTGATCAACTTGGACCACTCACCTGGGATCAACTTTTTAAAAAAATGATGAGGCTTCAAGAAATCATGCTAGCCCTAATATTTAAGCTAACCTTGGTGAAATCGGCACAAACGCAAAATAGTTTTGGCTTACAAAATCGTCTTTGCTCAATCCGAGGTGAACGATCCGAGTTGATCTGGTGTACGACTTTTGTACCTTCCTGTTATGTAATGAAGAGAAACAGCTATGACAGACTTGGTGAAGGGGATGAAAATAGGCCTTTCTCAACTTACTGGCTTGAAAAGTGCACAGAGCTCTCAAGTCAATTGACATAGCAGACAATGCACTGTCAATATCTTGAAATGTGCAGTGTGATAGAATCATGCTGTGAGAGGGAGAAAGAAAAATAATGCTTCGTATTAGCGATCAGGTTTTTTCCAAAAGCCTTTTTTTTTACCCAAAGTAAAGGTACAGCACTGGATTTAACAACTTTATGGTCATTTTTTAAGTGCCCGGAACAGCAAGTAAAATCTTTAATTCTCGCTATATGGCAGGGAAGGGTTAATTAGCTAATTAAGTTGTCATAATAATCTTATTTTCCTTTCCATTTGCAGTATTTTGAGTTAAAGCTGGATAAATTTGGACCCTACAGGATAAATTACACTCGTAATGGAAAGTAAGTCTTTTTCATTCTTCTGAACGTGTTCTTAAAATATCATTATTGCCTCTGGACAAAAAGGTTAACACATTCTTCTTTTAAAGATTTCTTTTAATAGGTGGAAAGAAGGGCCACTTAGCTACTATTGATTGGCAAAATAAGAAACTAGGTTGTGAAATTCATGTTCGGGAGACAGTCAGAGATGTAAGGTGAGATTTACTGGATACCATACATGGAAATCCCTCTTTTTACACTTTTTTTAGTTCTTAGGTCTTTCATTAACTCAGAACTAACATGAGGACTAAGCTTTGCTTTGGTATCTGCAATTATTAACTGGCACAGTCTGTCACTATTTGAATCAATAAATGAAATTCATGGCTAAATTTTGTGGATATGTCTAGAAATACAAGTAATTAGAGGCACATGGATTTCAGTAAGCGTCACAAAGTGTCCCCTTGCTCTTTTTCGCAATTTCAACATCACCAGTTTCTCAGAATACAGACAGTTAAGGTCACGTAGTGTCTCACAAATTCTGCTCCTCAAGTAAAGTAAACCAAACAATGTAATGTGTAATGTATAAATAAAATTTTGAGTAAAGTAAATAACTGCATTACCCTTAGGGAAGTCAAAGATAAATTATTTATGCTAACCTTTACCCTTACCTTCTCACGGGCATTACTAAACCACGAAACACCGAAACAGCCAAATGATACACTAAAACACCATAATTATATGACCCCACCATACACTGAATACTAACCGACAAAGGTTGGATTTGAGATTAAATGTCATTTTAGGCCTAGTTAGGCCTAAAACGTTATTGCTCTTAATTCATTGGGATTGAGATTAGGATTCAGATTATGACTGAGATTAGGAACAATAAATTATTAGGCCCAAAACACTGTTTAATCTCAAATCCAACCTTTGTCAGTTTAATAGTATTCAATACATGGTGTTTTGGTGCTTCGTTTCGCTGTTTCGTTGTTTGGTAATGTCCCCTTCTCACATGCAAGTGGGAGCCAAGTAAGCCGACCACACGGCCAAACGCGTAATAAATACATCATGATAGATCTTATTGAAAAAGTCATGAACACTATTTACAAACTGAATGGAAACATCCTATAAAAAAAGGTACAAAGCTGCACCAAAAAGACTCATGAGGGGTGGGTGGGAGGGGCAGGTCAGGCAATGGTAAATGATAAAAAAACAAACTGAGCTGCCAACAAATCATGTAAACTGAAGAACCCACACACACTTGACCCTCTTCTTGCAGCTGTATGTGCGAGAAAAAAGATTTCTGCTTTATTCATTCTTCAGCCAACAGAAAAACTCACTTATAGATATTATTGTTGGTAATAGTTGGCAAAGGCTTCTAAAGACTTAAAAGGGACACTTCATGTTGGATGTCAAAATTGGGTGTGCATCTAAAGTAACTACTTGCATTTGTGGACATAAGTGAAATTTTGCCTGGTAAACATTTTCTCTCGTGGGAGACACGGTGGCCTCATGGTTAGTGTGCTCAACTCCAGAGCAAGTGGTCCAGGTTTGGTCCCTGGCTGGGGACATTGTGTTGTGTCCTTGGGCAAGACACTTTACTCTCACGGTGCCTCTCTGCGGTGGACTAGCATCCCATCCAGGGGGAAGTAGAATACTCCAAGTTGCTTTATGCTACAGAAACCAGGATAAGCTGTGGCCTAATGGGCCACTTGGCTTGTCAGCAGACTTTACCTTAAACAGTTTCTCAGTCAGTGAACGACTACAAATACCAAGAAAGTACATATATACATGTAACACCCACTGGTTGCAAGAGGATAAAAGAGGAAAACAAATAATCTTACTTTGGCATTTGCAACAAGTTATGACATGACCACATTTAGTTAAGAAAATGATTGCAACAATTTCAACATGAAATAATAAATTATTGTCCTAGGAGAGGATGTTTTACATCCCAGTCATGCTGTAATGATTTTTGTTACAAATCATCTTTTTTTTAAAGTTCTCAAACCACTAAAATCTTTTCCGTGTGGCTCATCAAGTCCAAAAATTTCCATCCTCACTCATTCTTCCTTAAAAAAGATTATTGTTACTCACATTGTACTTTTGTAATGCTTGAACCTTTCAGTTATTTAAATTTAGTTACCCACAAAACAAAGAATAATACAGATTATTATTATTATTATTATTATTATTATTATTATTATTATTATTATTATTATTATTATTATTATTATTATTATCTGGTAACCTTTCTTGAATTTGCTGTTTATATTGCAGATGGTTACATATTGAGACCATGTTTGCTGTCGCACAAAAGAAATATGTTTACATTTATGATAACAGTGGAACAGAACTTCACTGCCTGAAAAATCACCAAGACGTGAATCGATTAGAGTTTCTACCATACCATTTCCTTCTTGCTACTGTGGTAAGTGACACGCTTTTTTTAAAAAAAAACAAATAAATGCTACAAATGCTCCCCCTAGATGTACAGTATTGTCTATCACAGCTACAATTACATAGCCAAATATTGCCAGTTTTGTTTAAAAGTTTCAGTGTTAAAGTGCCACTACGATGCAAATTTTGCATGTCCTTTTTTCTTTAGATTTTGAAAATAGATGTACTAAATAGGTATCATGCCAATTTTATCTCAAAATTCCCACGGAAGGTATGATTATTGTAACGTAGTTTTTCGGTTTTCGCTGTCTGCCATTACTCGAATGGCAAATAACCGTGAGCGAGGAAAAGGGTTGGGTCTAGCTGGATTGCCTGGGGTCACTTAATTGACGTTGAAAAAATTCGAAAAGAAAACCAAAAATTTTCGTCGTAGTGGCACTTTAAGTTGAGAAGTAGAATTGGCTTAGGTTCTGATGGTGACACCATAAGTGTTCTGAATTTGGTTGGGTTTTGGTGCTGCTGCAAGGTTTTCTCTGGATACTTGCAATTTTCTGCATCACCAAAAACCTGTGTTTGGTTAATTCCAGCTAAAGGAATAAAAATAGCCTCCTCTCTTCTCTGATGAAAATATGTCAGTATTGTCACTACTTAGTTGTGTTGCTAAGTTCTGTCTAGCTAATTATTTGATAAATTTTAGTAATTATTAAATTACAGTACAATGCAATCCTTTAAATTTCCATTACAATCGTTTACTTACCCATATGTAGAGTCCAGTGAGCTAAAAAGCTCAATCAACATTCAAAATATGTATGTGCCAACATTAATTAGCCTTAATTAAAATATAGAGAATTAAAAAAATATACAATCATATAATATAAATTATGTGTGTATGTAGACATACACCCTGTGACGCAAGGAAATAAAAGGCTAATAAAAGTTATTCTTTAAACTAGTTCTTTTCCTGTTCTTTAGGGTAAATATGGGATACTTAAGTACCAAGACACTTCTACTGGCAGACCAGTGGTTGAGTTATTTTCTAAACTTGGCAAGTGTGACTGTATGACTCATAATCCTTACAATGCTGTCATTCATTTGGGACATCACAATGGTACAAGGTTTTCTTTGTTTACTGTACAACAGCTCTAAGCTAATGGGTAGAAGGTCAAAGAGAAGAAAAGGGGAGTGGACATTTAGGGGACACAGACAGAAAAACACCGTTTCCTCACCCCTCCTTTCTTGCTTTCCTATTTGAACACAGGCTAGATTTTGCAAGCCATTAAATTAAAAGATCCCCCTGGAAACACCAAGTTAGCTTCACAGGCTAAATGGGAAGAAAACATTCTGGCTCTGCTAAACTGCTTAGCTGTCGGGGTATGTTAACGCAGGATTATTTAAACACTTGCTTGTAAATTGATGGTTGCTTTGTTGTGTTTTGGCCGCAACGAGCAGGCCGCTGACTGCATGAAGATTTTCTCTTGTGGACACAACACGTCAAAGCATCAATTTACTCCTGCAAGTGTTAATAATCCCATGCTGAAATATCTCATCAGCTACACAGGCTACTCTTTATTGTGGTTGTTGTTGTCATCAACGCATTAAAGGAAAATTATTGTTCAGTGATCAATATTATTGTTGTTCAGTTCAGCTTTGCACAGTTGTTATTAACACATAACTCAACAACACTGACACATAACTATAATACTGTCCCATTACAAAAGTTTCCCTTATTCAGTAATTGGGTTTGATCCAGTTTGGGTCAAGGTCAAGTTTATATTCTAGGTTCATTATATATTCTTTGCTTCTGCCAGATCAATAAAACGCTGCCAAACAGTACATTTTTCTGTCTTTTTCCTCTTAAGTAAGCTGTATGATGCAAAATGACAAAATTTGAGCTTATAAGGGAACGATAGCTTTTCAGTTTTACATGTACTTTCCCAACCTTTGACACCATATTCCAGATTAAAATCCTGGATAATTTTTTTGAAATTAAAACTTGACAATTTGGAATAATCAAGTTGAAGTTTTATTTCAGAAATAATTATTATTCGAAAAGCCTTTGTCATCACTGGTACTATTGAAGTCTTCCTAAAAATTGTTTTCCTACTTCTTACCTCTCAGAAAAATACTTTTGTGTTTTAGGCACTGTAACAATGTGGGCACCCAATACGAAAGATCCCCTTGTGAAAATGTTGTGTCACAGAGGACCTGTACAAGCTATTGCCATAGACAACAAAGGACTGTAAGTGACATCTTGAACTTAGTTGTTTAAGGTCTCAATTTGACTTTCTTCATTCTATACTCAGCTCTGAGATGTTTCTCCTCACCTTATGACCCAAAGTTAATACTTGTACATCATTAATAATAATAATAATAATAATAATAGTAATAATAATAATAATAGTAATAATAATAATAATAATAATAATAATAATAGTAATAATAATAATAATAATAATAATAATAATAATAAATTATTATTATGTTAATGTGTTTAAAAAAATTAAAAATAATTTTGTTATTATGATATTGTTGTAATTTTGTAATTCTAAATTTATTAGGGACTTATGGTAAGTTTGTAAAGTTGTGTGTTGTGATTCTCTTGAGTGATTAATCTTTAGATATATGGCAACATCAGGCTTGGATGGGCAAATGAAGATCTGGGATGTAAGAACTTTTAAGCAGCTTCAAGCCTATTATACACCAACACCTGCGAGTTGTCTTTCAATCAGCCAGCGAGGACTGCTTGCTGTGGGACATGGACCTAATATCCAGGTTTGAGCTTGGATAACTTTGTCTTGATAAAAGAATACGTTTTTTTCATTGTCTATTGCAATAGTTATAATGCATACCTGCAGGTGACTCCAAATACCTCCTTTTCATATGTGATGCTTGAATGAACATCTGCACTTACCCATTAGGGCAAGTTGCTTTTCTTAAGAAAGTTAATTCAAGACTTAACCTTATTAGCATTCATGTACCTGGCCTTTACTACAAGTGACTGCAAACATAATAATTATTATCAGTAAGAGTGTCACTCAGGCACTGAATTGTGTTTCATTACAACCAGATATGGCGAGATGCTTTCACACAAAAACAGAAGTCACCCTATATGACACACTTCTTTCCATCTTCCACTGTTCATGGAATGCAATTCTGTCCATTTGAAGATGTCCTTGGCGTGGGTCATTCCCAGGGATTTGGCAGTCTACTTATACCAGGTATTATAAAGACTACAGCACTACTCTGAAGTGTGAATTCCAGTTGTTCTCTGTTTCTTTGTTCACTGCCATCAAGTAGAATGATGATTGGGTCACGTCCATTATTAAATAAGATCCTTTCTCTTTCTCTCACTTTCACTTGCTTGTAGAATAAGATCCTTACTGTTGGTCCACCAACTGTCTCTGCAAACATGATTGGCAGCAGTAGAAAACAAACAGTCTTCATCTTTATGAATGGGTGCAACACAATAATTGATGTTTTAAAAATTAAATGTAGATTCTGGTTAGGTTAAAAATAGAGACCAAGCTGTCGACATTCCACTTGCATGCCTCCCAGTCATTAACCCATTGACTTGTGAACTGCCTCCCATTGACGAGTAAAATCGTCTTTCATGCAAGCGAGCCGAGGGGAGAATGGTGATTGAACAAAGATATAGTGACTGCACAATCTTCTGTAACCGAGGCGTTCAGAATCTGCTTATCTAGTTAGTGAAAGTGATGACAGATGGTTCTGTCTCTTTTTATTGCAAATGTAAATAAACACTAAACGGCGTGGGACAATCTATGTGCATGTCTAATGCCAATCAACTATTCGGAATGGAAACTGCAGAAAAACTACTGTATTTAACTTATAGTTTAATGTTAGAGTGTTTTGGCAAGTTTTGTGTGATGTTCGGGACAAATTCTTGTTTAGAATGGACGACTCATCATCTATCATTAAATCAGTGAACTCAGAATACAGAGATTGTTTTGCAGGAAAGATGACTCAATACTTGTTTGAAGCCATGTCCTTGAACAAATTCCCCTTCTTCTCGAAGGCAACTACCCATAGATAATCGTTTGACTGAATCTGGTCTTCGGTGATGATGTGACAAGGAACTGTTACCACAATTGATGGCGTTTGCTTTGGGTCACTCGTATCCTTCAAGATTACAAAGCTCTCATAAAAAATGGTCTTGCTGAAACCAGTTGGTAGCACAGCCAGAACATACTTGCCCGATAGAAGAGCTTCAAGTTTCTGTTCTTGTTTCGGTTCAGTGTGTTAGCCATTTAATCAAAACCGCAAAAGCAATATCGAGCTTCTCTTTTCCCAGGGAAAATCGAAGACAGATTGGCGTCAAAATATTAACTCATCAAAAAAATCTGACAGCGGTCCATTGTCAACAGACCAATCTGGTGCAACGGGAGATTCTGAACACGTCGGTTGTAACTCAGGAGGGACTGCAAGCAGTCTATCTTCAATGGACTATAATATTAAGAGAAAACAAACTCTGTTTGATCCTCCCAAGGGATCAAGTGCTACACAATAAGGCGTACAATAAGATGTCTGAAGGTGGAATGAAAAATACATGTAGCAATAAAAGCACTGAATGACAATGTAATTGTGTTGAAAACTGACCAATTACAGGGTTTCACAGAAAAAGACCGATAGTGTGGGAAGTACAGCTCTACATATATAATTATGTAGTCTGCCTTTCTTCTAGCTTTTATCCTTTCTGCATTACTTGAATTTTTGACAAATATTTTTTAATCACTAACTGGTGGTGTCCAAGGCTGAACGCTCAACTTGGACTCAACAAACAGCTCCACATCCAGAGCCCATCGCCTGTTAATGAGTTCATACATTTTATTTCATTCATCGAGTCCTTCGCGGGAGAGGTCAGGGGTTTGAGCCCCATTAAAGCCACCTGATTGTTTCATGTTTCTACAACAGACAATAATTATCTTAAATTGTCCAGATAAGGGCTAGGATGATATGTCTCTTTCACCATCATAATGTCATTTAACAATACATGTACTTAGAACATTCTTTTTGTTTTTATTTAAAGGGGCTGGAGAGCCTAATTTTGATGCATTGGAAGCAAACCCTTACCAGACAAAGAGACAAAGACAAGAGTTTGAAGTTAAAGCTCTGTTGGAAAAGGTATATCCTAAAAAAGTGATTCGTTGATAAAATTTGGTGTATCATTTTAATCAGTGGAGAAGATGAGCAAAAATTAATTGTGCAGAATTCTAAACACCTCTCTGCGTGTATCATTTAAGTAATTATCAAAAAATCAGTTTTTTCAACCACTGAGAAAAACAAGCTGTGGTTTCCACAGTTGACTGTGTGAAGGTCTTAATTCCATCCTTGTCTACTGCATGATTTTTACAAAGTTGTTTGAGAAAAAAACCCTTAATTTTTTTATGATCCCTTTAAAGTAAATTAAAAGTAAAGTGGTGCATTTATATAGCGCCCTTTCACTAACGTCTCAAAGGCGCTTTACAATGATCAATTTACCCCCAGCAGACCGGAAGCATTTACCCAAGTCATGCTGCCCATGTCAATCAAAATACAATACAATTCCAACTTGCTCTTTCAGATCCAGCCCGAACTCATCACTTTAAATCCAATGGACATTGTTCGTGTCAATCGACCATCAAAGAAAAACACTACAAAGGATGATGACGATGAGGTGAGTTTCCCAATCAGTAGTGTTCAACAATTTCGCTACATGTACTTGTAAACCGGCCCCAGCAGTTTTTGGAACAGTGCTTTTCAGCAGTACTGGGCAGTTTTGAAATGGTTGTTTTACAAACCGTTCTCTCACCCCACCCCAACCTTGTTTTTCATTCTACTGATCTAATTAGTGTTGATGGGTGTCTGGAATGGGAGCTCATGGTTGGACAGGGACTTGCTAGCCATGGGGGCAGTATTCTTGCAAACTCTTGGATACCTTATGAATATGTCATGCACAGAGGACTCCAGATTACCGAAAACTTGCCATGTCTCCACAAGGGTTTGATAAAACTCTTATAACTCTTTATGAGTAAAAAGTTGTTTTTTTGTTGATATGTTCTTTCTTCACCCTTTCTTAGGAGTCCACATCGAAGGAGAAATTCCAACCAAAATACAAGGCAAAGGGACGCAGTTCATCACGAAAACTTTTTCTCAGGAAGAAGGGACATGAACAGCAAATGAAAAGGGTGTGTGAGCGATGCTATGACCTAATTATTTTGCTTTCAGTGTTTTTTTTTTGTTTTTTTTTGGCAGACTCACCTTTGGCTATTCATTGAGATCTCTGCCATATAAAATTAATACCAGAGTTTTTAATTTTGTTTTAGAAACTGAATCCAAAATTAGACAACTACACCCTTCTGCTCATGCTGAAGAGCTCAAGAGACATGGTTACATTAGCCTGGATAGCTTGTGGTTCTGTTGTTGCAGAGCATGAGGCATTTCGAGAAGAGCGAGAAGGCCCCAGCCTTCTTCCAGCTTTGCTGCACGAGATCTCTTGTGTTCCGCAACAACAGAACCGCCAGCAACACAGGCTGTGGTTACATATTTGGACCTAGAAAATCAAAAGACTGTAGGAAGAAGAGACTTGTGCAGCTTTTCACTCGTTTTGCCAAATTTTTGTAAGAACATTAATTTTACAGGTGTTTTTTAATCGTCGTTTCTGTTACTTGAGCTGCAAATTGTGCAACCTTTCAACATTGACGTAGTGGCGAATGTATTATTTTTTTTGATACTGCTGCCTGCACCTAAAGTCCTATGCCCCATTACTGTAATGTATTTTTATAATGGTCCTATGATCAAAAAAAAACTTTTCGTCAGATTTTGAACGTGTGTTTGCTTAACACCTGCTTGCAAAATTTGAGCTTTAATTTTTGTCGAAAGGATATTTACTTTGAGTGTAAGTTTTGGATTTCACGGTCCGCCATTACTGACGTTCAAAACTGACTGACTGGACCTCAGTTGTATCTAGGGAAAGTGACATCATTCACTCAATAGCTTAAAATTTCAGCTTGTAAACGCAGTTTATTATGTATGCAAAACATGAGTTGGAAAATCTGAAAGTCCGAAACTCCCGTGCTACATATTAATTCAGTCGCGTACAAACGCATTGCATTCTTAAACTAGCGAGTCTGACATCATTTTCTCCTCGATCTATCTCTCTCAAGATTTTAAAGTTAGTAATGGCGGACCATTAAATAAGAAAATTTCAGTTAAAATAAACAAGTGTTAAAATAACATAGTAAAAAAACGATTTGATTTTTTTATCATATTATCACTTTAAATCCTTAAAGTAATTTAAGTTTTTCAGCTGTGAGTGATGTAAATCTATTTGTTGTTTTGTTGCAGGAGGGAATCAGGCAAGCAATAAAAGAAAAGCAAAAAGAAGAGCGAGCAGATAAAATCAATGAAAATAGAGATATAGATACAGTAACTGCTTTGGCCAGATTTCAGTCAAAGAAAAAGTGAATTGCTGTGTTCATAATGCTATTACAGTGCAGAAACTACATCCAACTTTTCGCTTTTTTTTCTCCACCTGCCATTGTTAATAAAAGTTATTACTATATTTAACAAGTGGTTGTATTTGTCATTCCTAGTCAAGTAATGACCTGAAAGTTGTTTCTTTCGCTTGCCGGTTAAGCACCAGTAACCATAAGGTGTTTTATTTAGTGGTGGCCTTCTCCTTTTTCTTGGTAAAAGGTGTGTTACTATCACCAGAAATTCAATCATCTTTTTTTTTTTTAATTTCAAAACTATGTTAACTAAACACTAAGTGACCCAAGAGTCAAACCTTGATTTAAAAAAAAGCACATGTTTATTTTAATTATTTAATGGTCCGCCACTACTAACGTATTAGCTCCATTTGTGTATATAATACTATTATTTGTGTTTTTTCTATAATTTTAATTTTAATTCAATCCTTTATATTCAGTATTGAATGTTGGACGTAAATGGTAAAGACATAAATAAATAAACTTCAAAATCTTAACAGCTGGATCCAGGAGAAAGTGACATCAAAGACTCATTAGTTTAAGAATACAATATGTGTGTCCGTGGCTGAATTAATATGCAGCACCGGAGTTTTAGGCTTTCAGACTTTTTGAAATCGTTTTGCTTATATTATAAGCTGCATTCACGCGCTGAAATTTTAAGCTTGTAGCGAGCTTCAGCAACGACGACGGCAACGGCAACGAGAACGTCGTCGTGGCGTCGTCGTGGCGTCGTCGTGGCGTCGTCGTCGCGACAAACTAAACTAGTGTGGCAAACTCTAAAGAACGAAACTAGACAGCGCTCAATTTAGGGGCAAAGAAATATATAAAATGAAAAGATGCACATGCAGAGCGTGCCAAGCTCTTGCTTTTCCTCACTAAATATGCAAATTTGTGACGTTCTCGTTGCCGTCGCCGTTGTCGTCAGCGACGCAAGCATAAGCACAAACAAGCAGGTCATGCTAGTGAAAACGAACGTCGACATAAGCATCAAAATCAACCACTGGAACCGCCATTTTGTTCAAATGTTCAGACGCAAAGAATCTAGAACGAGTGCTTTAATTGGCCAGACATAGCAAACTTCCTTGTGTTTATGCTGCGTTTCGTTTTCACACGACGCAAGCGAATGCAAGCATAATCGCAAGCACAAGGAAAAGGAAACATTTTGATCCTTGTGCTTGAGGTTGTGCTTGCGTCAACCCCGTTTTCACGCTGAAATATGCGCTCTTATCCTTGCGCTTTGTACTTGCGTCGCTAGTGAAAACCAGGCTTAAAGCTCTCAAGTGAGTAAAAGACACCACTTTTCGCTAGATCCAAAACCTTAGCAGACTGCTATGACCCAAAACCACTTTTTACTGTGTATTGTGTAATCCAATCTTGTTGCCGTTTTTGCGGTTCGATCACGAACAGTTTGATGTTTTCACTTAAAAGGAAAGTACGGTCAAGAAAAAGTTTCGGTCTAAATTACTAAAACTTTTCCCCAGGAATTTGAAAATAATTGCCGTGTTGTCCAGTTCCCTTTAAAAACGTGACAAGGGCACATTGAAGTTCCCTCTTTCGTGACTTGGAGAGGGCCATCTTGGATATGACGTTTTATGGCGTGTTATGACGTAGCAATAGAGCGTTTTCACTCACGTGACCAGTAGCCATGTTGGATTACTGAAACAAAAGAAAGCATTTGCATAAAAATAGAGATCAATTCCCGGAGGATTAGTTTGGTACACCATCATGGCCGCCATTCCTTTGTTTTGGAACACCAACATGGCCGCCGTGACGTCATGTGAAAATGCTCTATTATCAACAAACGTGTTCGACCTTACCAAGTTCTTCGTTCCCCGATCACTTTATCAATTTTGTGTGACCTTTCTGCTTCAAGAAATTCAAAAGGAAAGGAAAGGAAAGGAACTTTATTTAAGTGTCTAATCTTCTAGCACTGTAGAGCACTAATCGGGAACACTGTAAATTGAAATTAACAAGTTAACGCAAATGAAATCAAATGTTGGTTTTTGAGGAGAGGGGAAAACAGGAGTACCCGGAGAAAAACCTCTCGGTGCAGAGTAGAGAACCAACAAACTCAACCCACATATGACGCTGAGTCTGGGAATCGAACCCGGGCCATACTGGTGGGAGGCGAGTGCTCTCACCACTGCGCCATCCCTGCATCCCTCAAATGTAAGATGACCTACTCTAAAATGTAAGATGAACTATGGTAAACTTGTAGATTCCCTGGTCAATCAAACTATTTAACGGCTGTCGCAGAAGAAAGA
>OX421448.1:6619700-6624700 GCA_949126865.1 Montipora capitata | reverse complement strand
GTTGTTCGTTTAGTGCTGAAAAGTCATCAACATTGCAGATCAAGACAAAGAATAAATGATCAAATGTGATCGAAACATTCAGTGGTGCCTCATACGTTATTCCTAATATGAGTTTGAATGCTCAACACCACAAATCTTCGCTGCATACCGTAAGAAATCAAACAGTTTTAACAAATACGTTAACAAATACACTAGGGGAATGTAGTAACTTATAAAGGAAGGACAAGAAATGGTTTACTAGATCAATTTGCTATACAACGTTGGCGCCCTATCGTCTCAGGAACCCCCGTCGAATTGTCAACCAATCGAGCGGAACGCTCTGCGAAAGGGAGCATATGTTACAGGGCATATATTCTATGGATCAACCAAAAATTGCCCCTAAAGATCATACAGCGACTCAGTTTAAACAGTTTAAAAATTCTTATCCAGTGGGAGAAGATTTTCAGTTATGACTGTTGTACTTACTGGAAACCAATTTCAATGTTTAATTTCATTTCTTTCTTTTAAATTATTGTTTAAGTAGTTAGGTAGCCTAGTGTATTTAATTAAGGTTAATTCACAAGACTCGTAGGAAGACCACATAACATGACATAATTTCGTCAGTGCATATGAATAAAGAGTTTACTTTCAATGTTGTTAACTTTTGCTAGTCCCCTTCTGATTTTCGATTCTGATTTGGGCATCTGTCGCTTTAAATTTCCCTGTTACTCCCTTTTAGCTAGAGGGCAATCATACCAAGGCTTATGAATAACTCTGTACAACAAATTTTCGAAACCACCGAGTTGTAACTTGTGCTTCCGTTAACAACTTCTCTTGACCGAAAGCTACCGCTTTGTGAAGTTACTGCGGAGAAACTTTCGCCAATGCAAATTGCCGACTGTTTTGTCCCCTCTTTTGACAGAGAAAATAGAAACATGCTTTCTTGAACGAGACTCGATAACTAGAACTAAAAGCGATTAGGATAAACGGATTGATGGCTGTACTTATCAGTGGGAAAATGTAGTACAGCACCCCCACCAGATTTAATGAAAGACATATATCTTTCGTAAACACAGAGGGGTGAAGTGATTTTAAAAACATGTAGACGTTAAGAGGTGTCCAACAAGTGAAAAATCCAAGGACGATTGATCCGAAGACTTTCATCATGTTTTGGTGTTCCTTGTCTCTCTTTGCTCTGGATTGAATTCGATCCCCATTATAGAGCTTTCTTCTTTCTCTTAGTTGTTTCATAATTAGCGAGTAGAGGACGACTATAAAAATGAAAGGAATGCAGTAGAGCAAAACAAAACCTACGGAGTAGTAGGTTTGCAGCAGTAACTGACTCATCATGTTTCTGCAAAAAGTATGTTCCTCTGATTGAATTACTCTAGAGTTAAGCAAGTACGGAATGAGACCAAAGGCTGGTACACCCCAACTTGCAAGCATGAAAATTGTTCGAATCTTTCCAGTTATCGTTAACGATTTTAGTGGAAACCTTGTCGCAATAAATCTGTCCACAGCGATTAGAACTAAGCTGATTATAGACACCGAATATGACAGTGATCGTGAATAAATTCCTAGCTTGCAAAAGAACGAAGCGGCAACAGCGCCCGAAATAAGACTTCCACCAGCCTGCAGCATACCTTCAGTAGCAAAGAGGGGCCAGTTGAGAAGAACGCACACCAAATCAGAAACCACCATGTTCATGAAGTAGTAGTTAGAACTCGTCTTTAAGTTTTCTCGCTTGATGAATGTTATTATCACAAGGAAATTTCCCCCAAGTCCCAAAAGACTAATGGCTGAAAGCACAACAGCTATTGCCGTAAGGGAGCCGGTTGGACAGTCTACATGATATAAGAGTTGAGAGGAGTTTTCCATTTTGCGTTTCAGATAATTTCCATCAATTTTGTTGGAAAATTTTCAGGTACTACTTATTATTTCAGTGAATGGCAGTCACATTCGAATAGATCTTCCTGTTCTGTATTCATTAAACTGCATTTAATTTGACGAAAAGGTGTCAATCAAAAATGAGGAGGAAAGGTGGGAGGGTCAACAAAAAATGCGCCGATTGACAGCTTATTTACCACGAATAAAGCCCATAACTGACTATTTCTTGCATTGCACTTAGTACGATGTAGTTTTTACAGCCTTATAATTAAAATATCTGGCCTCTTCAACCTAATACTTGATTCATTTGTAAGCTTTTTATTTAGTTCTAACATTACGACATCGATCCAAGGCAAATTTTTCATTATATACCATGAAGTGCTTTCTTTACCTCTATTTTCAACAGCCATAAAAATAGGCTGTTAGGGTTTTTGAGGTTAATGCATATAAGGCACTGCAAATCGAAGACCAAATCCACAGGTGATTTTGTCACTGCTAATAGAACTTTTAGCTTTGCAGAAAGAAAAGAGGACTAAATTTCTAGAAAACATATGACTACCACCTGGCTCTGAAAATCCTCAATGAGCGAAAATAAAATGTAATATTCTAATAGTAATATTAAAACCCGAGGGCGAGTGGCACATAAATTAATCAAGGCTTATAAATAACTTAATTTTATCAAGACTTCAAAGGGGAGAATTGAGGTTTAGTGATGAATAATTATGTCCTTTTCTTTTGAGGGAACATACTTAAAAATGAAAAGAAACTTGGAAAAGAAACATTTCACGCAAAAGTGAATAACCTACGTAAATTCGACACACAAACTATTGCAGAGAAGCTGGCAATTAAGACTAATAGAATATACCATTTATTTACATTTTTATGTTAGTAAATAGGCTTGGATAAATTATGCTTTCAGAATTTCGAGCAGAATACGTGATTTTTGAGGCGAGTATTCTGCTGGTAGAATAAAGCATTTTCGAGCAGAATTTGAGCAGAATGGATAAAAGTGACACTAATGATATACATAACAGTTGTAAGAAAAATCTAAAACTAAACAAAAAACAAATGGAAAACACCCATGTCTTTGATTTGATTATTTGATCTAAAGTAAGATGAATTACAATTTTGCTACGCATAATGAATATTTATTTTTTTATGGGTTAGGCCCAGGGCTCCCTTCTATATTTGCGAAAATAAATACAGCTCGAAGGGCTGAAAACTTTTCGGATAACGAATTCAAGCAGAATAAGCGATTTTTACGAGCACTGCCGGCAGGCAGAATAAACCATTTTACGGGATAGAATTTATCCAAGCCTACACGTACTGATGTGCGAACGTTCATCACTGCTTTCCTCAAAATTGTTTTAATGCATTAAAGGGCCATCGACAACCACAAGTCTTTGCGGGCGTGCAAGCTATCGGCGCCATTTTCTGTAATACAGAAACTAGTATTTCTTGAAAAGTCAAATTCCATCGCCTCACATCGTCGTGTTTTGGATGCCCAGTAGCTTCAAACTTTGTTAATATTTTCCTTAATGTTTAAATATTGTATTTTTGGCGTTATTTGGGTGTTGTGTTCGTGTTAAAAGCGAAATGAAAACTGTGAAGAAAGTCGTCCGCCGAGGAAGGAAAAGAGCCATGTTATTTGGCTCACTACTTCAACCTATGGAACGAAAGGAGGAAGGCGTTTGGATTAAAAAACAAATCGAACAGCGACTTTGCAGAAGTTCTTCTTCACGGGATGTTTCTGAAGCGAACCGGCCGATTCGATTGCCCGGATAATAACAACAACAAAGGCGCGCAAAGGACACTGGTTGTCGGTGGCCCTTTAATATCATGGGTGACAAATTACTCCTTAATTTTGGCGCGAAATTTCAGCGTTAATTTATAATTTCACACGTGAAATTACAAAATTGCCACGGTAACATCTCTTCTCAATCAGAGCCAAGATGGCGTCGAGATTTAAGACAGTGACCATCAGTGACGAAGTTACGAAATTAAAAGAAGCGGCAGAAAATTTAAATACGCGAAAGAGCACAATTAACTGGGTGAGGGTTTTGGAGAAGTGGTGTGACGAAAATACCCTTGAGAAAAACCTGGAGATGATTCTTCCCGAGCAGTTGGATAAAGTACTCGAGCGATTTACAGTTGTAAGCGTAATTTGTCACCCACGACATTAAAAGGTAATCAAATGGTTTTCTCGTGAAATTAGGATATAATTTCACTTGCGTTTTGTCAAAATTCTGATAATTTCCGTCGCCTAAAGGCTCGGGAAATTATCAGAATTTTGACAAAATGCGCGTGAAATTATTTCCTAATTTCACTCGTCGCCATTTGATTACTGGGTTGCCAGTATGGCAAACCCAGTAGGAATCTGCGTTTATTTCGTCGTTTTTTATTTTTTTTCCGTCTCGGTAAAAGTCTTGCCTGTCACTCCCCTGCTAAGTGGTGGCTTTGTGCATAGAGCCTTCTGCGCGTATTTTCTTAGGATCGAGAGGGTAGTGGGAAATGCGTAGATTTCTCTGGTGGACACAGTAGAACGATTAACTTAACCGGCAATGGCGTGGAAAGTCATGTAACGCGAATGGCGTTTTAGTGGATCTTTGAACGAAATATACCCTTATGAAGCTCATGAATGGCAGGTCAATTGGATATACAGGCGGTGGAATCTTAAAAGCGACGAGTAATGGACTTCGACAACAATCTATCGCCCGTCGAGCCGAAATCAAAGTGAGCTGTATTTACCTGAAGTATATGGTAATTTGACACGATTGAGTTTCTTGCCTTCACGCACGCAATGAAATAGGAAGAGGTTCTCGCCTCTAAGAGCAAATATGTTGTTTGTTTCAATAAATTTTTCGCTGGAAAAGGATTCTGTGGTATTTTCTGCCTTTGTGAATTATAATATCATGTTGTGTATTGAATTTCCGAGCTTAAGGTTGAAATGTGATATGGGAGAAGTTTTTTAGTATTGCTCTGTAAGCAGGAAGGGTTCACAGGCCTGTTGGAAGCGTGCTTGAGTTTCAACAAAATGAGCCCCAAAATCAGTGAAAAATTGTGACGCAGATGAATAATTAAGTAGCTGCCATAATTACCTGGTGATAAATAACGTCGAACGCGTCTTGGAGAGT
>OX421448.1:6602200-6609700 GCA_949126865.1 Montipora capitata | reverse complement strand
ACTGTAAAACCCAGTAAGGCATAAAGATAATAGCAGAATTATCCATGAACACAACAAGTCTCTTTTAATTGCTTTTTCCTGATCCGTCCACCATTCCTAACCTAACACTCGCGGTCAGCAGCCTATCTAGGTATGTCATGTTACTACAAGAACCTCAGAAGTTCACAATCATAACTTGCGGGGTTAACTATGACTTCCAATTACTGCTACATAAAACTAATTTTCTTAAACGTTCTTTCTCTTATCGAGGTGCAATGGCTTGGAACCAACTGTCAAATCAAATATGTGAGATAAGGGATGTTGCAAGCTTTAAATGTGCGATATCCTAGAACACATTTTACATTGCTAGGGCAGATTTTTACATGGCTTGTTTCATATTATTATATAGTAAATTATGATTGTTACTAATTATTAATATTGTTTAAATTTCCTTGACGTTAAATAATTTTTAGCAAAAAGTTATACCTAGTTTATTAGCAGTTTTAACATTTATATCTTGTAATTCTTGTAATTTTTAGCATTTATATCTTGTAATTCTTACACAGCATGTCTGAAAACCAGCTTGCTGAGCCATTTACTGTGTTTTAAATAAAGTTGATCGACTTCACTTGAATGACTTATTGGGTACCTCCAGACAGATCCTTTAATCCACTCCCCCACCCTAAAAAAACCTAGATGTTTTAAGAATTTTAAATCTAACTAAATTTCCAACATAATGAAACACTGGTTTGGATTCACCAAATCTGTGGTGAACCAGTTTTCATATATGTATTTTGTATTTGAAACAAAAATTAAAAGGATCCTGATTTTAAAATCCAAATCCCAAATTTCCAATGGTCAGGAACACACCCTCACAGAACCACAAGCAGCAAAACTTCTCAGTTACCTCATCATCTGTGAGTTCTCCAGCACGTTTGTTCATGTCAATGTCTGCCTTTTTACACACCACATTGGCATACCTTCGCCCCACACCCTATAAACAATGATACAAACATATCTGAACAAATTAGACAGACTGAAATAAAAATACTTTTTTTAAAGCTGCTTGCAAGTGCAGCTAGGGAGAAAGTAGCAGCAATAAGAATTCTATTGCTAGGGTTCCACTTGAGAAAAACTGGATTTGGCCACCAAGACACCTGGGCCCGGTTGTTCAAAAGCCGATTAACGCTAATCCCAGATTAAAACTTAACCAAGGAGTTTATTTCTCTAATGCCAAATGCTGTTCAACGCTGATATTCAGCAAAACTTTACATTAGAAGAAGTCAATCTTGAAAAACAAAAATAAGCAAAAGAAACTTCACCAAAAAGTTGAAAATATGAAACAAAAGTTTACGCTAATCCTGGATTAAGTTAATCGGCTGTTGAACAACCGGGCCCTGATCACTACTCAAGGGGTAGGGTAGAGGCAAAGGTAATTGGTAGAGAGCTTAATGATGCCAAATGATTACCTTTCAGCACCAATGACACAAGCTCTTTGTTTGGACGCATTCAAACTTAAGACTGCTAGTATGGCAAGTTTTTCTTGGCATAAATAATATGATTATTAGTCAGCTAAATGAAAGAAATAAGCAATAATGCTGCATTTACTTGTGTTTATTATTATTGTTATTATCATTATTATTATTATTATTTATTTATTTATCATTATGCAGTTACAATGAATAAACTTACATGCAGGTGTAGAGCCACAGCTGGAGGCTTAAATGGCCTAAGGTCAGTACTTAAGGTATTATGAAGTAGTTTGTACAATAAAAAGAAATGGAAACAGACCAAATTACATTTTGGAAATGAAAAAAAATGTCACGATAGTAGCACAATACAAAATAAAACAAAATTAATAATTTACGACAGAAAACATAACACTAACCAAAAAAAAAAGTATTTTCATAGGCTTAAAAGGTGTTTTAAGACTTCTTTTACAGTTTCTAACAGTCAGGCTGTTTTGGAGTGTAAGGCGAATTTCATTCCAAATGTTAGGAGCTTGGCAAGTAATGGTGAATTGATACCTTCGAAAAGATTTTATGCAGGTTACATCTGCAGAATGGGACCGAGTTTCATAATCATGGTAATTGCTATTAAACTAAAAAATCACAGAAAGAGAGAAGCGGAGGCTAAAAGGTTATTAAAGTGCACGAAAAGGAAATAAGAAACATGAAGCTTATAAATAAGATGTAGTGGAAGCAAATATAGCTTAGAGAAAAATGGCTTAGAGTGAGCATGTGGAGGAGAGAATGTAATGATACGGATAGCTTTCCTTTGCAAAACACAAAGTGGTTCAAGATGAGATGTAAAGAATGGGATGTTCCCCATCCCTTTTTTCATCCTCTCTCAGCAAGCTCACTTTTACAAGATATCCCACCAGACGTTCTACCAATAATAAAGAGAAAAGGTAGGAAACAGCTCACTTCTTGGTCAGCTAAATCAGCAAAAACACAATTACGGTAAGCCAATATTATTCCATGGTCTACCTCAGATAAAGCCAGTGACAATGTTTAAAGGTTTTTATGAAATACCCATCAAGGAATTCTGTTTTCTCTCTCAAAAACTCATCAAATTGGTGCCAGCTTAGCAAAGGAAGAACAAGTACAGCATTAGTAGCTCATTTCTTTAACCCATTGACTCCCCGTGGTTCAATCCCTATTGATGAGTAAAATTGTCTGGTGTTAGAGAGAGGAAAATACTAAGTCTGGCCGGTTTAGGCCCGTTTGGACGTCAAAGGGTTAATTAACCACATGATATCTACTCACTAGAACTTCCCATTCAAGCTCTCTTAACCATTTACCCCTGAGAGTGAAACAAGATATTTTACTATCTCTAACGCCAAACGATTTTACTCATCAATGGGGGGTGTCCTAGGGCATTTGAGCTGTGATGGGTCAAACTCAGGCAAAAACTATGAACCCATTCACCCCTCGGAGTGACAATTAATAGATTTTACTCTGTCTAATGCCAGACGATTTATTCATCAATGGGGAAAGTCCTAGGGTGCTTGAGCTATGAATGAGGCAAATTGAAACCTTGCCAAAAACAGAGCTTGGGTCACCTATGCTTTCCTATGTTCTAGGAACATAAACTGTAAAATGGTAGCCTTCAGTTATTACTATGAATGTCTGCAACAATCACATGCAAGCTCATAGTTAAACATATCTGGAGTAAATGCTAAATATACCCTGCCTCACTTGTTAGCATTTAAGGCACTCTTCACGTAATGAGTCAGAGTACAATACATGCAAATGTTTGTCTCATGTAAATAAGAAGAAAGGGTATTCAGCAGTTGAGCTAACAAGCCAGCATTGGGTAAAATGACTGAAAATGGTCAGCACTTACCTTAATGGAAGTCAATGCAAACATAATCTTTTGCTTTCCATCAATGTTGGTGTTAAGAACACGCAAAATGTGTTGAAATTTCTCAGGAATTACAAGGGCCTGTTAAACACAAGGACAGTTCGTCGTTAAGAAACAATAGTATGAGGGAGCTTACATATTGTAGGCTCGAGATGTTTTTTAACCATGAACAACAACAGGAAGTGAGCTGTTGTCTTTCTTAACTTGTCTTGCCAGTACGACATTTACATTGCCAAGTATCTTTTCTCTACGAGAGACGATTAGTCTAGAAATCTAGGAGAAAGTACTGTCCTGTTCACTGGCAGTTTCTTTCTGTGGCTCAAAAACGTGTTTTGTAAGCTTCCTACTTACAAACACGTACAATCAAGCTTCCCATACAATTTACGAGAATGCTTGAACTGTACATCGTGTTTGAAAGCTCAATTAAACTGGGAATACAAGAGTAGCTGCCTTTTCAAGATCAAAGGCACGCAAGAACGTTACCAAAGCACAAGAATACCCAAACGCAAACGCGTCAGTGCCGAAATTACTTGTGGACAACTTCAGAATACCACACCATAATAATATTTTTAGTTTTGAATCAATTGGCGCTATCTTTTTAGAAGCGAGGAAAATGAAAACACACGCTATTATCATTCAAATAAATGGCCTGTGCTCTAGAATCTAGCCTCCATTGGATAAAAATTGAATACGTTTACTAAGGAAATAATTTTTATTTTAAACAGCAAAGCCCATAGAGATGGTGAACCTACAGTACTATACCACTTACGATGTCTTTATTTAACAGAATCATACTTTTTATATCCGCGAAATTCTTAAATTATGGCCTAAGACATTATTCAGATGTTTCTAGATTAAAAAAGAGTGCCCCTAGAGTTGAAATTGACGCTCAGAACGGAAGATGATAACGGATTTTGTTTGTTACTCTTCGGCCACATAGGAACCTACCATGTTGGCTGCCAAGAGAGGACGCAGCGTGGGGGTTGATGGGATTGACAGGTCTCAAAAACCACTGAGCATGCTCACTTATTTCCCGCCATCAATGTTTCAAAATGGCGGACGACAAATGAGATTTCCCCACGTACTTTAACCTCTCACCAGGCCGCTCGTACATTTGTTCAAATTTTAATAATCGGTTGAGTTGCGCCTTCGACGTTTCTAGTTTACCTCTGTACGAAGTTTAGAGAGATCGGCGGTTGTTATCCACAAGATATTGTCCCTTATCTGATTCCTTCTCGTGTAAATGTTCGCTGCTAGTGGAAGATGAACCGGACTCTGTTTTTCTCGTTTGTTAAAGCTGCCCATGGTTTGTTAAGCTTGAGATGTGGACTACGTTTACGTTGTTTTTTCCACAAGAAAATATCAAAAATGACTTTTTTTTCGTTCCAATGGTCTTGAGAAAACACTTCCTAAAGGTGTTGTTGTGGATTTAAACCGAAAGGAGCGACTGCATGAAGTTCATGTAATGGCGAGAGTGACGAGACTTAAGTCGGATCGTGTGCAAAATATGACTTCGCAAACTGATTTGTGAGTAATAATTTACAATTTTGTTTTTCCGCTTAGCGTTCGTCTAGCGTTATAGCTCCATCATGATTGTAATTTCAGGTTAAGAAATGCTTTAATATCGTCCATTTATCTTTGTACACTGCTCTCTTTTGATGTGAAAATAAACTGGATTCGTTTTAAGTTCGATTTTAAGGTCATTTATATTCTCTTTTCAGGTGAATGTCTAAGTTATTGTACTTTTTAGCAGTCACAACTCAACGATCCTTGCGTTCAAGTAGTTACCAAGTTATGGATTTGCAATTAATTTGAGTTTAAAATCAAAATCAAAATCCATGTTAGTTAAAATAATGTTTGGAAGAACAGAAGTGTAGGTACAGGTGTATATAGATCTCTATAGATTCATGTTCGTGACTGTTTTGCAAATCTTTTATTTGTTAGACTGTTGTTTTCTGGAAGCATTAATGATGTAATTTTGGTTTTTGGGGGACTGTCATGTGTTGTTGGATCAAGGAATCTGTTTTGAGCCAAGTATGGTTGACAGTGGATAGTTTTTCCTGAAAAGGCTGAAAGGAAGCATTATTGCCTTGGACTTTTTTTGGTTACACCCCACATGTTTGTTCTTTTCTTAGATGGCAAAATTTATTAATATATTATGTGATTTGGAGCTGCAGCTAGAAACAGTGTCCCATGCATAAGGTATCATTGCAATAAAATAATTTTGGTAAAAAATATGTTTAGAGTTTTTATCATAACTTCTCGTCTTGGTCCTGATGGACTTCAAACATGCTCTACCATTTTGCACAAGGAACTTGTCAATCAACCGTTACCTTTTGGTGTATTTGCAATAAGATGTTTGCATAGCAATTGATTTATTTTTCTTATCCCTTATGTGTAGATATCCTATGTCTGTCACATAGTTTTAAGCTTTTATTTCCTGTAGTGTATCTTTATTATAGTTAGCACATGACCCCAGAAGCATGTATTATTGCTTTAATATTGATTGTGTTTGAATAAAGGATATTGTTGTCTTGTCTTGTAGATAAGGCAAAACAGCCTCAGTTGTATTTGCATTATTATTTCTGAGTGTTACTTTTAAAGGGCAAACCATTAAAAAGTGCACATAGTTTGCAGGAGTCCAGGAAAATTATTCCAAATATTCATTCATTTGAAGTTCCTGAAGCAGGTAAATCTTGAAGAGTTTATGTAACAATATTTGGAATATACAACATTTCTATTTGGGAATGTTTAAGTCTACAGAATTTATTTTCTTTATGTTGAGAAGTACTGTAAGAGCTGTCAGGTAACTCAGATGGAAATTTGACAGACCTTAGCTGTAATTCAAATTAGTAGTACAGTTTTGGTCGTTAGTGGAACATAATATTTTATTGGGACATTTTTTAGTGAGTGATTAACCCATTGACTCCTGGGGATTCCCCATTGACAAGTAAAATCGTCTGGTGTTAGAGTAAAATGCTAAGTATGGCCGGTTTAGGGGTGAAAGGGTTAAAGTGCTATTGTTAGTTTGACTTTCTTTTTCTTCATTTGAACCAAAACAAGTGATTAATCATCACCTCCACCATGCTTTGCTTTGCGTTGCTTTGGCTTTTAGAACAAAGTATCAAAGTTAAAGCTGGTGGCTCGAGGAGTAAACTATAAAGACTATAATGGTATTTGAGTATATATTGTAGAACAGATTTGCCTATATCATTAAAGTCATTAAATCAATGGGAATCCAAACATGAGGATGCAGTTTGCTCAGGAGGGGTTTTCCCTATAAAAAGGCAGGCCACTTATTGGATTTTTTTTAAAAACAATCCTTAAAGGTAACAGAACCTTGTTTTGTGGACGTAGGCTAAAGAAATCTGACCCCTTAGAGGAACCAGTTCTAAAGTGACAAATGACTGGCAAATAACTTTTACTTATGAATTATTCATAAGTAAAAGTTATTTGCTTGTGTACCAAATTGTCTTACAGTTCCAGTCATTTTTCAGATTGATAGCCTTAAATGTACTGCAGCAACTCCGCCAGCTGTTTGGTCTCAGCATCATAAGCAGTACAAATCCACATTTTTTTCTCCAAAAAGAACCCCTGTCATTTTCGTAAGGGAGCCCCCCTTGGGGCAGTTTGTTTACTTTACCACCATTGTTTAATACTATCCAGGGACTAAATCAAGAATGGAAATAGATTACCGTTCAACTTTAATTAATGTATTCATCCTTGGAAATGGTAGGAATGATTAGTATTCTTTAAAGCAATTGCTAAAAATTCATTGCACCTAATGTTGAAAAATTTTTTCCATATGGAAAGGTAACACCAGTTATTTCTGTGAAAGTCTTCTCCAGAAAACTCCAACATGGGATTATGCCCCTTTCAAATGTAGCTTTGTATGCTTTTGCTCGATGACGTTGAACAATTATTACATAAATATGAAGTTATGGAGTTTTTTTAAAAGTTAAATCTAATGGAAGGGGATTTAAATTATTGAAACCACTGTGTTGCAACCAGAGTCCACAAAGAGAGGTTAAATAATCTATTGCACTGAAAGTATTTAGTAGGCCAGCATGAAATTTGTTTTGGATAATAGCACTGAATCACCTTCAACAAGTTTTCTAAACTTTGAAGATACCTAATTTTATATCCTCCTGCTGT
>OX421448.1:6572200-6592200 GCA_949126865.1 Montipora capitata | reverse complement strand
TGTGTGACTGATAACCACTGTATTGTTGATATGCTGCCCTGATCAAGTACCTGAAAAAAGACCATTTTAGTAGTCGAGTTGTTTAGTACCTGACAGGTCCAAAAAATACCAAATAAATTTAACAAATGTGAGCTCCCAAAATTAAAGGTATGGCATATTTCAATCAATTTCTCTTTTTTTTTAAAATAATTATAAACACAAAAACATTTAGTGCTCATACTGAAGCTAATATCTAGCCCCGGACTTTTCTTCATGCTTAAAAAAGTGAATTACTGGACGAAACTAGAACCCGCACTTCAAACATACATTTCTTTCGAAGGAAATTACTGCTCAGGAATGCTAAATAAATGTTGAACTCGCACCTGATCATTTACCCGGTTGCATTGTACAGAACAATTTCAATGTGCATTTTTAAGTTTGTTTCAATTGCAAAAAAAAATTATTTTATTTTACATATTTATTCATGAATGGAATAGCCTCAAACTAAGTTGGTCAGTGGTACTTATGTCTCAGTGGGTAAAATCTTTAAATATGCATGTAACTGTTCTGTGTCAACATGCAATATATAATTTTATGGGAGTGTCGTATATACAAATGTTTTTAATATCAAAAATTGTAAAAAAAGAATTACTGCTATTCATTTAAGACAGGCTCAACCTTCACCATTTAAAGTACATGAAAAAGTAAATGACCACAAAATAATTATCATTTAACTCTTGACACAAGCAAAAAAATTGCAGAAAAACCTTATGACCTATTAAGGACAGACTTTCACTATCGAGGCTAGTTTTCAATAATGGCACAGGCACAAGTAGCGTTAATGATATATCTAAGGGCGCATTCGATTGACCCTATTCCGGAATAAGAATATGTGGCATGATGATTAAAATGGCATGTTTGGCGCGTTTCGAAGCAGCAAGGATAATAAAAATATGTTTAAAATAGCATTTTAGCCAATGTTTGACAATTTTAACGTGAATCTCCGTAAAAACGAAGGATTTCTAACTTATATTCCATGTATTCCTATTCCGGAATACGGAGAATCGAACGCACCCTAAGATAGCATGTGTGCTCTCATTGGTCAATAAGTGTGTTTGCATGAAAGAATGTAAACATAGTTGTCACGGCACACTCTCTACTTTTGCCAGTGAAAGTCATTTTATAAAATCTTTAGGAGACTCTTTCCGTGTTTGCGTAGTCTGGTCTAATCACAAGGGGGGTTGGGAAAATTTAAGAAAGTTAGGCAAAGATGGAAAGAGTCTCTTAATGCACAAGTGCAAGATAGCAAAGTCCTGCTCATTGGATTCTTCGTTTAAGACAAAAGATCTGTTTATAAAAGAGGTAATGAATCTCTACATGTATTTAGACCAGGTTTCAATGCAAAACACCCTTTATCACCCTTTATCACAAATGTGACCATGAGAATGACTTTGCTATCTGGAATGTTCACTTATGTCCAGGTTTGACCCTAATTAGATGCACGCCCAATTTTGACATCCAACACAAAGTGTCCCTTTAACCCTTTAAGCCCCGAGGGGTTCCCCATTGACGAGTAAAATCGTCTGGCGTTAGACAGAGTAAAATCTATAAGTGCCATTTGGCACTATCGGGGCTGAAAGGGTTAAATGGGGACATAGTTTTTTCACGCTGTTAGCTTAACCCTTTAAGCCCCGAGGGGTTCCCCATTGACGAGTAAAATCGTCTGGCGTTAGACAGAGTAAAATCTATAAGTGCCATTTGGCACTATTGGGGCTGAAAGGGTTAAGTCTAAGCATTTGCTACCTATTTTCAACAATAAGGTAAGGGTAAAGGTTAGCGTTATTTTTAGCTTTGGGTAAATGCAGCAGTTAATCTTCACTTAAAGAGCAGTATTTGGGGGACACTTTGTGACATAAATTGTCTGTATTCTGAGACACAAGTGATGTTGAAGTTGGCTAGAAGAGCAAGGGGACACTTCATGACGCTTATTGAAATCCGCGTGCATCTAATTAGGGTCAAACCTGGACATATCTCAGAATGTTTCGCTTTCATTTTTGCTAAATGTAAATTGATAATTTTACTGTGGCATGAATAGTAACCTGAACTTGAAAAAATAAGGGTAGAATAATTGACATTGTTTCCATAACATGCTAACTTCTTTTCTGGTGTAAATTTAAACTACAAGATTTACCAGGTAAAAGTAATCAGCTTTGTACTATAATTTTACTGTATAGCCTTTGTACAGCCCCCCAGCTCTCGTCAAAACTAAGTTTTTCTTTGGAGAGCGGGCAGCTGTACACAGGCTAGTACCATAGAATTAACTCCAGCTTCACTGCTATAAAGATACACTTCTTTAGTATGAGAGGTTACCATACAATGTGATTACATTCTTTAAGCTTTGAACCAGTTCTACAAAAGCAGACTTTTTTCATCTGTGACTATTATTTTTTGACTAGATTTATTTTTATTTTATAATTTTTAACCACTTTTTATGAGGACTGGAGCAATGACTGTCATATCGAAGTAATTTTTCGCATACAATCAGAAATTCTTTACTTTCAGACTGGGCTACAGCCTACATAATCTTGTGATACTAGATTCTGTTTGCCTAACATGAGCTCATTTTCCCCAAAAAAGCTTGTCTTATGGGAAGATAAGACGGAAACACACTCGACCTATTACTTGAGGGACAAGATTTCATGTCTTATCTGCAGTTTTACAAGGTGAGCTTCTTCCATTAATAAGAAATTACCCTAGCAACCAAATGCATCATTCAGTGCAAGTTTTACAACACCAACCCCACCACCTAGTCGGCGGTAATTCATTCCACCATACAGCTTCCATTGGTTAGAAACTGGATCAAACACTTCAATTGTCTTTAAATAAGTGGTTCCATCAAAGCCACCAACAGCAAGAAGCTGCCCATTTACAACAGCAAGGCCTACTCCACTTCGGCGAGAGTTCATTGCTACCACTGGGGACCACTGGTTTGTTTTGGGATCATAACATTCAGCACTGCTCAGCTCAGTTGCATCATCACGCCCTCCAACTTTCAAACAAAATAGAAAAAACCGTTTTTGCTTAATTCTATAAAATATATTGCTTAAAGGTGTGAAATCACTTTTGAATAAACTACTGATACTACAAAGTTTGAATTTCACACCATTTGGATTTTATGCAAATCACAAAAAATTTCAAAACATAAATGACAGGTATTGCCAATTTATATAATGCTGTAAAAGTTATACGTACCAACATAAAGTTTATCTTGGAATAAAGCTGCTCCGAGATGTTTTCTGCGAGTTCCCATGGGTGCAGCTGGATTCCATCTATTTGTTTTGGGATCATACCTTTCTACAGTATTTAAAGGTGATGTACCATCCGATCCCCCAACAGCATAGAGATACCCATCAAGAACAGCCACTCCCACGCCCAAGCGTCGGGAACTCATAGATGCTACTTTGCACCACCTGTTTTCTTGAGGATCATATTTTTCGACAATGTAGAGACATGAGACACCATCTTGTCCACCAACAGCATACATGTACCTGTAAGAGTTGTAATTTCCTCCATGAAGTTAAAGTAAAATAAAACGACTAACAAGCCCCAACTATCAGGACATAGGCATTTCGCTATCTAGAAAGCATGGCATGATGGAGTTAAATGGTGTATGAGTAATGGAGTTGGGCAACTAAAAACAATAGAGTGAATTTCAATTGAGTGTCATAAAACCAAAACCAAAGTTATTACTTTGGCCAATAAAAAAGGACAGAGACAATCCGGTAAACCAATCAAAACTCAAAGTAGTTACACATGGCCAACAGTGCAGGAAACATGCACGCACGAGCCAATGACACTGACACTGGTTGTTTACCATTTACAGGCAGAAACTGGTTGGTACTGTTCAAATGGTAAGCAATTTCTCCTAATCAACCATGTCTTGTCTAAACTCTCATTTGCAAAAAAATACAGTTTGCATAAATTGACTGGATGAGTAAGTAACCCAAAGAGTGACCTTTGTTGATAATACTGACAGATGCTTCAGTGTTCAACCTGCATCATGTACTTTATATCACATCACTTTGGGAAATTTAGTTGGGATCAGCGTGTACCATTTACAAAATTCGTTCAAGTTTACTGAGAGAGTCTGGAGGAAGGCAAAATCTGTTGCCTTACCATTTACATTCCAACTGAAATTTCCGGATCTTTTTGGTAACTGGTAAACAACCACTGAAAGCAATTCACAGAAACTTCACGCAAGTGTTGTTTTCTTGTTGGAAGACATTTGATGATAACATTTTAAAGAAAACACAAATCAATTGGCCCGATCGCAAGAATGTAATAGCTCGATAATTTTAAACACTATATGGTAAAACCTTTACTAGGTTATGTCTGACCAACATTTGGTTTTGTCTGACCAAGAAAGTGGCTTAGCAGGACATAATATTATGTCCTTTCAAAAGGAAAAAATTATTTGCAGCCCTGTATCTGTGACAGAAATTACTGGTCTAAGATTTCCCAAGTTACAGAAAGGGCTTTGGTGAACTAAACAGTGTGTCTGATCACATTCATTTGAATTAAGAACTGGTTAGTTGAGACATCAGTGACTCAGTGCTTCCAACCTGCTAACCAAACCATTACAGGCTGTCCAAACAAAAGTTCTTTTTGTTCCAGTGGTTGGCACATTTGAATGACAAAATTAATTAATGTTTGTAATAATTAATTTTGTAAATTGTAAACCAAACAATAATAATAATAAGTAGTATGTACTAAAACAGTGGATAGCATTGAAGGCGCCCTCTGACTGGCAACTCAAACACCGAATATCCTTTGCCATTCACCGCTAAGCAACTCGGTTGGGATTTGCGCCTGAAAATATTGATAATCGCTGCAGGTTAAACAAGTTACTCATCTCATATACTAAAATCATCTCATTTACTAAAACAACTATTCACCTCAGTGTTGGTGGTTAGTGATGGATATTTACCTCGCCATGAATATCCTCCACTTCAGTGAATAGTTGTTAATCGTTACTATTAACAAACATTGACATTACACATGAATAGCTTACCCATCCAGTACAGCTACACCAACGCTAGTTCGGCAAGTACAAGTAGGTGCGACATCACTGCTCCACTGGTTTGTTTTGGGATCATATCGTTCAACACTGTTGAGGTAACTGCTACCATCATGACCACCAACGGCATACAGCAAATTGTCCAAGACAGCGACACCAACACCACAACGTCGTTTGCTCATAGTGGCAACCATTCTCCAATCATTTGTCTGTGGTTCATATCGCTCTACACTGCTTATGGCATCCCCACTGCACCATCCTCCAACTGCAAAAAGCACCTCAGTGCATTTGGTGGGTTTTCTGGGCCGAGTACGAGGCCCTTGCATGACCAACCTTTGCTCAGGAAGTAAAAGATAGTTCTTAGCTTCATCAACTAAGTCCCTACACGATTCATCACTCTTCACCAAAGGATCTGCACTAACAACCCCAACCAGGAATTTGGGTGCTAAAAGAGGAAGACGGACGTGCTGTAGTATTTCAGCGAGATGACATCTCCGCTCTGAAACACTATATTTGACCCAGTTTATGACTGCTGTAAATACTTCTTCTTCCGAGCGAATATTAAGTTCGTCGCTCGATAGAATGTCAAGTAATTGTGTTACCGGTAAAAGCAAGAATTCCTCACTTTCCATGACCTCTTGGAAATTGTTGTGAGTAAAGATGTCGGCGAAACGTAACAGGTCGCGGCAGGCATGAGTGTCGGCAAAAGCTCTAATACCGAGGCAGTTCGAAGGATCGAGTTGGCGTTTTAGGAATTCACAACATATTTCTTGAATTTCTGCCATCTGAAGCAAACAAGCAGCTGGAAGAAGTGCTTGGACATTACTTTCTTCCACTGTTATCGACGCTGTGTATGCAAAATCAAGGAGCAACTCCATTGCGGCCTCGTCAACACCTTGAATTGTGACTTCCATTTGCCGGCTTTCAGCCATTTCACCGGTAAACATTGCGCGAAAATACGGGCTACAACCAGCCAAAATCACTCTGTGAGCGAACAGAGTTTGACTACCCGTCTTTATAACGACATCACATAACTCCCTACATTGTCTCAAGGCCTCTAAGGTATCGAGAAGTTGTTTAGGGTGGCGATCGGAAATATGTCTCATTCTTGGTTTGTTATTAAGTTGAGAAGACGACTTGGCAGGGCTGCTTGACAATATTCCAAGGTCGAACGTTGCTTTTTTCTCCATTTTGATGGTAATTAGATTTCCAAAAGGTCAGTTATAACTGACTATCGAATGAATCAACTCATTGAAGTGTTTTAACGTTCTTCGTTTGAGAGCAAATCAGCCTTTTCGTAACAATGTTGACTGTAAGAGAGAATATGGGTAACCGCGCCTCTAGAGGAAAAGAAAACGAGGGGGGTCTGTCACGTCACACCGGAAAATGAAGATTTCACATGCCTACACCAAGTAGTTATAAGCAGAGTGACTACTTGTATTTTCATAATTATCTAATTTGCTCTACTAATTGGGGAGACTACAAATCAACTGAAATGAGAACAAGCCCAAATGTTGGTTTTTGAAGAAAACAAGAAAACACTGATAAACATTTTGCTTAATTAATTATTTTTATTTTGCAGCGAAAAAAATGGAGTACCATACTCCCAGGATAGCCTTTGTACAGCCGCCCCCTTCCCTCAAGAAAAAATGAGGGAAGGGAGCGGCTGTACACAGGCTGTCCCAGGATGATTATTAGCAAAATTCCAGATCCCGGCTAGATAGTGAGGGAAACTCCCAGCCAGCCGACTTTATGTCACTGTTTCCCATCGAGCAAAGAACCTCGTGGGGCTAAACCGCTCAACATAGTCAAGGGAAAACAGGGTTTATTTCTCAACATGTGATAAGTTGGACCAGAGGTAAACTTCTCGTGAACGAGTTCTCCCGGCAGTATCCCCAAGTTCTGCTCCCATCCAGCCAGCACGGATTGAAATGCTAAAATATATTTAAAGTTTGCAAGCGAAAGAGCATGAAAATTGATAACTTGCCAGCCAGCTGAATTTTGAAACTTTGGAAATAAAACGTGTTGTTCCAGGTATTTCCACATCATTTCAATGTGAATGCTACATTAGCATTTCAATGTATAATTTATTTCATTTATCATTTCGTTCGTTGATTCATTCATCACAGGAACATTTGAACCCACAGATCAATGACCAATTCCCAACCTTCATGGCTTCATGGTTCAGTTGGTTAGAGCGTCGCACCGGCATCGCGAGGTCACGGGTTCAAACTCCGTTGAAGTCCTGCAATTGCTTAAATTGCGTTCATATATAACTGCGAGGATCATAGCTTCACTTGGTTATAAAGCAAATACAATACACAAAGGTCGGAATCTTAATCCCGAGACATTTGAATTTGCATGGTAGAACATTCAGTTAATTAGCTTATTTAGTCTAGTAGATTGTTTATTTTCCCGCAAACCTGATTTTAAAATAGACTGTTTTCTGCATGACGCTGATGGGGGCAAACCTGATACTATATTCTTACTTCTCTTGTGTAATTGACTGCGTAGCTTTTCCGTGGATTTTCAACGTTTTGGCCGCGCTAAAAATTGATCAATACAATTTTTGGCCTTTTCTTGTCTAGCGCCATTTTTCGCATGGCCAAAACTTCGAAAATCTTTCATGTTCCCCGTACCCAAATGTTTGCTACTCACAATAAAGTTCGTGATCTTTCCCTACAGAAAGGAAACACAGAAAGCCGAGAAAACGTGGAAAGATAGTTTTTTGTACTCGGTAATCTCAATTCCCGTGGAATCAATGAGCACCTTTCATTCAACTGTTTTATTCCTGGAAGTTCGTAATTCCTGGAAATGATTTTAATTTCAAATACCAAGATTCCAAAGCATGCTATTCTGTAAGCACTCTATAAGATATCTGAGTTCTTACTCGTGGTCAAAATTATCTCTTGAAGATAAAAACCGTGAAACCTCTATGGGGCTATGTAACGTTATTTTAGGGTGTTTAGGGGAAATCTTTAGGTTTATCACTAGTTTAACACTCGAAAATGATAATGTGGAATTCCTTCACTGATAACATTACCGTTACATCACAAACAAGATGATTCTTCGCGGCCTTTATCCAGTCGATTTGCCATAAACTTGAAAAAAAAAAACACTTTTCAAGCATTACCCAAATTCAATCCGTTTTAATCTTGTTCGTTTAAGTCCATCCATGCTCCTCTTTCCTTTTGTTGTATTTCTTTTATGATGTTCAACGGTTTTCAGTGGTTATTGCCATGTTTCATTCTACTTTTTGGGCATTTTGGGTATCGTGAAATTACATCATTTTGCGTGGCATAGCACCTTTAAAGTTCTTTATTAAACATATAGGGGAGAGAGATTTAGAAAACTTACTTGATAGCAATTGTGACAATTGTTATTTATGCACATCTTAGCCTCTGTTTGAGATTTTGCTGTAACGACCTCACTCTCGGTTATTAAGTAGTTATTAGTAACGTGAATTTTATATGTTTTAAAGAACTGCTTTTAGTTTATTGACCGAATGCAAAAATGGCCGCCAACAAATTATTCTTTTGTTTTTGTGTTAATTAGCCTAACTAGCTTCGTTCACACGCGTAAAGTTCTCGGTTTTCACATGACGTCACGACCGCCATGTTGGTGCCCTAAACAAAGAAAAGGCGGCCATGTTGGTGCCCGACCAAATCCTCCGGGAATTTAACTCTATTATTATGCAAACGCTTCCTTTTGTTTTCGTTGAAAAACATGGCTGTTGATCACGTGAGTGAAAACCAGCAATAGAACGAATTTGGGCTGTAAAACGAGGCTAGTTAGGCTAATTAACACAAAGACAAAAGAATAATTTGTTGGCGGCCATTTTTGCATTCGGTCAATGTATACTGCAATTATTTCATTGATCCCTTTAGTTGTGTCCTCCGAATTAGCAGAAATGCTAAATACTGTAGACACTATAATAAAGGTTTGGTTGTTGTTGTTTCTTTTTCGTTTCCACATCTCCACCAATTACATAACTCCCCAACTTCCTACATACATCTCAAACAACCCACAATTCTTTAATTCTAGCTGACGATGGTCTTGCGCACGAAGCGGCAGCCATCTTTTTACGGTGGCATGCGCAATTCGACCTTTATCAACGAAATTTTCGTGCTTAAATAATTATCCCTTTGACTCCCATGATTTAAAAGCTCTTTCTCTTAAAAACTTTCATAGATTTCTTGGTTGGCTGGTCATGAGAATTTGATGTTATATCAGGATCATACCTTTTAATAAGCTGATTATGATCTTCATTCTCAATACTTGTCTACCTGGGAGAGTGTATTGAAATTGAGAGGTGAGTTTAAATACTGATCAGTCCTTAATTCTCCCACCGACGCAGCACCACAGTTGCTTTAAACACTAACCCTAACTCTGTTGCAAATAATTACTAAATGCTTCGACTTAACACTTCATTTTATTTGAGGAACGGCCTTCTTTCAGACCGAGTTATTTTCAGATTGATTTTCCCACGAAAACAAATTTTTTCAGCCCCGCATGAGAACTTGTTACCAACGGGATTGAGAATGATCACTCGTGCACGCCAAATATTATTTAAGAACTCATCTAAACATAGCTTGATCTGCGACAATGCCGTTGCATAGACGTAGAATTGGGATTGGAAACTCCTAGTTTTGGGCCCCTGTGGATATACAAAATATGAGTATGCACCTAATCACGTACATTTCTGGACATTAGTGCATAAGTTCCTTTTTGTGACATAAATAATTCCCACGCGTTATTTTGACTGGTGGCTCCAAATCGGGATTGGGAGAATCTGGAGGCCAGATTAAATTGAATTTCTGCAACACACGGCCGACAAAGAGAAATATCTCAATTTTGGCCAACATCTAACCAACACATCCCTTTGGGCCTGCACCAAAGGGAAGAAAACTGAAGGTGGCCGGACAAATGTGCGGCGCATGATCTCACTTAACGTGGCCTCCAAATAAGGCAAACTGCTGCTGTCTTGAAACCGTATTTTGCAGTCTCGCCCAATGACATCATCAAGATGCTGGTGTATTTTTACTTGGACTTCTGGGAATGCTGCTAAGTAAAGAAACGACCAGGTCAAAAACGACGAAGTGGTATCCATACTAGCGCCTAAGAGATAAATAATGGCGTTTTTCAAACACTGATCACTCAACATTCCCTTGGTATTCGAATCCTCCTTGTTAACATTATGGAGAGCCTTTATACGTGCATCCGTAATGTCCCGAAATACCATGAAATGAAATACTCTCACATTTCCTTATTCTAGTTTTGTTACCAAAAGAGTTTTCTACACAAACATTTTCACTCGATTTACTTACCATTAATAGCCCCCACAGGCTTTTTGGCCCAGAGGCCAAAGCCCGAGAAGGCAACCTAGAAGCCCCCGCGTAAAAAGGGAACATCTGTAAATTAATATGTAAATAGTAGATATTGTAAAGGCAAAAGCAGGTGGTATCGGTATTGTTCACCGGATTCCAATTTAGGACAGATCCCGATAAGTCGAAAATAAAAGGACAGGAGAATAACAAAAATTGATAAGCTGACAATAAAAACCAGGAAACGGAACAAAACAAGCCTCAGATAAGATGCAGAATACCCGGCCACTTATTTGCATATGAATGACGAGTGTTGTTACATGCCTCGTTCTTCAGATGATGCCGTTACAAGAACAATAGTGCCTCGGTATATTCTGCAGTTACTCAGCATGACTCTGAACACACTTAACAAAATGTAGATAATCTCATCCTGAAAAAAACATGCTTGACCGGGCTTGAGCGCTTCATATCATTATACATTGTATAAAAAAGCATTTAGAGTCGGGGTGGGAGCGGCCTAATTGGATCTCAGTTATTCATTACTCCTTCCACTTTTTCCGAGTTATTCATTATTGAAATTTTGTTCGATAGTCATTTTTCCGTATTCGTTCGAACGTTAATATTCCTTATTCATAGCCAATCTTCATACCAGGCGCGTAGCGTCCTATACGCAAATACGCACGTGCGTACTTGAAGGGACCAGAAAATTTTGAAATTTTAAGCAATTGTTTCTATTTTTAACATTTTACTTGTACGCAACCAAGATTTCCTTATGAAAACACCACTTTGATTAAATTCTAAAAACTAAAACAAAAGCTATACCATGTTCTCACTTAGTTTTGCATTGACTTTTTTTTACACTAAACAATGCAGTGTTCTTTGGTCAGCGTGCAACAAAAAGGCGAAGTTGCAAAGGAGCGACGTTCCGAGAACGTTGTTGACAATTCCAGTCACGCTAGCACAAGCAAAACAATGTTTTGTTTGCGTCAAGTTTGCTCAAAATAAGGGCAAGACGCTTTGTTATTTCCTTGTATTAACACAACTATTTCGAACAAGAAATAAAGAACGCAGTATTTTTCGCTTAGTTTACTTAGGTTTCTAGATCACATGTACTTGTGCGTACTTGAAAAAATGACCACGCTACGCGCCTGCATACCATTAAAAGCTCACACAATTGAGAAAAAACCAATGCCCAGCGTCTGTATCAGTCAGTCCCTTTTTGAAACATACACTTTAAATGGCTTCGGTTCCAAAATCCCGCGCACGACGTCTTCGACTCTCGCCTCCAAATCTGGGCTTGAGGAACCTGGCGGAAATTTCAAACTAAATTGCTGTAACACATTCCCAAGAAAAAGAAAAATTTCAATTTTGGCCAAAATCTGACCCACACAACCCCGTGGGCCTGCGCCAAAGGGAAGAAAACTTAAGGTAGCGGGACAAATGAAACTTCCATCTTCAGGATCCAGGAAACGCGTTGGGTCAAAAGTGTCTGGGTCTTTCCAGTGCTTTGGATCATGATGAATAGCTCTGAAATCGAATATAACTTGAGAATTTTCTGGTATCTCAAAACTTCCAAGTGTAGTGTCGCTTCGAACTCGATGGGGAATACTAGTGTATGTAAAGGAAACGTGGCGCAAGATCTCGGCGGTGAAGGCTTCCAAATAAGGTAAGCTGGTCCTATCTTGATACCGTATTTGGCAGTCGCGCCCAATGACATCATCAAGCTCCTGGTGCAATTTCGCTTGAACTTCTGGGAACGCTGCTAAGTAGAGAAAAGACCAGGTCAAAAACGTCGCGGTGGTATCCATACCAGCGCCTAAGAGATCAATAATGGAGTTTTTCAAACACTGATCACTCAACATTCCCTTGGTAATCGAATCCTCCTTGTTAACATCATGAAGAGCCTTTATATGTGCATCCGTAATGTCCCGAATGATACCATCCTGATACGTTTGTTTCCTCTTCTGAAATGTAGACGAAAATAACTTTTCTCTGAGGAAGACGTTTTGCCGGATGCGTGTGTGAATTTCTCCAGGAAGAAACTTTATGAAAGGAAAGGTCGCTATCACGTCTGCGGATCCCACCAAATGCAAGGTTCCTTCGACCATTTCAATAAATTCCTCTGCGAGCTTGTCTCCTTTAGCGTATCGACTACTGAATAAACAAGACGAAATGACATTCAGGATGCTTATCCTGAGAAGACTGCTTGGGTCCAATGGAACACCTTGATCCTCGCTCAGCTGAAAACACAACTCGTCGACCTCTCGATAAACTTTTTTCTCCAGGATTTCAATCCCGCTGCCAAACATTCTTAGCGCCGAGTGAGCTACCTTTCGCAAAAGCTTCCATCTGGCTCCGAAATCTCCGAATACTAAGGATTCTTGGCCTTGATTCAAGGAAGATATAACATACGAAAGCGATCTTCCGGCAAAAGTGTTACCCTTGCGAACCAAAGCGTCCCATGCCAGGTCAATATCGGTAACAATGACAACCTTTTTACCCAGGACCGTCAACATGTAGATACTACCGTACTGCTTGGCCAAAGCCCTCATGGTGATATGGTTAAACTTTTTCATGTCCAATAAGTTTCCAATCAAAGGAAGCCCGCGCGGCCCTGGGGGAAAATTCCTGGATCGTTTTCGGCGGTGCACAGCAAGAAAGTACAGCAAACCACCCATGAGGATAAAAAGAAATGCTTCCAAAAACATGACGCCTGGTGTGATTTGTTAATCCTGAAGAAAAGTATAAATAGCATTTAATTTTTTGCACTGAATATACAATTAAAAAATATCAGTATGGAAAGCTTTTCAAAGAAAGATGAGATCCGTCAAAAATCTAAATTTGCGACCTTTAACTAACGCCAGTAGTCCTTGCTTTGACGTCTGGTAAACATTGTAACGACAAGTAGAAACGTGTTTGAAGTTATGCATTGTCTATTGCCGTTATACAACTAAAGCGCTTCCATCATACCAAGGGTTGTTTTACGGCGTGATTTGATTGGTTCCATGTATGGATGATTTTCCGAACATGAAATGCTTTAAACCAGCGGAAGGATGTGCATGAATGTGTAGAACTGTGGACAAAGTTAATTTATTTGCGGAATTACTTGGTAAGTGTTGCTCTGTAATGTGAAACATGACTTTATTGATGTTTCGAAGGGAAGACAAGATGTGCATTTATGAGACTTCCAGCTTTGCTGTGCGAAAGGTCGCTGTGCCCCGTGTCACATAAGGTGGACAAAAAGTACAGGGGATGAGATACGCCATGTATTTGAAGGTTTTTGAACAACAATTTTTGCCAGATGCTGAGAAACTGCCATCAACTTATCTGCCTGATCAAGCTTGTTGGCCAGCTAATTAATGAAAAAAATCGCCCTATCAAATCATTTACCAAGGACTAATTGCCTGTGACGAACGACTTTTGAATTCGTCAAAAAAAAAAAAAAAAAAAAAAAAAAAACCTCAGTAAACCAAGGAAGTATCCTTACTCCGGAGACTTGAAAGTGGTAGCATCGCATTGTGGAGTGAATTTTATCTTTTTATCGACTAGGCCAATTGTTGCAGGCGTTCCACTCCCCGCGCGTCGTCCTCTCACACGCGCGCGCTCCCCCGGCCTTCCTTTTTTGAATGCCTGACATACAGGCTAACATAACTCATCTATGATTCACGTAATGTAACAAATAGTCCTCTTCTTTTTAAAATATAACTTATCATGTTGCACCTTTCCCTTCCTGTCGCAACTCGTATAGTTTTCTGGCATCACTACAAAAAAATTACCGTAATGCACTTAGGCCACACTTCATCGCTTTTTAAACGTGCCATTTCATAGATACAACTTGAACTTGTAAACTGAGCGTTAACTCGGGCTCGTTTAGGGAATATAGAGACGATTTTTGATGCGACGTCGCAATAAGGTGTGCTCCGTCTTTAATTTGTTGCGGGATGCAAAAGCAAAAAGGACCAAGAGGCCAGGAGTCCATTGCTAGGATAGAACAGCTGGTACCTCACTTTGAGTGACCTGGGGCCCGTTTCTCGAAAGTCCCGAAAAGCAATTTGTGAAATTGCCAACCACTTGTTTTGGAAAGCCGATCTTCTAACATGTATTTAAGGCAGCAAAAAGAAAAATAACTGTGAAGGACGTTCGCGCCAATTGTTTCTGCGCATCCTTACTGCGCACGCAAATGCACACGTCACGTCATACACGAGCGCGCGCGCTAAGTAATAAAATGAGAAATGATACGGCAAAAGGCCATTGCTATAGCTTTGCCTGGATTTAACGGTCTTGGACGTTCGGTGACCCCTATTTTTCTTTCCAGAAACGGATTTTATTTACAATTATCTCCACGTTGTCCAAAAATGAACAAAAAATCAATGTGGGAAGTTAAAAAAAATTCAAGATTTCTGCTCACGGGACATCAAATCCTGCCATCTTGCGGCTGCAAGGCGCGTGAAACTGTGGTCGCTAAATGCGAACTTGATCTTTAAGGAACCTCACCAGTTGACTAAATTCACGTTGTAAGTCCACTTAAACAATATTTGGCAGAGAAGATTTCACTTCAAAGATTTAATTGCAATATATTTGGGTTTACAGACACTGGCCTTATTCGCTAACGAAGCCCGATTTTGTCACATTTTGGGTGTTTTTCTGGGCATGTTCTCTCCAAAACGAAGTCGGTGACCCCCCATTTTTTTTACATTTCTGACATAACTAACTCATCATCTTACAGTGGTAAAAGTTTCAGAAAAAAATCAATGTTGAAAAATTTTCGCGCGAACGTCCTTAATTAAATCCTCTCCTTTCTTGAAATACAAAGGGAATTGTGACACCCGAAAACGGCCCGTAAAGTTTCGGGACTTTTGAGAAACGGGCACCTGGTTATTTTTAGATTCATGCGTTCATTGTTTTCAATTGCTTAGTTTATGCATATGACGTAGACAGAGACACTGCGTTGATTTGACAAGAGGTGGAAGTTTTGTCGGAAAAGCTGATTTAAATATAGAAGGTCTGAGAAAACAATAATTCCTAGGAGGCTTTGGGTCATGAGCTTCTGATCAAGCACTGTCTCGATCAGGTGGGCATGCGATGCGATGCTTAATTTTTGGTATAACGTTTTAAAGAAACCGGTTGTGTTGGTATTTCATCAACATACATGCATTTCACGATAGCCTGACATGGTAATTCTTCTTTTATGACTTTTTAATGACATGTCTTGCATATGTATTCTTTAACATCAAATGATTGTTGAATATTGAAAAATGTTGGGCAGGGATACTTGCTTTTCGGTACACATATAATAAAGGCCTCAGTCTCTTATTTTCCTGCTAAACTGTTTAATACGTGATTCAGTGGATGTGGCTTTGTCTGTGATTCTTTCTTTTCTTTTATTCAGTGCGTATATCTTTTTATCTTCTGTTTCCTTTGATTGGTAATTTTCTCTAAGGGTAGCAAGAAGTATTCATCTCTTGCGGAAACATTCAGTGTTTCGTACTTTTTCACTACTCTGTTTAGAAACTGTTGCTTCTTTGTAGTATCGATAGATTGGTTATTTTATCTGGGTTTGGAAAGTAATTCTTTCTTCTTTGTAGCATCCATGGATTGGTAACTTTGCGCGCGTTCCCGACATGATTCTTTCAGATCTTTTTTGTAGCATCCATTGCTGAATATTTTCTTCAATCTTCTCTACAAACCTTTTTTTGGAAACAGGTTCCATGCGGTCATACATCTTTTTTCAGTTCTATGTTTTCTCACTCATAATACTGTTCCTTTCATTTTCAGTAAATTTACAAGAACACTGAGGAAATAAATTGTATGTTATAGTCTATGGTCTGACATTGCTGTTTATTTTGACTGCATGATTCAGTTAATTGCCTCTACAATATTACTTACACCACTGGGCCCGGTTGTTCAAAAGCTGATTAACTTAATCCAGGATTAGCGTAAACATTTGTTTCACGTTTTCAACTTTTCGGTGAAAGTTTATTTTGTTTATTTTTGCTTTTCAAGATTGACTTTTTCTAACGTAAAGTTTTGCCGAACCTCAGCGTTGAATAGCATTTGGGCATAGAGAAATAAACTCCTTGGTTAATTTTTAATCTGGGATTAGCCTTAATCGGCTTTTGAACAACCGGGCCCTGATGTTTAAAGGAGAGAAATGATCCCCACACTTATCCGAACAATTTAAGCAATTGTCTCCTAGAGACACCTGAAAAATTCTGGTGGCTCTGTAACCTCTGCGATGCTGGTACAGCGCTCTATCAACTGAACTATGAAGCCACACAGTTGGCAGCAGGTCAATTTATTGGGCTCTGTCATGTGTTTCACTGCACATGAATGTCAGAAGAGAAAACAAATGCCGCTTTACTTTAGTATTCTGTTGATATATACAAGCTATAAAGTAACTTGAAATCCACATTAAAAATGCAGTTTTAGGGGATACAGGGATGGCGCAGTGGTGGGAGCACTCGCCTCCCACCAATGCGGCCCGGGTTCGAAACTCAGCGTCATATGTGGGTTGAGTTTGTTGGTTCTCTACTTTGCGCCGAGAGGTTTTCCTCCGGGTAATCCGTTTTTCACCCCTCCACAAAAACCAACATTTGATTTCAGTTTAGAGTGTCCCTAATTGACCTCTTTAGCTTGTACGTTTGCTTTCCCATTTCAGACCACCAGAGGGAATTTTCTTTTTGTTTTGTCATAAGTTAATGCATACATATGCACAAGCATAAGACGCTATTTGAAAGAAACTGTTTCATAGAGTAACATCACGAGGTCTGAAATGGGAAAACATGGTACTCTGATTGGTCAAAAATAAAAAGTATATAGCCATGACATTCACATTGGCCCACATTCAACACGACTACAATTATTGTAGCATACATGTAGTTTGCATTACGAGATCTCAATTTTTGACACGAGACCGTCATGATTATGTTCATGCATGTACATTAGAAAATTGATTGCTTTTTTCAGTATATCACAGTCATCAAGACTATTTCAGACTGTACTAAGCACATGCAAAATCCATCCACAATGCAAACCAAGAATTATGATCGTTTGTACAACAAGCAGTTAGGTTAAACACAATAAAAACAAACAAAAAAATAGGATATTTAACACAAGAGTTGACCCTAAATCTTCACTATTCAATTTTGCCTTTGAGCAGCCTTCTCGTCATTCAATATGGCCATTTACTAGTTCTACGCTATTTAATATGGCTACATAATTTTGACATTTTCATCATGGTTTTCAACCTATTGAATTTGTGGACCGACACCTTCCAAAAACGCTCGACATCTTTTAGTTTCCTTCCCAAATCACAGCATCCTGTAAACTCCTTTTCCCAGTCTCCCGGGTCTCCACCTAGAATAATGACCCCCCCCCCCCCCCCCCTTTTTGTCGACCAAACACAATGACAAACTGTTTGCAATTTAAGACTCTGTCTAAGGAAGCCCGAGTAATATATAACAGGTAACACGGCACTTGAGTCCTGTTAGCAACTTTTGGTCAGTGCTTATTATTCTGGCCCGGGTTGTTTGAGGCATGGCTAGCGCTGTTAAACAAGCGTTAAATACCATAGAAACCTATAGATTTTGATACCTCTTAACCAACGGTTAGCACTAACCAGGATTTGAGCAACCGGCCCCTGACTGGAGACTCGGTCTTATTGCTACTTGTTTACAACAAGCAGCTCTGAGACCTGGCATGTTCTTAATTTGTCTTCTCTTCTCAGTATCTCAAGTTCTTATTGACTTGGTAATAATAATAATAATAATAATAATAATAATAATAATAATAATTGGCAGTGCTAATCACCCTTTACTTGCAGTCTTGAGCACTGAATTACGAAGGGTGCAGCTCACCATATCGGGCTGAAAGCATAGAAGGGCACTTCTGGCTGCCGCTATACAGTCCATGTTGATGTCGGAGCACAGCACCACAGCTAGATGTTAATTAGCTGTGAGTCGATTTTGATGAAGGAGGAAAACTGGAGTACCTGGAGAAAAACCCTCGAGTCAGGTTGAGATAGACTGAAACTCAGCCCACATGCAAGCCGGGGCCAGAGTTGAACCCCGGCTAGCAGTGGTGGGAGGCTCGATAGATAACCACTAAGCCACCCTGACTCTATAATAGTATCATTTTATCTCATGTGAAGTGAAAACCATAACACAACTGAACACATCGCCGGGTGATCATCGGTTAGACAAAGATCACAAACATAGCACTAGGTGAGCCTCTGGTCAAGTTCTAAATTAAAGGCCTACAAAAGTCATTGTGGTCGTTTGTTTTTGTTTTCAAAAACAAAATGTTGAGTTTTTACCCTTATCTGGTACTGATAGACATTTTGAAGATACACCTGCTGGTCTGTTTTTAGCTCAGAAGCATGTTTTGTTTTGAAAATAGAGCAGTCTGAATTTCAAATTTTTTTACAACGTGTGATATCTGGATTGCTTCTGAGAAACATATCACACACATGAAAATTTTGATTCGCCTTGTGTTTTTGAGTCCTGAATAACCAATATGTTAAGAGAAGTGTCTATGCGTCTATGTGGATGTTTTCAAGTTTAGCAGAGAGAAAAAATGTTTTGAGAGAGCCAAAGTAATCTCCAGATGTTTCCACTGGTTTGCAGCCACAAGATTGGTGCCCCTCTCAGGGACACCAACATGGAGTCTCCACACTAAACACTACAATTTTGAACGGTACCCTTTGCCAAATAACTCAAGTTTGGAATATCGCACAGCCCTAAAACTTTAACATGCTGTTTATTTAATACCCTCCTACAATTTCAATTTCTTGACTTAATTTATTGAATGGTAAGCGATTCAATATTTTCTTTGCGTGATACTTGCGTGACATGAAAACCAAGTATATAGGAATAGATGGTTTTCACAGTGACATCATAAAATTCTTAAACTGATTGTAGTCCCTTCTTAGTTAGTCGAACTGCCCGTTTTGGTCACGCAAGCGAGCCAACGGCAGAATGGTGATTGAGCAAAGATATAGGGACTGCACAATCTTCTGTAACTGACGGGTTCAGAATCTGCTAATCTAATAGTCCATTTTACAGTTGCGTGCTTAGTTACCTGGCCTATGAATGAAAGTGAGGCTGGAGTTGACCTTGTTTTGATAGAAACCTCACTGCCTTTCTTATGCAAATTCTTACTAATTAGCATGACAACAACATCATTAACATTAGAAAAGGAGGGAGGTCTGTATCATAACAGGGTCAACACCAGCCTCACTTTCATTTAAAGGCCAGGTAACTAAGCACACAACTGTAAAGAGGTCTATTAGTGAAAGTGATGACAGATGGTTCCGCCTCTTTTATTGCTAATGAGATAAACACTAAACGGCGTGGGAACATCTATGTGCATGTCAAATTCAATCAAGTATACGGAAAGGAAACCGCAGAAAAACTACTGTATTTGTTGGAGTGTTTTAGCAAGTTTCGATGGTGTGATGTTCAGGACAAAATTAATTCTTGTTTAGAAAGGATGACTCATCATGTATCATTAAATCAGTGAAGTCAGAATACAGAGCTTGTTCTGCAGAAAAGATAACTCAATACTTGTGCGAAGCCATGTCCTTCAACAAGTTCCCCTTCTTTTCGAAGGCAACTACCCAT
>OX421448.1:6554700-6562200 GCA_949126865.1 Montipora capitata | reverse complement strand
GGCATCTCCGTATAACTGGCAGGAGAGTGACCGCATATCTTCTCTCTACATCTTGGAAATAGCCTCTTGCTGGAGTATATTCTACCGATACCACACCAAAAACCCACGATTGACTGGCAGCTCTTCTTCCCCTGTTGTATTGCAAGATTTATTAAGAGATACAGATGTTATCTTGACATGAACTGCCAGAACCTGAAACGCAACGTTTTTGTGTTACATTTCTTTTTCAAACCAAAGAGGCTAGGCAGAAAACCATATCTGATAGTCAAACTCTTTTCACAGTTTATGACTAACTTTGTCTTTGATTGCCGTGATGACTCAGTTTTCGTTTTCTCTTGTCATGGTGTGAATTCTTCTTTTTGGTGATGCTGAATGAGAAAATCTGTCATGATTAACGGGTAGTCGTTTTATGCGCCATATATGAAAGGTTACAACTTTACCTTGGGACTTGTGGTTAAACTTTCTCTAATCGTACTTAACCACAGTTCCAGGACCTCCGAATGGAATGAAAGGGCTAATTTGTAGGTCTATAGAACAGATATCTTGAAGTCGTCTGCATATCTTCGACGTCAGGGAAGCATTAATTTCCAGCGCTCTCGTCATTCTATGCTGTGGGTCATCTTGAGTGAAATAGTAAATGGCCTTGAGGAGGGTGGCTAAAGCTACCTTAGGGAACTCTTCAAACGTGCATTGGTCCTAAGGCTTCTTCTTTTGCGGCATCCGCTGCAGCGCCTGTTAATTGGACAATCATAAGGTTATGTTTGTTTATGAGCGAACTAAGAATAGCAAAAGTCTTTTGAGGGCACAAAGCCTATGCAATGGTAGAGAAGGCTGGTTTTGTATCAAGTGCCAATTTTTTAATAAAACATTTTTTTAGGTTTGGTACTGTCGGGTGATACTGTGCCACAAAGGGCAAGATATCTTTAGGGCTTTCTTGCTTTGCTTCAATGCTGATTCCCTTTCTGTGAATTTGATGTCTAAAAGTAGTGTTTCAATCAGAAGTTTGGGATAGCCTCTAGCACGGAGACTTGATTTAAATTTGTAAATGTTCTCTTCAAAAGTTGTTCTTGAAGAGTTAGTGCGAAGAAGTCTTAGGGCTTCGCCCTTCACGTATCCTTTGTTGACACCCGGTGGGTGGCTAGAGGAAAAATGAGTGTACTGAAAGGTTTCAGTCGGCTTCAAGTGTGTTTTTATATCCAGAATGGATTGATTTTGAAAGCGTTTGCCTTTGTACACAACAGTGTCTAGAAATGTGCTTCAGCTCCATTACTTTGTGGGTTACAATTATATTGTCAATCGCTACAATCCAATAATTTGTGGGTGACAATAGGCATTGTGCATGATTACGAAATATGCTCAAAATTCACCACCAAGCTCGTTTGCAAAAAATTAATCTTGTTATCTGGACATGGAATACTGTCCGCAGGTGGGTTTTCTTTACAAGTATGCTCCTTTAGCATTTAGCTCATGTTAAAATTTACAAGTCGAGGCTTTGTGGTGAAATTAGGTAGTCAGACGTTATCGCGCATAAGGGCTGTTGTCCCTCACTATGATCGAATAATGTCACTTATTTTCTTTTGGTATGAAAGGTATGGAGAAAAAGGATAATGGTTGCGGCTTTAACACTCTAGCGTTAAATCAAGTTCTATTGTTCAGTGTTCCCCTAGGGATTCAACACCAGTGAGTTGACACTAGGGTACTACCCAGGTACTGTCAACACTAGTGTTACACTGTGTTTCTCTCAAGTGTGACCGCAAACAATGTCTGTGCAACGCCCGCTGAATTTACATGATTAAGGCTTTTCCCCTCGGAATTGCCTATGAGTGGTTATCACGCACGTTATTGCCACGATGTTGGTGGACAAAAAGAAAAGTTGTCTCATTAGCTCCTTTTTTTCGTCCACCAGCAACTTTATACATTGCAACATTGTTATTTGTGTCTCTAGAGATTGTTTGCAAACCACCTACATATAATTGCCTATTTATAAGGAGTTTTGCAGAGCATTCATTTTCTCTATCGCAAAGTAGTCTTCGAGTTACGCGCTGAGTTGTTTAAAGCTTATTTCGAATGATGTCCGACATCGAGGAAGACGAAAGAATAGCCGACACAAGAAGATAAGCGGTGAGTTCGCGACTTTCGAAAACCATGCGTTGGTTCAGCAAGTTTTGGGCTTTTTAAGTAATGTTTAAATCAACTTGATCCTCAGGGAAAGAAACTCGAGGCAAAACAGGCGTTCGACACAGACACGGTCCAACTGAAATACAAAGGAAGCCACAACGCCGAGCTCGACAACATATTGGACCAGATACAATCATCGAACTGAAGAAATCAACAGCAGCAGCACAACCTCTCTCGCTACTGAGGACAAAAAAGCTCATCCACAAGCGGAAGCAAAGATCATCGATTGGCACAAAGACGTCGAAGGATACGAATCCGAACGTCGGAGTTTGCGTCCACGAACAACAGGCAACAGAAGCGGCCAGCAAGGAAAGAAAGCGGGCAAACGACTTCAAACGTGTCGATTAGAAATAGCAAAGGTCCGCTGTCTCTGATGATCAGATTTTTCGTGGTAAGTCTCAGTAACTAGCTTTAACATGTATAGTGATACTTGGATTTGTCGTGCTACTCTGTAAGAGTATCCATTCTAAATGTATTGTATTTTGTTGTCTAATTAATAGGAAACAGAAAGTGTAAAATGTACATTCGTTTCAACGAAGTGAATTAGAACGAAAGATAATTTGGTTACTATTTTCCCTGAATGATGACGTGTAATGACATGTAATAAGTGAACAAAATATTGCAGGCTCAGAACATCTGAACATAAGCTAAGGTCGATGGCCGTGGGACTGACTGTGGTCGATGTAGCTTCTGTTGTATCCCAACCAAACTGATGGGAAACCAAGTTGATCCAGCTTTTTCATCTGACGTTACATAACAAAGAATGAATTAAAAAACATGCGAAAACAAAATACAAAATCAGTTTCTCGCTATACGTCATTAGACGAGTTAATTCGTCAATGCTTGGACTGAGAACGTCCAGATGCACAGAGGGTGGGGGGGGCGGAGGATTTAATGTCGAAAAGCAGCAGACATTGGATATTTGCTCATATAATTACCTGTTCGGTGGAACGGAAGAAAAAATAGATGAAAAAAGCATGCAACTGAATTAACTCTCTGAAATAAATCAGAATCTCAAGAAAAGACACATACATCGTAAACTTGATGTATCGTAGACTTCAGGACATAGTTATACTTATGTTCAAAGTTAAGCAGGGCACCTGTCCGATTTACATAGCTAACCTATTTAAGCAATATGATGGAGACTATAGTTTGAGAAATACTGACTTTGTAATTCCACGTTTTAAGACAGTGACGTACGGCAAGCATTCCATCAAGTATTTTGGGCCTTCCCCAAGGGGCAGACTCCCTTAGAGTGTCAAGGCTCAATGTAACTTGAATAATTTTAAGAATCATACAGAGAGTGCATGGGAGGGCCGGACGGGAAAATATTTGGCCCGAGGTCATGGCGTACGGACTGAGCGCAGCGAGGTCCGTGCGCCATGACCGAGGGCCAAATATTTTCCCGACCGGCCCGACCTAACTCAGTCAATAAGCATTTTATCATTATGACCACCGCGCTTTTCCCTTTTTTTTTTCCCGGGTAACAAAATTCGGAATGTTCACTAACGTCGCTCATTTTGACCGAACAGTCGGGATTTATATAGCAATTGCAACAAAGTTGTTTTAGTTCGCACCTCGCGCGCGCTTTCATTGCAAAACTATTGAGAAAATCCCCGTATGAGGGCCGTACGCGATCCTAGCAGGGTCGGACGGCTTTTTCCGGCCCTGCTCGCGCTAATGCGTACGGCCCTCATACGGGGATTTTCTCAATAGTTTTGCAATGAAAGCGCTAAAGTTATTATACCGTGCATTAGCCTGATTACGAAGCCCCGGATAGGACACCCATCCAGAATTTGAGGTAGAAAAAGACTAACAAGACAGCTTATAACTCATCTAAAACGACGTATTCAGAATTCCTTAAACTTTAATAATCATTTAAGACTATCAACATTTTATTATAATAAGACAGATTTACAATATTTGTTACCCACAACTAGCATAACTCTTCCAGATTGGCAACAAAAAAAACATAACAGAAAAGGCTCAAAGAAAGCAATAATAAACAACAACGTCTGCACTGAAAAAAAAAATTAAAATAAGTAAACGTAAATTATTACAAAAATAAAGTAAAACAATTTAACCTGAATCTAGGTATAAAGAAAGGAAAGAAATATTAACTGGTGCGCTGTATCAACATAAACCTCCTCAGTTTCCAAAACCTTCAGGGGTGGTATGCGCAGTTCGTTTGAAAGAGATTTACTTTAGTCTCGTAGTTTAGGAGGAATCATATTTCAGATTCTCAGGCCAGTTCTAGAAAAGGAGAACAATTGTTGACCTAAGTCTAGATCTCTAAACGTAAACCTTAATTTAGACACGATGATGAAGCGAGAAGCTTGTGCGGTCGTGTGAAGAAAAATACAGATTAAAGTAAGACAAATTAATTGGAAGAAAATACGTACAATCTGAAACATCATACTGAATTAAGTTAAAAGTAGGGTGAAAATACGCAACTTGTTCGATTTTCCGCAAGTTGAACAATTTAATTAATTATATATTTGAATTGCGGTTTATAGATGAAAGGTAGGGGTGATCCTTGCGGCTTATCTAGACGACTTAATTAAGGAATTTTGTCTTTCTCTTATCTACCATTAGAAGCCACCTGAATTTTTCAAGGTGACTATCAGAGACAATTGCTTTTAATTGTCCAGAGAAATAAAAGGGTCTCTTCTCACTTTCACTGTCAAAATTGTCTGTTTTCGCCACGTGTTATTGAAAAACGTCGTAGCATTGCTCCGGCTATTGGAATAGACCTTATACACAATGGCCGCCATGTTGGATTTGCTATTATCATGCAAATTAGCTACACACTTCTTAGGGGGCAAACAACACAAGTTCGAGAGGTTATAACGAACACCTTAGCCACACAGATGATTTGTTTCACGTTCAATGAATGTTTATCACCTAAGCAGTAAAATACAATCATTACACAAGTTACTTCGACGATTTTGTAGCGAAAAATGAGCAAATAACGAAGTAGAAAGTCAAAATGTCAAAGGCAATCAAAAGATATAAAAATTTTATAAAAGGTACTTAAATCTAAATACTAAAATGGACTTTTTGCAATGTTATTTCAATATTTCGTTGAGCCGATTTTCCGCAATTTGCCTTTTTTCAATGTTTGCCCCCCAGCATAACACATGGCTAATTTGCATGACAATATGAAAACCAACATGGCCGCTATCGTGAATAAGGCCTATTACAATGTGCCTTGCGTCCATGTGAAAGGGTATTCAAGCATAAGGTTGTACCTCTGGGCACAGGAAATAGCTGCTCTTATAACCTTCGGCAAGCCGAGATAGGCTAGGCGCTGTCGCTTCGGATCTTACACATCAACTCAATTAATAACAATTATAGCGGAGCTCCGCGCGCGCCCAAGGCGCACCATTGTTAAGAAAATATGGTAACCCATCGATGCGAGAAAATTTGGTTTTATAGCCATGACGTCATGACCGTCCGTACGTACGTACAACCACCCCTCCATGTATGCCAACGTGACCAATATCATGCTAGTTTACAGCACACATCTTTGATATTGGACATCAATCGTTTGATTAACTGACACCTGTCAGAACAAGGTATCCGCTTACCAGTATCACATGACCATATCGCGGGCTCAAGATTAAGCTCACCGAGGTCAGCTGTTTTTTTTTTTAAGTTGACCGCTAACTAGGTACTGGTTTTCGATGGAATTGCAGGCTCAACCTAGGTGAACTCACCTAAACATAGGCTCGACGCGGCTACACGGCCATAGTATATATCAACGAAAGTTCTTACACAGTCAAACGCTTTTCGTGTTCAGGTGGAAAACGGTTTGGAAGATGTTTTCTTTGTGCATTTTTCGCTGGTTTCAATCCAGTTTGACATATCATGATGATGATACTTGTGGTCCACACTGGTGGCTATGCAGTTATTCAAGTCCAGCATCGGCGGGATGTAAACTTAAAGCTGAGTGTTAATTTTTAATTTGTTTAGAGCTGCTTTTTTCTCTGTATTGCAATTTTTGGCATATCGTTAGAAGCGCTGATAAGGTTACATGATGCCTGGAGGACCTATGTCCAGAACAGAAACGAAAGGACTGAGCGACAGGGAACGACAACGACAAAACAGAATACCAGTAATAGCTCGTACTTTGCACACAAATTCTTTCCTTGGGCACTAATTATAAACCGTTTGTTATTTTTACGGATGCGTTATTTAAAGTGGTGCGTATTTTTAAAGGGTGGTTTAATCGAGATAAACTAAGAATAAAGGCAGGATTCGAGGCCTAACCGAGACCTAACCTAACCTAACCGAGACCTACCCTAACTAGACTAGAACCAACCCAAATAGACCTAACCAGATGGGCTCCTGACCTAACCTAACCGAGAGATTCGAGAATAAATAGCGGAGAAAGCTCATCTTAGCTCGAATCCTGGCTGGAATCCTGGCTCGGATCCTAGCTCGAATCCTGGTTCGAAGTTTAGGTATCCTCGGTTTAATCGATTCTTCCTTTTTTCAGGAATGAAAATCGAATTTTTATTGTCAACTGGAATTAAATAACAATTATCTGTATTCTTTTGGACATAAAGAAAAAGTTGATTTGTTTGTTTGTTTGTTTGTCACAACCAGCCACGAAATGACCCGGTTAATAAGTTGACCAAAGCAACAGAGTTACTCTACCTGTTTGTAAGCGGGGCCTAAAGATGTAAACTGCCTTATGTCATTTAAGAAGCTTTTTGAGCCACGCTAAAAGTGGACCTTGATGCCTGAGTTTTCGTTCAAAAATTGAGTAGGAAACAGAGTCCACGAATTAAAACAACGCCGACCTTGAGGCGGGAATCCAAAGATTTTCTACTTGATTCTTTTAGGTTTTTTAGAAAAGAATAGAATAGAATTTTCACTTCATAGTTAATGTACAATTTAAAGTTGTATACAAACAAATAAATAGATGAAATAATCATAATTTCAATTTTAATTAATGAAATATGTGAGCCTAGGAGCTAAATAAACTGGTAGGTTTTCGAGTTAGTTCCTATCCATATCGAGTTGATTTTTTTTACTGTAGTTTAAGGAAATAATGAAGAAATGTTACAATGAAAATAGTAGCAAAGATGATTATAATCTTTAAATTATAAGTAAACGATTAGGTCTGGTTAAAAAACAAGAAGTGCTTTAATTTTGCTTTAAATCTTTAAGAGGTATGTTTTTAACATCTTCAGGAATTTTTTGCCATGGAACAGTAGCTACGTAAGATATGGACTGTTTGCCTATATTTGCACGGTGCGTACCCGCGTGGCTTGTGTAGATTTTTTTAAACTGCGTATCTAGTATTATAGGCAT
>OX421448.1:6539700-6549700 GCA_949126865.1 Montipora capitata | reverse complement strand
ACTATCTATTGGAAGTTGGATGTTGACTACACCATTTCTCTTTTGCGGCGACTTTATGACCATAATTTTTTTTTTTCAAATTAATTGATAATTTGTTTACGTCTCACCATTCCTTGACTTTACGAAGTTCTAAATTCATTAATTGATTTAGGAAGGTGAGATTCTTTCCTGATACAAAGATATTAGTATCGTCGGCAAAAATCCTAAATGTTAGTTCACTAGAACAATTCGGCAAATCATTTATATAAAGTAGAAATAGTAATGGACCAAGTGAACTGCCTTGTGGGATTCCACCAATCATTGTTTGTTTTGCAGACTCCGTATTGCCTAACGCAACATATTGCTGCCTGTCATTAAGGTAGTTTGTAAACCATCTCAGGGGAATCCCTCTTATTCCATAGGCTTCTAATTTATTTAATAAAATTTGGTGATTGACTGTATCAAACGCTTTTGAGAAGTCTAAAAAGACTCCACAGGTGTAGAGATTCCGGTCAATTGCTTTCCTAAGATTGTCAGTTGTTTCTAATATAGCTTGGGCAGTTGAATGGTCCTTTCGAAAACCGAATTGATGTGGAAATAAAATTGCTTGTTTTTCTATATATAACCAAGAGCCATAATGGGACCCATTAACCCATTATGGCTCTTGATATAACCAATAAGCTGTTTATAAACTAATTTTTCAAATATTTGAGTAAAAGTTGATAAAGTGGAAATAAGACGATAATTCGCTGGGTCGGTAGTATCACCACCTTTATCTACAGGCGTAACTTCAGAAATTTTTAAAATGTCAGGTACTACGCCTTGAAGTAAAGATTGATTAAAAAATTTTTGATAGTGGTCCAGAAATATCGGCACTTGCTAGTTTAATGCATTTTCTGCGTATACCAACTGTAGCTTTGTTTATGTTTAATCCAATAATGGTTTCATGGACTTCATGCACTAGGATTCCACGAAACATGAAACTAGTTTGAAAGTTTTTTTGGATATAGGCGGTGACTCCACTTGTGTTGTGCATAGGCAATTTTGATGTCAAATCACATCCAACATTGATAAAGTATGTATTAAGGGCCCACGGACGGATTTTTCGAGCGTTGCTAGGGAAGTGAAATGTTACTTCCGGTGACTGACGTCATCATATAGTGAGCTGACCAGAAAACCCACCCACAAGCAAAATTCACCGCATGAACTGTTGTTTCCATCCAAGGTTTTTCCTCGCCCTTTCTCGCGCTCGTTCTCAGATCAACTGCGCATGCGTAAACGAACTGACTTCCGGTTTGAGAAAAAACCTACATTTCCGGCGGTCTTTAAATTGAATTAATTTTTTTTCATATGGCTCGTTTCACCTCCTAATAACATAGAGGGCAAAATTACTGAATACTGATTGGTCAATGAAGAGGGCATTTTTTCTTAATTTTGCTTGAGAAGAGGGCAAAATTACTCGCTCACGATTGGTCGAGCGCCAAAAATTCTCGCTTCTGATTGGCTGAACGTACCTCTTCCACATTCAGTTGGTTTCTTCTGTTTGAGCAAAACAACTTCGTGTTCATCGAAGTTTGTCTTTTAATTCGCGCTGCATTCGCCGAAAAGGCATAAAGATTAAGAACTAGCTTTAAAAGATGATTTTACTCGGCCCTATGCGATTACCTATACAAATACAGAATATAGGTAAGCATTGATTTTTTCAAATCATCTTTGAAAATGTTATGGATATTTCAGTATCGTTTCTCTCTAAAAAAAACTTTTTTCAAAATAAAAAGAAAACCGTGCTTGGCTGGATGCAAAAACGAATACAAATTATGAAACCATTGATTAAATAGCCAAATTGTGTAGCACGTAGAAAAATTTAGAGTTTTCTTTTATTGGTCACGTGACCATGGGTGTGGCTTGATGACGTCATATTTAGGGTCATTGGTTTACAAAAGTTAGAAACTGACCAAAATAATGCCAAATTCTCTCAAATTAGTTAACTATTGCATCCTTAGCAACGCACTCCAAAAAATACGTCAGTAGGCCCTTAAGTAAATTACAGGTACTTTGTTGATCAGTATATATAAGAGTTTATTCTTATAAATAAGCTTGTTTAAAGTCATGGACTGAGTATTTTTTGTTTTGTTTGTCAAAACTCCAATTAATTTCCACGTTGTTTTCAGCTGTTTATTTAATTCAAATTGAGCTTTAAAGTAGTTGTGTTTCGCTGCTTTTAAAATCTTATTCAATTTGTTATCATAGCTTTTATAATACTTGACTTTGGCAATATCATCAGTTAGGTAGTGTGTTCGAAATAACGTTTGTCTTCGTTTAATGGGAGTCAAAATCGAGGTAGTTATCCATGGTTTACTTAATAATTTCTTCTTTTTGCCTGTTACTTTGCGAATAGGTGCAAGTTTATCAGTGACAATACCAAGTAATGCAACTAATCTATTCATACTCATATTTACATCATTATCAACAATAACGTCCGTAGACTCCAAGTCCCTGAGGAAAAGGTCTGAATTAAAACGTGCGAAGTCCCTGTAATATTTGGTTTTACACGTCATTGGGATGTTATTTTTGATTGAACAAAACACAGGTAGATGGTCTCTTGTTATTTTATGTGGCATATTAGTATAAATATGGTCAATCAGAGTTTTTAGTGTGATCAGTAATACGAATCGCTTTAGTTATCAGTGGCATAACACCTAAATCGAACAAGGTATCAAGATAATCAGCTATTTTGTTAAAGGAAATTGATATTCATATCTCCAATTAAATACACCTCCATATTCTTTTTGTTAAGATTACTAGCAAATCTTTTAAAATTTCTTAAATGTTCCAAGTTGTTGAAAGGGTGTCGGTAAATGCAACCTACGATAATATTCTTTTGTTTTTTCCTAATAATCTCAATCCAACAAGATTCCAAACCCTCCGCAGTTAGATGAAGGTCATATCTCCTAAAAAATTCTATATTACTTGTCACGTAAAGGCTGACACCTCCTGCAGACGTTTTAGAATTAGAGTTCAAAAATATGTAACCTGGTATGTCGACATTTGTGCAAGTGTTTTCATTAAGATTCGTTTCTGAAACACCTATAATATCAGGAATGTCTTCCGTTGTCAACAGACTATCATTCAGAAGCGATAAATGTTTTTGTCAGACCGCGTAAATATTGCAATGAAAAAGAGAAAATCCATATTTCCTATTTTTTACTATACGGCCCATCTGCTTAATCTTATAATATTTTGATTCGATGACATTCTCAAATGGATATTCCTGTCAATTTTAAGTATCCGGGCTTACAATAACATCTTCGAATAGGTCTCTTCACTCCAAAAGTTCGGACTCAGATGACGAATTTATCCACGCCCCTGTTTCTTTGATAAGCTCTCCGGGGTTTAAAGCATGAAATGGTAATTCTTGGAAAAATGAAGAATAATTCAAGATCATAAATTATACTAAATCAAGCAAATTGAAAAGGTCATATGTTAAACGTAAGAGACAAAACGTACTTTTCCGTTGAGAGAATTCCATGATCCCAGCTTATGCAACATAGCGTCCTAATGCTAGGACTCTTATAAATACACAATTTGTTAACGATGTCGATGATTCTCTTCAAATTTTGCAAGATCAACAAATGAGACAAACGTGACAGAACTGGAGGTTTCTGCTTCTTTAAGAAATATCTTTCCATTATGAGTCCAGATAAATTTCCACTTTAGGTGTTTCTTCAACTTGTTTACTTTTCCAAATAACTTCTTTTTGTAAGGTGTCAACGACTCCAAGATAAAAACTGGAGATGCCGAATCCACGGCAATGTCTGGACGATCTTAAATTTTCTTGCCTGCTAAATTCCTTCTATTTCAGTACAGTCTGTCTCTGACATCTCTGCGGGTAAATTTAACAACTATTTTCGGCGGAGAGTGAGGTTTGTTGGATGGCAGGGGGTGACTCGTCGAAATATCTTCCTGCTCCAATCGCACTTCAATGGCGTCTGGCGAAAGAGTAGCTGTCGCCTTAAAGCCTGTTATCTCCAGACAGTCCCTTCGGATACATTGCGCCAATTCTTCAATTTGCTGCATTGCTTCCCCGGCAGATTTCTTGGTGTCACTCAGTTCGTTCTTTAAAACTTTAAAGTTCCTCCTTGATGCTGTAGCTTGTTATATGTTGACTGCAATTGATTCAGGCAACACTTCATCGTATTTATCCGAAAGAAATTAAACTGAACTTTTAAGTTCCTCAAAGTTCATAGTTAACTGTTCTAACTTTGCATTAACTGGTGCTAATTCCTTCTTTAAAAGATCCCTAAACTCTTCGAGTTTAGCCATAACTACTCTTAGCGGCGTTTATGGTACAGAGCGTGTGAGAAGACGTCATGCCGCCATTAAGCCATATGCTATGTTGAAGTCCTTTTCAGGCTGACTAGTAAGAGTTCCGTGGAGGGGAGTAAAATCGACTTGCAACGGTCGTCTTAAGTCGTTTTGGTTGATCAGAAGTCCTTTTTATTCCATCTCAATTTTTTGGATAGATGGCCTATCCGGGCCACCGTCCATAGTAATATTATGAAGCAATTTTCTAGATAAGCTTTCTCCTTCAAAAGACATCTGGAGCTTCCTTACAGTTTGTCTCTCTATCGGCAATGCTTTGGTACTTCCGTTCCTCATCACTACTCAGTCTCGTTTTACATCCCCAGGGCCCTTTTCATTCGCAATCAGTGTTCTGAGCCTTAAGCCAATACAGGCGGCACTGTTAACTGAAATACGCGATTACCGAGTTCAATAATTTCAATAGCTCTTTCCTGAGATTAGCATTTCATTTCATATTTAGTCGTCTGTTTTCTATAGAGGCGGCAGTAATATTTTATAATATGCAGTATGTTTTTTGAATGGAGTCGATTAACCTGGTTTTCACAAGCGAGGCAAGCATAAGAACGGCTATTTCACCGTGAAAACGGCCTTTAAAAAACACGCGCGATGCACACGGTTCCAAACGCTACCATTTTCACCAAAACAATCTTTGACTAAAACATTAACCATAATTCTCATGGAAGAGAAATGACTCTCCTGACTCGCAGATTAATGACCACATTTATTTTTGAAATGGCTAATTCGTTGGAGATGCATTAGGAGCAAAGGTAAATGCGGGAAAGAAAACAACCGGACGCATTGTCCGTCTAAGAAGAATTGCACACCTCTTTGTTATCGTACATAAAATAGAAATCATTTGACTTTAGCAGAGTAATGCGTTTGGTTGTCTTTTTTTACTTCCGAGACGAATGCGTGTAAGCCAAATTAAACTGGCTCTTCGAACGTAGATTCACCCTTTAAGAAAATGAAAAGTTGTTAAACATGACACACGTAGAAATTGGAAGTAGCCTTTCCAAAAAGTAGTCGGAAATAGCGAAGGCAAATTGTCAGGGGAGTCAGGGTGGCTTACTGGTTCTCAACCGCGCCCCCCACCTCTGCGAGCCAGGTTCAAGCCTGGCCTCGATGTCGTATGTGGGCTGAGTTTCAGTCGATCTCAATCTGAGTCCGAGAGTGTTTCTCCGGGCTTTCCTCCCCTGACAAAATCGACTCTAGATCAATAAAATCTGGTCGGATACCCTCGTATAGGGATAACATCTGGTATCCTCCCTTTCATTGCATTGAATGAATAAAGTTGTTATTGTAATAATGATAATGATAATTCAAATTTCCAATGTCATCTACTCTTTGTCGGCTGTGGTATTCAGTCCTTTGTAAAGTGATTAGTACTTAAGGCGGATTAGAAGATGGCATGTACTATGTAACAATATAAAATCCCTGTACTTACTGGTGAATACAATAGTGCTGATCACCAGGTTTAGAATCATTTGTGATTGCAATAAAACCCACAAATAATTAGATTGTATAAAGCAATAAAATATTCAGTTTATAGCCTTCGGCCTACTGAGATCGAAAAAAAAGCTTTTTTATAACCAACAAGTTATTGAATTGTAATGAGAGAAAATGTAGTTAGGGGATTCTTATAACGAGCAGAATTCTACTAACCTACTCGTAAGGCTTAACAATCACAGTTTTCAAGGATTGTGGTAAAATAATTGTAACCAGCAAATTGCTAGATTATTGTAAACGGTGATTTTACTTACATGTTCAATACACGCAAAAATTATACGACAGGAAAACGCCGTTTTTCGATCAATTCAAATCAAGACAAAATCTTTGACACCAATTAACTCGGTTTTTGACCCGATGCCTTCCTCTAAAAGAGAACAAAAGCAGGTTATGTTATCAATGTACAAGCAACAATTCCAACTGAAATGTTCAATAAGTGGAGCCAACTGGAGAGAGTACAAGTCTCCAACTGGAGAGAGTACAAGTCTCCAACTGGAGAGAGTACAAGTCTCCAACTGGAGAGAGTACAAGTCTCCAACTGGAGAGAGTACAAGTCTCCAACTGGAGAGAGTACAAGTCTCCAACTGGAGAGAGTACAAGTCTCCAACTGGAGAGAGTACAAGTCTCCAACTGGAGAGAGTACAAGTCTCCAACTGGAGAGAGTACAAGTCTCCAACTGGAGAGAGTACAAGTCTCCAACTGGAGAGAGTACAAGTCTCCAACTGGAGAGAGTACAAGTCTCCAACTGGAGAGAGTACAAGTCTCCAACTGGAGAGAGTACAAGTCTCCAACTGGAGAGAGTACAAGTCTCCAACTGGAGAGAGTACAAGTCTCCAACTGGAGAGAGTACAAGTCTCCAACTGGAGAGAGTACAAGTCTCCAACTGGAGAGAGTACAAGTCTCCAACTGGAGAGAGTACAAGTCTCCAACTGGAGAGAGTACAAGTCTCCAACTGGAGAGAGTACAAGTCTCCAACTGGAGAGAGTACAAGTCTCCAACTGGAGAGAGTACAAGTCTCCAACTGGAGAGAGTACAAGTCTCCAACTGGAGAGAGTACAAGTCTCCAACTGGAGAGAGTACAAGTCTCCAACTGGAGAGAGTACAAGTCTCCAACTGGAGAGAGTACAAGTCTCCAACTGGAGAGAGTACAAGTCTCCAACTGGAGAGAGTACAAGTCTCCAACTGGAGAGAGTACAAGTCTCCAACTGGAGAGAGTACAAGTCTCCAACTGGAGAGAGTACAAGTCTCCAACTGGAGAGAGTACAAGTCTCCAACTGGAGAGAGTACAAGTCTCCAACTGGAGAGAGTACAAGTCTCCAACTGGAGAGAGTACAAGTCTCCAACTGGAGAGAGTACAAGTCTCCAACTGGAGAGAGTACAAGTCTCCAACTGGAGAGAGTACAAGTCTCCAACTGGAGAGAGTACAAGTCTCCAACTGGAGAGAGTACAAGTCTCCAACTGGAGAGAGTACAAGTCTCCAACTGGAGAGAGTACAAGTCTCCAACTGGAGAGAGTACAAGTCTCCAACTGGAGAGAGTACAAGTCTCCAACTGGAGAGAGTACAAGTCTCCAACTGGAGAGAGTACAAGTCTCCAACTGGAGAGAGTACAAGTCTCCAACTGGAGAGAGTACAAGTCTCCAACTGGAGAGAGTACAAGTCTCCAACTGGAGAGAGTACAAGTCTCCAACTGGAGAGAGTACAAGTCTCCAACTGGAGAGAGTACAAGTCTCCAACTGGAGAGAGTACAAGTCTCCAACTGGAGAGAGTACAAGTCTCCAACTGGAGAGAGTACAAGTCTCCAACTGGAGAGAGTACAAGTCTCCAACTGGAGAGAGTACAAGTCTCCAACTGGAGAGAGTACAAGTCTCCAACTGGAGAGAGTACAAGTCTCCAACTGGAGAGAGTACAAGTCTCCAACTGGAGAGAGTACAAGTCTCCAACTGGAGAGAGTACAAGTCTCCAACTGGAGAGAGTACAAGTCTCCAACTGGAGAGAGTACAAGTCTCCAACTGGAGAGAGTACAAGTCTCCAACTGGAGAGAGTACAAGTCTCCAACTGGAGAGAGTACAAGTCTCCAACTGGAGAGAGTACAAGTCTCCAACTGGAGAGAGTACAAGTCTCCAACTGGAGAGAGTACAAGTCTCCAACTGGAGAGAGTACAAGTCTCCAACTGGAGAGAGTACAAGTCTCCAACTGGAGAGAGTACAAGTCTCCAACTGGAGAGAGTACAAGTCTCCAACTGGAGAGAGTACAAGTCTCCAACTGGAGAGAGTACAAGTCTCCAACTGGAGAGAGTACAAGTCTCCAACTGGAGAGAGTACAAGTCTCCAACTGGAGAGAGTACAAGTCTCCAACTGGAGAGAGTACAAGTCTCCAACTGGAGAGAGTACAAGTCTCCAACTGGAGAGAGTACAAGTCTCCAACTGGAGAGAGTACAAGTCTCCAACTGGAGAGAGTACAAGTCTCCAACTGGAGAGAGTACAAGTCTCCAACTGGAGAGAGTACAAGTCTCCAACTGGAGAGAGTACAAGTCTCCAACTGGAGAGAGTACAAGTCTCCAACTGGAGAGAGTACAAGTCTCCAACTGGAGAGAGTACAAGTCTCCAACTGGAGAGAGTACAAGTCTCCAACTGGAGAGAGTACAAGTCTCCAACTGGAGAGAGTACAAGTCTCCAACTGGAGAGAGTACAAGTCTCCAACTGGAGAGAGTACAAGTCTCCAACTGGAGAGAGTACAAGTCTCCAACTGGAGAGAGTACAAGTCTCCAACTGGAGAGAGTACAAGTCTCCAACTGGAGAGAGTACAAGTCTCCAACTGGAGAGAGTACAAGTCTCCAACTGGAGAGAGTACAAGTCTCCAACTGGAGAGAGTACAAGTCTCCAACTGGAGAGAGTACAAGTCTCCAACTGGAGAGAGTACAAGTCTCCAACTGGAGAGAGTACAAGTCTCCAACTGGAGAGAGTACAAGTCTCCAACTGGAGAGAGTACAAGTCTCCAACTGGAGAGAGTACAAGTCTCCAACTGGAGAGAGTACAAGTCTCCAACTGGAGAGAGTACAAGTCTCCAACTGGAGAGAGTACAAGTCTCCAACTGGAGAGAGTACAAGTCTCCAACTGGAGAGAGTACAAGTCTCCAACTGGAGAGAGTACAAGTCTCCAACTGGAGAGAGTACAAGTCTCCAACTGGAGAGAGTACAAGTCTCCAACTGGAGAGAGTACAAGTCTCCAACTGGAGAGAGTACAAGTCTCCAACTGGAGAGAGTACAAGTCTCCAACTGGAGAGAGTACAAGTCTCCAACTGGAGAGAGTACAAGTCTCCAACTGGAGAGAGTACAAGTCTCCAACTGGAGAGAGTACAAGTCTCCAACTGGAGAGAGTACAAGTCTCCAACTGGAGAGAGTACAAGTCTCCAACTGGAGAGAGTACAAGTCTCCAACTGGAGAGAGTACAAGTCTCTGGTACCAAAATTCGTGGAAAAGACCCACACGTGCCGCTTGGTGGTTGTAGGTCACGTGGTTCCTGGAATGACGTCACAGAGTGCCAGACGTTACTTGATTACCTCTCCCAAATAAAGAAGAAAAGGCGGGAAAAGTCCGAGGGCCAGCTCGGTCAAAACCAAACACTAGAGGATGAGATCTAACAGGTTTAATGTAGAACAAGTTTAATGACTATGTACAAAAACTAAATAAGAGAAGAATTCCAATAGGTTTAAGGTACAAAAAGTGTCGCTACTATATACAAGAATGTTCCTTGGTGGTGTGGTGGGCCAATGAAGAGATCCAGAACACAATCATTCTACCCGTCAAATGACTTTTACAAATCCATGGAGGTCTGGAGGTTGTGGAGGCCCTTGTCTGCCATACGATGATACCCATAAAGGAAGGTGCACGCCGTTGTAGGGTCCAAGACACGTTTGGAATACACCAAACGGTAGTTCTTGTGCAAAGGACGTGTCGAGAGCTGGTGGTTTTTGGCGTCCCGAGGAATACTGTGCGACTGAGTGACGCGGGTGGTCCTGGGAACGTCCACAGGTCGTTGGAGATCGTCGAGCGTGTTTTGTCTCATGGCGTTTCAGTTGAGGATGTAACTCCCCTCGAAGCTGAGCGAAAAGCCACGCACCTTGCACACGGTGTTGCCTTTCGATGTCAGGTAC
>OX421448.1:6504700-6529700 GCA_949126865.1 Montipora capitata | reverse complement strand
GACGCCATTTGAACTATACACCTGTTTATTGGAAGTCGCTAACCTGATGAATCAACGCCCCATTGGTAGACTTCCTAACGACCCGGATGACGGCTCGTATCTGTGTCCAAACGACATGCTCCTTGGACGAGCTACCTCAATGGTACCACAAGGACCGTTCAGAGAGACCAGGAACCCACAGCATAGAGTCGAATTCGTACAGAAGATAGTAGACACCTTCTGGAGACGTTGGACCCGAGACGTGTTCCCGTCGTTGGTCCCTAGAAAGAAGTGGAACGCTGAAAAGCGCACTGTGAGAGTGGATGACATAGTCATCATGGAAGATTCCAACTCTGTTCGTGGAAACTGGACCATCGGAAGAATCATTAATGTTTACCCAGGAAGGGATGGCAGAGTTCGAAATGTAAAGATCAAGACGGCAACCTCGGAGTATAAAAGACCTATCACAAAGATTGTGATCATATACCCCGCCGAAGGATACGAGGACTGATGTAGTTTAGGATGAGGACACTGCCCTCATCGGGGCGGAGAATGTTAACGTAGTGTTTGGACTATGCAAGGAATTCATAGTTAAGGAAATTGCGGTAGCCTCGTACACGCCCAACAGGAAACTTAAATAGTAGATAAACCTCAACTTTAATTAAGCAGTTTAGTTTTACCCGATATCTAAATTGGACATGTTTCATGTGATTTACTGGTTACCTGTTACACTGTTTTATGGTTATCCCGATCAAGGAAAATTAAGAAAACTCGCCATAGAAGTAAGTTTATGATCGCTGTTGTAATGTTATCAATCATTTCAGTTTTGTTAGTTGATATGGATTTCATAAGTTTTGGATATTGACGAACAGTAGCCGCATGGTATAATGATTGTTAAAAGTTTTTATCGGTTATTCCCGCTTCGCTCGTTTCATTTCTTTATTACCAATTGATTTAGTTAATTAGAATACATTATACATTTTAATTTCAGACCGAATAAAATACATTATCAGTTATACGATTGCGAGTGTTCTTCGGTAGTGGATCGTCTTAGTTCTCTTGCGCAACACCTACAACCAATCAGAAGCCTAGAATTCTTAAATCCCGCTCCATGGACCGTGGGAACGACCAAAAAAAATTGAACCAATCAAAAGCCTAGAATTTTTAAATCCACCAATCAGACCGCTCCTCGCTGAAAGGCGAAGCAGATTATGGATGAATCAGCGGTTCTCATCGATGGACATTATCAGCTGAAGTTGCCATTCCGAAACACGGTCTCCCGGTAGCAAAGAAGAGATTAGGGAGTTTAAGAAAACACTACGGCTACGGCGACGAAAACTTCACTTCAAAATAGAAGTTTGAGATGTTCTAAGTATTTCATGATTATTCCATCTTGTTTATATTATTCAATATGAGCGAAGTGTCCTAAAACTGGATTGGTACGGACGGATTTGAAGTAAAGAGTGAGACTGAAAGATTCACGGTAGTTTGTCCACGTTGTCGTCAAAACCTTAAATTTGGTCATTTCACGTAGTAGTTTTGACGAGTACGGGAGAGAAATGTTCAAACATGCGTGCCGCACGTGCAGCACGAGCATTTTGGCTCTTTTAACCAATAATATTACTGCTTTTTGGCGTTGTCGTTGCCGTAGCCGTCGTCGTTTCTTAATTAAACTCCCTATTGTACTGGTTGAAGAAGAGGATGGAAAGAAACCCCGAGTTTCACAAGCAGTATGCAAGTGTTATCCAGAAATACCAGAAAGAAGGATCGTCACGGCAAGTCCCAGATAAGGAGGTTTCTTCCCTCGAAACGATTTGGTACTTACCACATCACGCTGTTTGGCACCCAAGAAAACCTGAAGAGCCGAGAGTAGTGTTCCATTGCGCCTGCAATTCGTGCAAGGCGTGTCGTTGAATAGTCACTTGCTTCAGGGACCAGAGCACACAAGTTCATTGATAGGAGTAATTCTGAGATTTAGAGTTAACGGCATGGCCGTGGCAACTGCATCAAGTGGATGTTTCATCAGATGTTTGTGTCTCCTGAAGATCGGGGCGCTCTTTGCTATCTGCGAAGTCCTTCCAGATGATGGTTCATATCTTTGGAGTTACCTGGTCACCCAGCATTTGCGGTTACGCATTAAGGAGAACAGCTTCAGACAACAGCGAAGGTTTCTCCTCGGAGACCACTGATGCAGTCAAGAGAGACTTTTACGTCGATGACCTGCTCGAGTCATTTGATACAACCAGTCGGGCAGTACAGATTACAAAGGAGCTTCAAGAACGTTTAGCCAAAAGAGAGTTTCAGCTGACCGAGGTGATGTCCAATGAACGGGAAGTCTTGAATGCCTTCCCACCCGAACATCGTGCACAGGCAGTCAAGGACTTGGATCTCAATCTCAACAGTCTACTTATGGACTGAGCCTTAGGGATCCATTGGGATGTGGAGGCAGACACTTTCAACTTAGTTGTTATTAGCAAATCTCAGCCAGAGACTCGGAAAGGCATCCTGTCTTCGATTGCAACGATTTACGATCCCCTTGGTTTGGTTGGTCCCCTAATTCTGCCTGCAATTAACCAAGAACTATGCAGATTGACGTATGATAGGAACGACAGGCTCCCTGATGAATTGGCAGTGAAGAGGAGAGATTGGAAGAGAAGACCTGCAAGCCTTACGAGTTACAGTATCCCTCGATCCTTTACTCCTCGAGGTTTTAGAGAAGGAAAAAGAGCTGAACTCCATGATTTCGCGGATGCTTCCGAAGAGCATGGGTATGGGACAATAATCTACCTGCGCTTCGATAAAGAAGGGAACATCCACAACAGTTTTGTGATGGGCAAATCACAAGTGAGGCAGCTAAGGAATGGTATCAGCGCGCCAAAGATGGAGATGGCCGCTGCTACTTTGTTAATCATTATGAAAAAACTTATCACAAAGGAGCTACAATCAGTGGCAAAAGTCTTGGGACACTCACCCTTTGAAGTTGGTTTTTTTACTGAGTTTGAAAAATTGCCCCCTCCCCCCCAGAACAATGTTGCCAATAGTGAACATACATTTCCTTGTCTATTTCAACATTGATTGGGGGGAGGGGGACTTGTATTTTGAAGCTTTCAGTGGAATGTTGACAGTTATGCTCAGTTTCTGAGGTTTTCAGGCCCATTCTGACACTAGCGTCCCAACTACTTTTGCCACTGATTGTATAAGGCCACATCGCCATTCGCAACATTACCTTTCGGACGGATTCTATGATTGCCCTTAGGTACATATTCAATGAAACAAGGAGATTCGTCACCTTCGTTGCTAATCGTGTTGCTGTGATCAGAGAAGGACCAAAGCCCTCGCAATGGCGCCATGTCAGCTCAGAGTCTAACCCTGCTGATTTAGCCTGGAGGGGAATAAAGGCCTTCGAAACCGATAAGTTGGAGATGTGAAAACATGGCCCAGATTTTCTGTGGAAAGCCTCAAAGGAGTGGCCGCAGCAACCCGCCGACCTCCATCAAGAACTCTCAGACCAGGACGAGGGAGTGAAGAAAGAAAGGATCACCGTCAATGCGTGCGTCGAAAAGGAAGACTTCTGGGGAACGTTACTTGAAAAATACTCGAAGTGGGAGAAGTTAAGAAGAGTAGTAGCCTGGGTTATTCGAGCAGCCCATATGCTGTTGCAGTTGCGAACAGAGTCGGCGGCATCGACTGGTTCACCCGAGAAATTGGAGGAGAAGATCCCCCTCCTCTCATTTTCAGACAATACGAGAAGAAGAGAAAAGAATCGTGAAGAATGTTCAAGTTCAGGCCTTTCCTGAAGAGCTGTCCATCCCGAATCCGATTAAAGGCCCTGCTCAACTGGACACTTGCACCCTGGAGTTGCTGCTCAACTGGAGACTTGCACCCTGTGGTGTAATCATGCACTAGGCCTATTGTGACCCACAAATTATCTGACTGTAACGAGTGACAATTGTAACTCACAAACTATTGGAACTGAAGCACTTTTCTAGACATTGTTGTGTACAAAGGCAAACGCTTTCAAAATCAATCCATTCTGGATAAAGAACACACTTGAAACTGACTGAAACCTTTCAGTACACTCATTTTTCCTCTGGCCACCCACCGGGTGTCAAAAAAGGATAGGTGAAGGGCGAAGCCTTAAGACTTCTTCACATTAAATCTTCAAGAACAACTTTTGAAGAGAACATTTACAGATTTAGATCAAGTCTCCATGCTAGAGGCTATCCGAGACTTCTGATTGAGACAATACGTTTAGACTTCAAATTCACAGAAAGGGAATCAGCCCTGAAGCCAAGCACGAACGCCCTAAAGATATCTTGCCCTTTGTGACACAGTATCACCCGACAGTACCAAACGTAAAACATGTTTTATTAAAAAATTGGCACTTGATACAAAACCAGCCTTCTCTACCATTGCATAGGCTTTCTGCTCTCAAAAGACTTTTGCTATTCTTAGTTCGCTCATAAACAAACATAACCTTATGATTGCCCAATTAACAGGCGCTGCAGCGGATGCCGCAAAAGAAGAAGCCTTAGGACCAGTGCTCTTTTTGAAGAGTTCCCTAAGGTAGCTTTAGCCACCCTCCTCAAGGCCATTTACTATTTCACTCAAGATGACCCACAGCATAGAATGACGAGAGCGCTGGAAATTAATGCTTCCTTGACGTCGAAGATATGCAGACGACTTCAAGATGTCTGTACTGTAGTCCTACAAATCAGACCTTTCATTCCATTCGGAGGTCCTGCAACTGTGGTTAAGTGCGATTATAGCAAGTTTAACCACAAGTCTAAGGTAAAAGGTGTAACCTCTAAATATATGGCGAATAAAACAACTACCCTTTAAACATGACAGATTTTCTCATTCAGCATCAACAAAAAGAAGAATTCACACCCTGACAAGAGAAAACGAAAACTGAGTCATCACGGCAATCAAAGACAAAGTTAGTCATATTAAACTATGAAAAGAGTTTGACTATCAGATATGGTTTTCTGCTTCTTTGGTTTGAAGAAGAACTGTAACACAAAAAAGTTGCGTTTCACGTTCTGGCCGTTTATGTCAAGATAACATCTGTTTCTCTCAATAAATCTTGCAGTACAACAGGGGAAGAAGAACTAGCGCTGCCAGTCAATCGTGGGTTTTTGGTGTGGCATCGGCAGAATATAATCCAGCAAGAGGATATTTCTTCCAGGCACTACAGAGCACACAGACGACTGGGCTGCCTACAATCGATTGATCGGGCTGCAAAACGTTAGAGCACATGAAGTCGTTGTCCATGCTCATAATTTTGTTGATCCACGCACTGGTGTTCATACCCAGGAGGGAGAATCAGCTTGGGGCCAACTAAAACTTGGTGGCAATAGGAGGAAAGGGTTAAGGAGACAAGATCTCCAATCCTACCTGGTAGTTATGACGTGATAATACGCAAATTTCTAGCCGTTTTGCCTCTGCAATTTCCCACTGACACCCCAGTTCTCCAAGTAACCGACATTTGCCATGAAGAATGCATGTAACGGTATTTCTGAAAATTACGCATATACTATACTACGACATATCAAGGTAGATAACGTATATACTATACTACGATAACGTATATACTATAGTTCCAACAAACCCTTTGAGTCTAACCTTGCTTATAACTAATGCCAATGAGCCACATTATTCCAAGCCTTGTAAATTATTCATTGTTACAAATTAGCGAAACAATAATTGTTCCCTTAAATATTTTGCTTGCTTAAATATCATTACACCAAAGTTAACCAATGAAAGCACATTCGGACGTGTTAGTGGTGGGGGAAGGAGGGGGGTTGGGACACAACCGATCTCCGTTATTTTTAGCAAACGGTGACTATTTTTTCCTCTGTTTATCGTCGTCCGTCGTCCGACGGATTCATATTTTTGAATTTTCAAGAAAGAAAAAAATACGAGGAAAGCACTCTTTTAAGCTTTTACAATTTTTAAGTCTTTTACTCCAATAGCGCCATGCAATGGATACGGACTGCATGGTTTTAAGGAGAACTGCAAATTCGTGGTCATTGTGTCTGCATACACGACTAAATCGGAGCTCCGTTTTGGAAGTCGTGCCCATAAAGGGAACTCGACCTCAGTTTCGCAAAAATCTAAAATGATCGTAGTTAACTACCACGCAGGCATTCGTAACGTCAGGCAAACTGGAAGAAAGCTGAGTTGGGCGTTGGAATTATTTAAACATGAAGATCCTTTTTTTGTGTGTGTTTAAAAGTTCTTTTTCCTGACAATTTTCCTCTGCCGTAAATCTTGGGGTCTCAAATATAATTGTTCCCGCCTGACCTCGTGCGTAATTGCTGTCGTTATATGGGCTGTCATGCACAATGGATGTTTGCCATGCTCTCACCGAACTCTTCTCCCTGATCTTCTTTTGTCTTTCTCCTTGATTGTAAGTCATTTAAGTAGGCCATTGTAGCTCGTTGTAGGCCATTGTAGGTCATTGTAGAGCTCTCATTGTAGCTCATTGTCAGTATCATCGAAGCTCATTGTAGGTGATTGTAGCTTCCTGGAGGTAACTACGCTTGGAAGTGTTTACAAGGAACCGTTTTGGCCAGAAAATCCAAGTCGAGCGCTGCGCTATGTGCTAAATTCACTACAGTCAACTCTCTCATAGCGACCACTTTTCGTAAGCGACCACCTCCCGTAAGCGACCACTTCGTAAACAACCGTTTTGTCTCCCAGTTAAATACTGTTCCCAGAGCTCTCTCGTAAGCGACCACCACTCAAATTTCTAAAGCGACCGCGAACACTTTTTAGGCCAGAAATTTGACATATTCTTTTGTTTTCTGTTTCTGGTAAGCGACCACCCAACATAATCAAGTATGATCGATAGTGAATCACTACTCAGAAGTGACAAAAGTTCAATCAGCTTAATGACGCTACCCCGGACTGCTGACAGATAATAACAGTTTACATTAATTGTTACAGTTATCTGTTCCAAAATGATAGACTGTCAGTACAAAGTTTCATCAGAAGACTCAGGGGCACCCAACGACCAATTTGTTGTAAAATGTATTATTATACCCCAGTTAATGAAAGTAAATGTTATCAAGGCATTTTCAGGTGTTTTTCAGTGTTGCTGGGAAAACATGATCTGTTCCTTTTTCCCAGCAAGACACACAAGAAATTTCCCAGCCAGCTAGATAAAATTGGTTGGTTTCCCAGCCGATCAAATTTATTTCCCAGCCAGGTATTCCGCGCGCTTTCAAATCCCTCGATCCGAAACGACCGAACAAAAGCGACAAAACCGGGACAAAACAGGTTTTTTTCCGCAAGCGCAATCACTCTGACCAGCCGTCGTATGTTTGTGACTACTGTCTGGGAGAGGGAAGAGTTTCTTTTTTTTTTTTTTTTTTTTTTTTTTTTAGTCTTACTCAGTCTTCAGAGTTTCTACAGGCAGCTCGGGTTGAAATGCTAGAAAAAAGTCCGTAATTCCCAGGCAAAACCTCTATCAATAACAAAATTTCCCAGCCAGCTCATCGAAACACCTGTATTTTTGCCAGCCAGCAAGATTCCTCTGGGGAACAGATAATGTGAGGAACAGATTCGTTGGGTGCCCCTGAAGAATGCATAGATTGCCCAGGCGCTATTCAATGTGAAATATGCCAGTGCTTTCAATCTTTTCTTTAAAAATAGAAATGTCATTGTCTTCGTAGAAAATGTAACTGCAGGGAATTTCCAATCCATAACCTGCTCCTCGATTTACACGTTTTCCTGTTATAATGGCCTTTCCATTGTTGGTCCTTCGTTTCAAGAATTTGCTAACATACTGAGACATGGAATGAGGCCGACAATTTCCTCTGACACGGTGTTGGGATGTTCGGCTTCAGTAAAATTTCTTGACAGCGGCCTCACTACTGCAACTGCATTTCCATCTTTTTCATTCAGTGGCTCACGGTCGAATGTGACCGAGTAATGTAAATACATTATTAAGATTTCAAGTATATGCACCCCATGTTTGACGTTGTTTTCCTAGGTTTTGTTCGGTTTAAATTTCAGGTGATTTTCATTAACATGAGACACATTGACAAGTACTGTACACTCCACTCTACTTTTCCCGAAACTTGTTGCATGTGAAAAAAATCAAATAAATTAGTTTCTATTTGCCTAATTTTAGCTGATTAGATAATATTTTTATGTAATTAATTGATCAATCCAATGTTAGACTTATTTTGTTGATCTTTCCCGTAAGCGACCACCTCCCGTAAGCGACCACTTTGTCGTGCACCAAGGTTGGTCGCTTACGAGAGAGTTGACTGTATTTTGAATTGAACAATGCACATTTCGCACCAAAATAGTTACCGTATTGAAATCGAAATCGATGCGGTTTCGCCGTTTACACGCTTGTGGCAGCGGTTTCAAATCGACACGGTTTCGATCGGTCTCGTGTACTAAGACAGAAGGTGTCACCGCATCGAAAACAATGCGGTTACAAATGAAACCACGTTCGTGTAAACGCTGCCAGGAATAAACATTTTTTACAACAAAATCTCAGTTGGCACATCACGTGTAACATTCAAACGATGTACGTAAAAGCGATATTTCTCGTTACGTCACCTATTGTTGGCATACTGTCTTAATATGCCAACCAGAAGCTAATTGGCTGTTGAAACAATAACTTCTTTTGTTCCGTGGTTGGCTCAATATCAAAAGAAATGTGACTACAACGTTTATAAACAAGAAATATCGCTACAGGATCTGCGGAAAGCCAAGACATTGTAGCTCATTGTCAGTGTCATCGAAGCTCATTGTAGCTGATTGTAGCTTCCTGGAGGTAACTACGCTTGGAAGTGTTTACACGGAAACCGTTTTGGCCAGAAAATCCGAGTCGAGCGCTGCATTGCTACATTGCTGTCAATTCGAGGACAACGGTCTCTCCTGACTGTATTTCCTTACTTACTCTGTAAGACATAGTTCACGAAAGCTTCTTAAGGTAAGTGAGCTTAATTATCAACTCAATGATCTCTCATTTATTACATCTCAGCTTATTTGCATTTCTCTATGTTTGCGTGGTTCCAGTTGCGTGAACCCAATCTGGGGATTCACAATTTTTGTGTCCATTTTCCGACGTCCCTCCCAGTTATTTTATTGTGACCTCTGGGACAAGTGTTTGGCCCGTGACTATGGCAAAATTCAGGGTCACTCATTCCTATGTGGACTCTCGTATGTTAGAGGTCGACGAGATTTGGCACATAAGGTGTAAATCTTGTACGGTAATACAGGAACGCCAGTTTTCCAAGAGAAAGCGACAGTTTAGAAACATCGAGACTCGAGAGAAAACAAATACACGGAGTTATTTCCTTGGAAGCAGATAATTTTATGGTGTACATTTCGTCAGAAATATCTGTATAATGCGTAATCATGACTTTCCGTGTCTCCAGTGAAGTAAGGGAACAACTATCGGGTAGGCGAAGATGCAAGAAGGCATGAGACGGATTTAGCCAGGTTCCCCGGGGTTCCCTTCGTAGCCTCTAAAATTTTACAAATGGCGGGTATAATAACATTGGTTTGGCAAACTGAGTTTTCAAAAGCCTGGGAAGACGATGCTCAAAATTTTGATTCAAGACAGAACCCGTTGTCAACTGAGTCCATGCGCCTGCAACATTTTTGCGGGATTGCCACGAACAGTATATGTAATTTTGTTACATAATATTTTAGTCACGCGCCTATCGTTTTGTTTGTACAGAACTGCTGTAATTTTTTCCTGATTTACCGGTTTTATGCCGCTATCAAATTACTTGTATATATTTTTAGACACGTGTGATTTCTAGATAGAACTGATTAGGTCAGGTACAATAAAAAAGTTGTGAGGGGCGCGTTGGCTTCATGGTTAGTGCGCTCGACTCCACTCTTGGCATCTCTTTACTTTCGGCCTTAAACTTGAGAAACTTGAGTTTCACTCTCAAAATTACCTCCAGAACCTACTTTTTGCGTAAAATAAGCTTTTAGATTGATGTTTCTTGTCTTCGGAGGTAGTACTTGACGATTTGGGAGCATTTTGTGAAAAAATATTGAGAACGTGTTACCATACGCAACTTCATCGCTCAAACTTGCCCAATTTTGCCTCACATCAAATTGACCTTTCGTCTCCACAATGAAAAAAAATCGTAAATTATTTGCGGTTGGATTGATTTCTCTGAAATTTGAAAGGATGATTGCTAACGAATAGAGAAAGATTTTTTACAACAGGTAAAAATTCCTGTGTTGTGCATGTGAATTCGACCAAGAGCTAAACACAACTAAATTTGTTGCCAGCGTGGCTATTTTTGAATTACGATTGTTGTGCGAATCTTGAAAGAGTATATTACATTCCATAAAAATATATCAACTTGTCGGAAATCGTGTGATTACATAATCAAACCCCTTTGACGGGAAGGGACGGGCATCGTATCTGTCATCGTTAGTAACTGTAGCCAACCAAAGAAAACATTGTACGATTTGTTTTGTCTTTTGTTCTAGCGAATCTAAGGGTGCGTTCGATTGACCGTATTCCGGAATAGGAATACATGGAATAGAAATTAGAAACTCCTTCGTTTTTACGGAGATTCACATTAAAATTGTCAAACACTTGCTAAATTGCTATTTTAAACATATCTTTATTATTCTATTTGCTTCAAAACGCCAGACATACCGTTTTAAATCATTACTCCACGTATTCTTATTCCGGAATAGGGTCAATCGAACGCGCCCTAAGGGCGCTTTCCACTTGACAGAACTGACCGGCCAAAGGATTAACTCTACAACGAATTCAAATTAACACACTTCGAGGATGATATATACTCCTCCAGAAGAAAAATGCGAGGGAATAATATCATGCAAGTGTTCCTTCAAATTGTTGCATTTTCTTTGCAAATTATTGGGTCTGACCGGCCAGTTCTGACAAAAGGAAAGCGCCCTAAGGCCCTGTTTATATGGTCTCGGGCACCCGAGACAACCCTCCCCCCGAGTTACCCTGGGCGAGATATTTTTCCACTCATTTGTTTACAACATTCTATCAACCGTTTACATGAGGTGGGCGAGACAACTCGGGAGAGGCGAGACAACTTGGGGAGGCGAGTTGTCTCGCCTCGGCAGGTAGGCTAACCCTGGCAGGTGAGACAACTTTTTCGCATGTAAACAGTTTACCTCGACCACTTGAGACGAGACAGCAAAGTCTTAAATGCGCACGCATAAAATAAAAGTCAAAGAAGCAGCAATTTGGGGGCTTATACATGTTGCTAGCTTTTGCTTTCGAATGAAAAGGTTTTACCCGCCAAAATTCTCACCGCAGTCAACGGAAACTCTCGATTCAAAAACATCCTTTTATTTAAACTACATATTTCCGCTCCGTTAAGATTGTCAGTCTACTTTCTGAACGGGAAAATGCAACTATACTTAATAACAACGAACTAGAAAGAGAGAAGGGCAAATAATGATACGGTATTTGTTGAAGATGCGTTTCAAAATATATGCATAATTAAGTAGGATCAACTTTGTCTCGGTCAACGCAGTTCTCATATAGACGCTCGGTAAAGTTGTCTCCGGAAGGAGGGCTGTCTCGGGTAACCGAGACCATATAAACAGGCCCTTTAAGAGTGTGTTGTAATCGAACTCGGGGCGTGTGTGAGGCAGAATATATATGTTCAAAATTATATCTCAAGTGAGTGATTTTTAGCGCGAGCTTTATCGGGAAAACACTGTGTTGTTAGGTAAACATCTAATTCCCAACAAACTGAAAGATCAATAAATATTCTTTATTTTCAGCTTTCATTTGGACAAAAAAGATGCAACACTTAGCGAGAAATAATATTTTCAGTGAATAGCTTTGAGCTGCTTGTTGAAAACGAGTAGGAATAGGACCAAGTCTCAGGTCAGAACAATAAAAATTGCCAAAGGTATAAGACAATGGATAACTTCAAAACGTGTCTAGTTCTGGCAACAATTATTACCAGACACGCAGCATTTTTTAAACGGCGGGTCTAATTTGCAGGTCGCAGGTCGCGGGTTGCAGGTCATTGTTTCACCAATACAGAAAGTATCCTAAACATTCATAAAAGCTAACCTTAGTCCTAAAAACTTTTGTTTAGGCCTAAACAAAAGTTTTCTAATAGGCCATTTCCGAGTTCATGTCTGCCTCCTTTTCAAAGCGAGCCTAAGTGCGAAGTTTTTGTTATGAAAATTAGTTTTCATTCATATGTAAAGTAGAACTAATTACCATCACAAAAACTTCGCACTTAGACTCGCTTTGAAGAGGAGGCAGACATGAACTCGGAAATGGCCTATTAGGCCTAAGGTTAGCTTTTAAGAATGTTTAGGATACTTTCTGTATTGGTGAAACAATGACCTGCAACCCGCGACCTGCGACCTGCAAATTAGACCCGCCGTTTTTTAAAGGTTATCTGTCAAATTCAGATTTTTGACGGAGCCCTCTTCTCTCTAAGAACTTTTTAATAGTCATATATTTTCTTAAATATTCATCGCAAAGAATTAAATGTTATTTTATAATATACTTTTTTCAGGATTAACAAATCACAGCCATCATGATTTTAGAAGCATTTCTTTTTATCCTCATGGGTGGTTTGCTGTACTTTCTTGCTGTGCACTGCCGAAAACGATCCAGGAATTTTCCCCCAGGGCCGCGCCCACTTCCTTTGATTGGAAACGTGTTTGACATGACAAACTTTAACCATATGACCATGAGGGCTTTAGCCAAGCAGTATGGTGGTATCTACATGTTGACGGTCATGAGTAAGAAGATTTTCGTTGTTGCCGATATTGACCTGGCATGGGACGCATTGGTTCGCCAAGGTAACATTTTCGCCGGAAGGACGGTTTCGTCTGTTGTATTTTCCTTGAATCAAGGCCTTGAAGGCTTCATAATGGGGGATTTTGGATCTAGATGGAAGCTTTTGCGAAAGGTAACTCATTCGGCGCTTCGGATTTTTGGTAGCGGGATTAGAAACCTGGAGAGCAAAATTTATCGAGAGGTCGACGAGTTGTGTTTTCAGCTGAGCGAGGCTCAAGGTGTTCCAATGGACCCAAGGCGTCTTCTTAGAAATGTCATTTCTTCTTGTTTATTTAGTAGCCGATACGCTAAAGGAGATAAACGTTTTGATGAATTGCTCGAAATGGTCGACGGAACTATGTACGTGCTCGGGTCCTCGCGGATGCTGGAAACCTTTCCTTTTATGAGATTTTTTCCTGGAGAAACTCGCTCACGTCTCCAGCGAACAATCTCGCTCAGGGAAAAGCTGTTGTCGTCCACATTTCATGAGAGAAAGCAAACATATGAAGAGGGAATCATTCGAGACATTACGGATGCACTCATAAAGGCTCTTCATGATGTTAACAACGAGGATTCGAATACCAAGGGAATGTTGAGTGATCAGTATTTAAAACTTGCTATCTGTGAGCTCTTTACCGCTGGTATGGATACCACTTCGTCGTTTTTGATCTGGTCGTTTCTTTACTTAGCAGCGTTCCCAGACGTCCAAGCGGAAATACACCAGCAGCTTGATGATGTCATTGGGCACGACCGCAGAATACGGTTTGAAGACAGGAGCAGTTTGCCTTATTTGGAGGCCACGTTAAGTGAGATCATGCGCCACAGTTCCTTTGCGTTCTTTACCGTTCCCCATCGAGTTCGAAGCGATACTACACTCGGAAGTTATGAGATTCCAGAAAATTCTCAAGTTATTTTTGATCTCAGAGCTATTCATCATGATCCAAAGCATTGGAAAGATCCAGACCTCTTCGATCCCAAGCGCTTCCTGGATCCGAAAGATGGTAGTTTCATTTGTCCGGCCACCTTCAGTTTTCTTCCCTTTGGTGCAGGCCCAAGGGGATGTGTTGGTCAGATGTTGGCCAGAATTGAAGTTTTTCTCTTTGTCGGCCACGTTTTACAACAATTCAGTTTGAATTGGCCTCCAGACTTTCCAAATCCCGATTTGGAGCCACCAGTCAAAACTATGCGTGGGGTTTTGGAACCGAAATTCTTCAAACTGTATGTCGCAAAAAGAAAGTGATGAGGAAGCTGGGTCTTGCGGATTTTAGTTAATTGTAGAATAACTGTATTGGCCCTTAATTACTCGAAGATTGGATGTAATTTGCAGCGCCATTTCTTTTTACTTATGTCCAGAAATGTACACACCTTTACCAAAAGTGAATTGGATAAGAGTTTATGGCATTGGTGAGCTCCCGAGTCTATTTTTAGAATGCCCGTTGCTGCGAAAATTATTTTTCGTGCCCCTGCAGAGAAACCATGCGTGTCATGGCTTCTCTTGATTGGTTAAAATGGCGGCTCTTTGCTTATTTTTGCGAATAAAGTGTATCTAAAAACAAGTACATTCGTGACTGTGCTGAGTCAAGACCGCAAATTGATAGAGAAACACTCTTACCTAATTCACTCTTGCCTTTACTATTTTTATCTAGGGCGATCCACAATGTGGTGGCACTTTCAATGAAAGTAATTGTTAGGGAGGCTTAATACGGAAAGGAGAAATAAACAAATCCTTATTGGTTGACACCCCAATTTGTAGTTATGCCTGTATTGGTAACTTCAGTCATGGTAATGGTTGATATAATTATGGAATATTAGCCTAATTATTAAACCTTTTTGAGTGGTTACGATGGAATATCCTAGGCGTCACCTCTAGTGTGTTGTCTTGGCCGTGATATTCCTTGGTCACAACGATAACGTGTTGCTCAATCATTATATACCGTGCCAGAGAAACGGTATATGTCAACGCTGAACACAACGAAACGCTCTTAAGCTCTTGCAGATCAATAAATTGCGCGCTTCTGTGTATCAGTAGGGGGGCAATAAGGGTCCGTGTAGGTTTTTTTACGTTCAAAAATTTGTCCGGACTCATTTTACCGGAAGTCTTGGTTTACAGAACGAAAGCCGAGTTACGTTACGACATCAGAGTGACAGTCCCTGGGCTGGTCTTAACGGTATCGGACCCCTAACGAAAGTTTATTTTGTGGAGAAACTTTCGATCAAATTTACGTACACGTACAACAGACATTCGATGATGCGAGGCTGTGTAGTCGCATGGAATCGCGCATAGCCCTTGTTAGTCCAAACGAAACGCCAATGGTACACGTTGGATAATAACATGAACCTGACACCATCGTCTGGATTTTTCCATCCCTGTGACTCCTCTTCTTAAAAATTTCTTTGGGTCCTTTCTTGTCTTTCAACAGGAGATTTAGACCTTGTACGACATGATCTGCTTCATTCCCATCTGCTGCACGGTACTTGATCCAACCCATATTTAGACCCAATTCGACAGTGAATCCAAAATACATCCATTTGACTGATTCGGTAAGGGTGTCCTTATTATTCATAATCAGGTCGTCCCCATCCCATCAGAACGTCATGGCCGTCTTTCTTTTGACCTTCTTGGATTCGACCGTCACGTCCATGTACAATGGATTTCCCACCAGCATCACTTTCAGGATCCATTGTTCCACTGAGTCTGTGACACTCTTGATAAATTCGACTCCCGTTGACGAGGGGAGTATATCACTGGTTCGAACGGTACCGTAGGTCTTCAGACTCCGGACCACATCGTTGGATGCAAACGAATACGTGCATAGGTATCCATTGGCATTCTTACTGCTAGACAAACGAGTGTCGAAGTGCACCAGGATGTCTTTGGGTGGTATCGGGATGGTTGGTGTACCAGCAAACAATACACCCGACTATCCGACCTCCCATGCATCGTCGTCCTCATGACAGACCCAATCCTTGGGCAATCGTGCTTTTACACATGCATCAAGGCCGAACGAGGCACCCAACTATCATATTTACTGGGTCAACCCATCCATGGAACTTTCACCCCTTGTCCACATCGTTGTAAAGTCTTTTCCACTCGGAACAAGGCGTTGTCCGGAACGGTGACCTTCTGGACATCCTGTTCGCAAAAACTGCCTTCCAAGGGCGTCCTGTCCCATTTTTCCAACTTGTATGTGACCACAGACCCAGGCACCACCAGTCAAACGATAAAGACTTCTTCCGTCCATCAAGGCAGATAGTCTTTCTTGAAAGGCCGATCTTTCTTACTCAAATGCACGAGAACGCCCACCTTGAGTTTAGGTCGGGGCCGTTGTTTCAGTCGTTTGCTGTACAGTTTGTTCCACACGACCCCTTCGTTCTTTTCGGTGACGTCTCGTGGCGCCATGCCAATACTCCGGAGCAAGCTCCCGCTGTACCCATTTAATAATTGAGGTAACACACCAAGATAGGCTCGGGTATTTCGAGCTGTAAAATAGCGATACATGCGTTCTTTCAACGTGTGATTAAAACGTTCGACCACGGAAGCTTTGGCATCACTACGCGTCGAAAAATGATGGATGCCTTCTCGTTCCAACATCCGACGAAACGAAGAATTGTAAAACTCTTTACCGGCATCGGTCTGTAAACTTTGAGGTTTTCGTCCTTGGCAAAGTACTTTTTTAAAAGCACGAGTCACGGCCGTACCCATCTTGCTCTTCACCGGAACTGCCCACGCGTATTTGGACAACTCGTCAATGACCATTAAGAGATAGCGATACCCTCCATTCCAACCTTTCAGAGGTTGCATCTCCACCAAATCCACTTGCCATTGCTTGTCCTTGTGAAACACTACCACGGGAGATGTTTCGAACTGTCGTCGTACAGGTCGATCAATCGTGTACGCCAACTCCCCTTGCAATTCCTGGCGAGCTTTGTTGAGCGTACCGGGCCACACCACCTAGGGCACCCGGGGTCTGAGGATCCGTGTTCGCACACACGATGGGGGTGGCAGCGCGGCGGCGTTTCCGTTTTGACATGTTTTGGTGACGAGCCAATGCATCCTCAATACCAAAGTGGTCGGTACGTCCTAAGGATGACCCTTTTCAAGGGTTTGCCGCGCCGAGTAAGCGCATTCGGGTCCGAGGGTTCTCGTCAACCAGGTCAGGTTGACGACAAAATGAGTCCACTGGTAGTCGATGCCTTCTTTCATGGCTTCGAATTCCGCCAGGGCATCGATGGGTTCTTTGGTAGGGACTCCATCCCATTGATCTGTGCCTCCGAGCACCTTCATCAATTCCCAACAGAGCCAAGTCAACAAACGCCATCGGATCCATTGTCCGATTTCGCGATAAGGGAGTTGGGTGACATGAGCGATGGCCAATCGGAACAGAAGTCGTCCGAACTCAGCGCTCGACATACTCAAACTAAGATACACATTTCAAGATTCACAGCTTTTATTTATACTCTAATCGATCCGAAGGTCATGATATTTCAATTTCCAAAAACAAGAACTTAACAGTTCAGGTGTAATGGGGCGGGTGCGTTCTAATTTATGGCTCATCTGCTGCTCTAAAAATTCTAGCTCACAGAGCTTCTTGGCATGGTCCAACCATCGGTGCTTTCTCACATACTTTTCCAACTCCTCCTGGAGACTTGGCCCTGGGATCACCTTTAAAGCAGGATGCTCTGCTGTGATTGGTTGGTTTTCAGTAGCTGTGATTGGTGCATTTCGATCCTCGCTGTTTCGGTGTGTTCACGTTAACGCTACGTTGACGATACTTTCAACATCCTGGATCGCGGAAACGTTGATAGATTCTTACAGCATCTGAACAACCAGAAGCGTTCCATTCGCTTCACCATAGATACAGAGAACGACTACAAACTCGCTTTCCTTGACACCGCAGTTTCAAGAGAACTGGACGGCCGCCTCACCACCAGCGTGTACAGGAAGCCTACGCACACTGATCAGTACTTAGCATATGATTTCCACCACCGGCAATCAGTAAAACGCGGTATTGTCAAGTGCCTCTACGAGCGCGCCAAACGTCTCGTAACAAAATACTCTGTTATCTCCAAGGAGAAGAAACAGCTGTCTTCTGTTCTTGTCTCTTATTTCTTTCTTGCACAAAATCACCAAGACCAGGAAACCGAGTAACAGTGCGGAGCCTACGATTGAGTACAAGTCTACTGCGGGTTTACCCTATGTCAAAAGCCTATCCAAACAACTTCGCCGCTGCCTACAGCAACAAGGCATACGCGCTGTTTTCAAGTCGGAGACTACATAAAGATCTAGTACGACCGAAAGACACTGTCGAGCCCACTAAACGAGATAGCGTGATTTAAAGGATTCCCTGTGAATGCAGTAAAGGCTACATCGGTGAGACTGGAAGACCTATGCAAGATAGAATCAAAGAACATGAGCGACTTGCCCGTACCCAGACCTCCACCGTTTTAGAACACGCTAGCAACACCGGACACAACTCGCTATGGAACGAGGTAAAGTTTATTGATGGTGATCCTCACTGGTACACATGCAGGGTCAAAGAGGCGATTCACATAAGACTTCACCCTAACAACATAAACAGGGATAGTGGAATAGAAATTCCGGAAGCATGGATACCCACGATCAAGAAACACGACAAAAGGAGAACCGTACGACAGCGGACCGCCGAAGGAACAACACACCGAAACAGCGAGGATCAAAATGCACCAATCACAGCTGCTTAAAACCAACCAATCGCAGCGGAGCATCCTGCTTAAAAGGTGACGCGTAACCAGTCGACTTCATCGCCTGATGAAGACTCGCAGTATGCAGTCGAAACGTCGCGATCTACATCACAAGTGACCACATCGTGAGACAAACGACAATACTTTATTATTATTCTTTCTTTTTCTTCTTCTCCCCTGGAAACGGATAGCGGGCAGGCGACACGTCTTCGTAATTCCAAGAGATACTGATCTTGCTGACGAGGTCTGTAAAATACCGACCGCTCTGTCATTGGTTCCTTGGAATGGCATCAGCTTCTGAGCACGTACACTCGATTTGATATATGAAGAGTCGCGCCAGCCAGAACAGTCAGTTAGTCATGAGCTTGGAAACATGTTGTAGACGTATAGACTGGCTACTGGATTCTGTCTTGTGCGAAATTTGTAAAGAAAAAAAGACGAATTTCCTATCAAAGACCTGATTACTTGAATCCTCAATCAAAACAATCGTCAGTGCCGGTTCTTTCGCTACCTCCTCCAGAAAACCGACGATCTCGATGTCCCACTCTGATACAAAGACAATCGGACTACAAAAGAATGATGTGTCCGACGCTCCAAACGTCTTCGGACACTTCCAATGGATGAGACGGTTGCTGATACGGCGATGATTGTCTTAGATCGCATACGGGGAAATCGAGCTCGGATGGAGGCCCGAAAAGAATCCCTTCATCGAACCGTCTCGTCACGATCCAAGTCACGGGGTGCGCGAGAAAAACTGAGTAGTGACACTACGAAACTGAGGTGACTTTAAGGAGACTGTACTCGCGTGTGACCGGTGGGAAGATTGCGTTCTGGATCCTGTCATCTACCGGCCACATCCAAATCACCCCGTAATAATAATAATAGGGTGCACGTACGGGGCACCATCTTCTTTTTGTATATAGATGTTGTTTGTACATAATGATTAAAACCTGTTAGATTTCATTCTCTAGTGTCCGGTTTTGTCATGCTGGGGCCTAGGACTTTTGCCACCTTTTCGTCCTTATTTGGGAGATGTGTCCGAGTGGGGTCTGGGACTGTGTGACGCCGTCCAAGGAATCACGTGACCTAGGAGGACCGAGCGGGTCACGTGGGTCGTTTCGACGATTTTCAGTATCATCTACCTACAACCAATCAGTAGCTTAGAATTCTTGAATCCCGCTCCATGGACCATGAGAACGACCGAGTGGGGTCTGGGTCTTTTCGGCGATTTTTAGTACCATTTTCCTAAAAAATATTTGAACCAATCACAAGCCTAGAATTCTTAAATCCACCAATCAGAGCGCTCCTCACTGAAAGGTAAAGCAGATTATGGATGAATCAGCGGTTCTCATCGATGGACATTATCAGCTCAAGTTTCCATTCTGAAACTACCCTGGTCCCAGAGGTTTTTCTTGAGCCTCAAGAGAGCCGCGAGGCAGCGAAGACGAGTTACGAAGCGGTGAGAACAGAAAAACCTCTGGTTACCTTGGACTTGAATCTCACTTTCATGCAGACGCCAACTGTCAAACGCGTCAAATTGATAATTTCAAAAGGGACTAATGGTAACTTAGCAGTCACGCGTCCCCTTGGTATTACTAATCAAACGAACCAATCATATTGATTTGCGTGTTTGTAAAAATATCAACCAATCCGAGCATGAGGTCAGATCCTGACCCTAGCGTCTGCATGAAAGTGAGATTCAAGTCCAAGGTAACCAGAGGTTTTTCTCTTTCTCACCGCCTCGCTACTCGTCTTCGGCGCTTCGCGGCTATCTCGCGGCTCAAGAAAACCCTCTGGGACCAGGGTATTCTGAAACAGTCTGCCACGGTCTCTCGGGAGCAAAGAAGAGATTGTACTGCTTGAAGAAGAGGATGGAAAGAAACGCCGAGTTTCACAAGCAGTATGCAAGTGTTATCCAGAAATAGCAGAAAGATGGATCGTCATGGCAAGTCCCAGATAAGGAGGTTTCTTCCCTCGAACCGATTTCGTACTTACCACATCACGCTGTTTGGCACCCAAGAAAACCTGAAGAGCCGAGAGTAGTGTTCGATTGTGCTTGCAATTCCGAACGCGTGTCGTTAAATAGTCACTTGCTTCAGGGACCAGAGCACACAAGGTCATTCATAGGAGTAATTTTGCGGTTTAGAGTTAACGGCATGCCCGTAGCAACTGACATCAAGCGGATGTTTCATCAGGTGTTTGTGTCTCCTGAAGATCGGGGCACTCTTTGCTATCTGATGGAGATCTAACAAAGGACCCGAAGTCCTTCCAGATGATGGTTCATATCTTTGGAGTTACCTGGTCACCCAGCATTTGCGTAACTGGAGACTTGCAAGTCTCCAGTTTGCTGTTCCACTGGAAGGCCTGTTGGAAAAGATGGACTGGACTCGACGGGGGGGGGGGGGGGGGGGATAGGTGCAGGGGATTAGTCATTTTAGAATCAGTGTTTTTTTTACTTTTGGTTATATTTTTCGGTTTTATTACAAATAATTACCCGAGGTCAATTGTTAACACAGCAGTATTTGATGCCATTTCTCTCTAATTTGCGCTAATGTTTCAACCCAGTATTTATAAGCTTCGCTACACATACTTAGAAAGTTCTCGTTTAATATCACTCCTCACGCTGTGTTTTCCGTCGTAATTCCTCGCCGAGAGTTTCATTGTGGGTGAAGAGGTCACACACAAAGCACAGACTCCGCAACTATTTTTAATGTTAGACAAAATCAGGACCTGTGAAACATGACCAGCCATTTTTAAAAATCTGTGAAAATTGACTTGAGTCTCGTTCCCACTTTTCTTCTCAATGCTTTAAATGAGTGATTTGTCTTTGACGCTCTGAAATATAACGCAACATATATCTTTTTCGCATTCTATTTTGTGTTCTCTTTCATGAATGCCAAATGACTCAGGCTTCGCTTCATTCATCCAGCTTACTGAGTTGTACCGAGCTCGCTATCCGTGTGGGTTCTGGAGAATACGTCTCACGAAAGACAATGTTGTTAAATCTACCGAGTTACCGCACAACATCTTGAAAATCTTGAAGCCATTAGCGCTGATCACGCTATTATGAACGCAAACATTATTGTAAAACACTAACCAACTGATAACGAAATGCAATTTAATTTAGAATTGATTGCAAGCAATTTCCAATTTCATTCACGATCGTATATCAGGCGATCCTAAAAAGACCCAAAATTAACGGGAAGACAGGGCTGAAATTGTGGAGTGGATACAGTGTGATCCCGGGGGGGGGGGGGGGGGGTACTCCCTTATAAGGGCTTAATGGGGACGTGCGGCCAGCCAGGGTATGTTTTTCAGGATTTTTGTCTTGAACAGGGTATCGAATTTATCATTTTTTGTCTTAATCAGGGTATCGATTTATCAATTTTTGTCTTAAACTGGGTTAAATGTCTTAAACAGGGTATCAAAAATCGGAATTCTGTCTTAAAATGGGTAGGAAAATCAGCGATATTTGTCTTAAACAGGGTCAGGGTATGAGGGGCCGCGCTGCACCTCCCCAACCAGGGATACATCGAGTACCCCCCCGGGAGTGTGATGCCTGCCGGTGATAATAGTTCTCACCAAGTTTGTGCATTAAGCTCTTTTGATGACGACATGTTCTGGCATTGTGCACAGGTACGATTATCAGTTGACAGATTTTAATGGACATTTACTGTAATTGCATTTGGTTATCAGTTGGTTTGTTTTACAATGATATTTGTGTTCATAATAGCGTGATCAGCGCTAATGGCTTCAAGATGTTTAAGATGTTGTGCAGTAACTCGGTAGATTTAATTTAACAACATTGTTTTACGTGAAACGTATTCTCCTGAACCCACACGAATAGTGAGCTTGGTACAACTCAGTAAGCTGGATAAATGAGGCAACGCCTGAGTCCTTTGGCATTCATGAAAGAAAGCACAAAATAGAATGTGACAAAAATTTATATTGCGTTATATTTAAAAGGGTTAAAGACATCACTGATTGAAAGCATTGACAAGAAAAGTCACACGGGGTATTGAGAACAAGACTCAAGTCAATTTCACACATTTTTTTAAAAATTGGCAGGTCATGTTTCACATGTCATGATTTTGTCTCACATTAAAAATACCGTGTTGCGAAGTCTGTTTTGGGTTGTGACCTCTTCACCCCCAGTGAAACTCTCCGCGAGGAATTACGACGGAAAACAGCTTGAGGGATGGTATTTAGGAGAACTTTCTAAGTATGTGTAGCGAAGCTTGTAAATACTCGTTTGAAACAGCGCAAATTAAAGAGAAATGGCCCCCAATATTGCTGTGTTAACAATAGACCTTGGGTGATTATTTGTAATGAGACCGAAAAATATAACCAAAAGTAAACAAAACTTATTCTAAAAACACTAATCCCCTGCACCTACCTCTCTCTTCCAGGAACAATTATGGTCAACGTTATAGTCAAAGATTATTTTGGTGGAAATGGTACCGTTTAGAACCGTGTGCATGCGTGTGCGTTGTTTAAAGATACATATTGTATTGATTACATCCTTTATGTCAAAGAAATGGATTGGAAATGAGCGGAAGCGGCTGGGATTGGAGAGCGTTAAGAGTTCGCATCCAAGATGACCATCTACCAGGGAATGCAAACGATTCTTCTCTCTTCAAAAGTGAGATTCTCTCGGGCCAAAAAGGTTATCTTTTTGTCTTTATTGTATAACAAGCTAAAATAGGCTACAATCTTGGACAAAATAAAATGGAACAGAAATGCCCCCTCGCCCCAAATCAAGGATGAAGGTGCGTGAAGGCCAAAACGCGCCATTTTCCCATCACTGACTTTGGGGGGAGGGGTGGTCTCAATGTTCCATTTAATTTGTCCAAGATTTTCGATAGAGGCTATCACGTCACAAATTCAAGATTTGGTCAATTAAGAGGTCATATGTCAACACATTAATCATCCGAAACCACTGGCCTCTGACGCAGTCACGCTCGTCGCTAGTGTTGCTATGTTGAGATACTACATGGAAGATATTTTAAGAGAAGCGGAGCGTATAAAAAAGCCAAACCTAAAATGAAAATTTGCCAGTACGATCAAGAATAAGGGTATAACTCTACGTAGAATTGACGAAAAAAATTGCCATCGAGAAAAAGAATACCCGAGGAAACAAAAGTAAGAGTTAGAGTTCTCAAGCCCACTACTGATCTTACTCTGGAAGCATTTCTGGGGAGTTAATCGATAAAACTATAGGGTCTATGTAGGGTCGCATCGCTGAGATTAAACGAAGCAATGGCAAAAGACTCAAGCATTAAAGTAGCGCTTTTAAAGCTTTGTAGAGCACTTGAATGGTTTTACATGACATTAAAACGTTTAAGGCACGATTCACGAGACTTTTTATACGATTAACGTCTGTTTTGAGACGCTTATCAACGGTTAAGCACGGTTAACAAGCAATGGAAAAAAGTGTCAATCTGTTCTGTCACCTTTCTGGCCAGACGACAAAATCGTGAATAATCGACAAAATTCGTTGCTGATAGCCTGCAAATCGTGCCCATCAACACTTTTGTGAACGTAAATCATGCTCTATTTTTCAGCGTGGATAAATTAGAAGATAGATCAGGTAAATATCGCCAACAAATTTAAGGGAGCGCAAATGCAGTTCTTAAAAATTCAACAAGTTTGCGTATTCGGTATGGTTAGCGCACGGATGCAAAGTCTAAAGCGAAGAATGTGGGTATAGGTTGGATAGTTGGATGGGGTAGATAATCTGTGGTAGAAGGTTCGAATCCTCATGCGATTTCTTTCTTTTTCTTTTTCTTTTTTTTTTCCAATAGTTTTATTCCCTTTTTTGTTTGCAATTTATGTTAACGTGAAATGCCACTTGCATTTAGTTTTTTTTCAGTGTCGCCTTGCTCAGTTTATTTTTTGAATGGGATATGTGCTCTCGGATGATGTAACTTTTGAGCGAACGAGAGCAGATTTCGTGTCGTGATTACCCCATATACTATATATACTATACTATATATATATATACTATATATGCTATATATACTAACGCCAGGCAGGGGCTCATAGACAATCTTGGACAAAATAAAATGGAACAGAAATGCCCCCTCTCCCCCAAATCAAGGATGAAGGTGCGTGAAGGCCAAAACGCGCCATTTTCCCATCACTGATTTTGGGGGGAGGGGTGGTCTCAATGTTCCATTTAATTTGTCCAAGATTGTAGTTCTGTATTTTTGTCGGAACGTTTTCCGACTCTCGTAACGGCACTTAAGGTAGGTATTAGATTAAAATAAGATGAAAGGAAAACTGCAAACGTTTGGGGAGATGTTATGGACAATGTACAAATTTACTTCTTTAGTGTAAAGCCTGGTTTTCACTAGCGAAGCAATCACAAGCGCAAGGTAACTAAGTAGCTAAGTGAAAACGAACGTCGACATAACGGAAGCATAAGCGCAGGCACAAGGAAAACCCAGGTAACCCCGTTTTCACGGTGAAATAGCCGTTCTTATGATTGCGTTTGTTCTTATGCCTGCGTCG
>OX421448.1:6494700-6499700 GCA_949126865.1 Montipora capitata | reverse complement strand
ATACATTATTCGATCACAGTGAGGGACAACAGCCCTTTTGCGCGATAACGTCTGACTACCTAATTTCACCACAAAGCCTCGACTTGTAAATTTTAACATGAGCTAAATGCCAAAGGAGCAAACTTGAAAAGAAAACCCATCTGCGGACAGTATTCCATGTCCAGGTAACAAGAATAATTTTGTGCAAACGAGGCTTGGTGGTGAATTTTGAGCATATTTTGAATCATGCACAAGGCCTATTGTCACCCACAAATTTTCAGATTGTAACGAATTACGATTCTAACCCACAAATTATTGGAGCTGAAGCCACGTTTCTAGACACTGTTGTGTACAAAGGCAAATGCTTTCAAAATCAATCCATTCTGGATATAAAAACACACTGCAAGCCGACTGAAACCTTTCAGTACAATCATTTTTCCTCCAGCCAGTGCCACTGGGGGTCAAAAAAGGATACGTGAAGGGCGAAGCCGTAAGACTTCTTCGCACTAACTCTTCAAGAACAACTTTTGAGGAGACCATTTACAAATTTAAATCAAGTCTCCGATAGAGACTATCCCAAACTTCTGATTGAGACACTAGTGCCAAACCTAAAACATGTTTTATTAAAAAATTGGCTCGTGATACAAAACCAGCCTTCTCTACCATCGCATAAGTTTTCTGCCCTCAAAAGACTTTTGATATTCTTAGTTCGCTCATAAACAAACATAACCTTATGATTGCCTAATTAACAGGCGCTGCAGCGGATGCCGCAAAAGAAGAAGCCTTTATAGGACCAATGCTCTTTTTGAAGAGACTTAACTGATAAGAGTGTAACGTCAAGTGCTAGATTTCTATCCCATATTAAAGAACCATGTGAGTGTTAGCCCTACTAATGGAAATGGGCCCACACAAGGACAGAGAAAAACTCTGACCAGGGTGGGAAATGAACTGAACTCTGATCCCTGTTTTGGAAGTCGTGCTCATAAAGGGAACTCGACTTCGGTTTCGCAAAAAACGAAAATGATCCAGGTTAACTACCACGCAGCCATTCGTAACGTCAGGCAACATTGCTTACTCGGTAAACTGGAAGAAGGCTGAGTTGGGGGTTGGAATTATTTAAACATGAAGAGCCTTTTTTGTTGTTGTTAAAAGTTATTTATTCCTGACAATTTCCCTCTGCCGTAAATCTTGGGGTCTCAAATATAATTCATCCCGCCTGACTACGTGCGTAATTGCTGTCGTTATATGGGCTGTCATGCAATGGACTAAAAAGCGTAGCAAGGCAACGCACAATGGCTGGTTGCCATACGCTCACCGATCTCTTCACCCTGATCCTCTTTTGTCTTTCTCTTTGATTGTAAGTCATTTAAGTAGGCCATTGTAGCTCATTGTAGGCCATTGTAGCCCGTTGTAGGTCATTGTAGATCACTGTAGGCCATTGTAGATCTCTGTAGGCCATTGTTGCTCATTGTATGCCATTGTAGGTCATTGTAGGGCTCTCATTGTAGCTAATTGTCAGTGTCATCGAAGCTTAATGTAGGTCATTGTAGCTTCCTGGAGGTCATTTTATATCATTGTAGGTCATTCCTTGTTTTAGTAACTACGTTTGGAAGTGTTTACACGGAGACCGTTTTGGCCAGAAAATCCAAGTCGTGATGGTGCAAGCGAGCGCTGCACTATGTGCTAAATTCACTATTTTGAATTGAACAATGCAAATTTCGCACCAAAATAGTAACCGTATTGAAATCGAAATCGATGCACGGCTTCGCCGTTTACACGCTTGTGGCAGCGGTTTCAAATCGACACGGTTTCGGCGACTGATTCTCGATCGGTGTCGTGTATCAAAACAGAAGGTGTCACCGCATCGAAAACAATGCGGTTACAAATGAAACCACGTTCGTGTAAACGCTGCCTGAAATAAACATTTTCAAAACAAAATCTCAGTTGGCACGTGACGTGTAACATTCGAGCGATGTACGTAATAGCGATATTTCTCGTTACGTCACCCATTGTTGGCATATTGTCTCAATCCAGAAGCTAATTGGCTGTTGAAACAATAACTTCTTTTGTTCCGTGGTTGGCTCAACATCAAAAGAAATGTGATAAACAAGAAATATCGCTACAGGATCTGCGGAAAGCCAAGACATTGCTGTCAATTCCTGTCTCTCCTGACTGTCTCTCCTGACTGTATTTCCTTACTTACTCTTTAAGACATAGTTCACGAAAGCTTCTTAAGGTAAGTGAGCTTAATTATCAACTCAATGATCCCTCATTTATTACATCTCAGCTGATTTGCATTTCTCTATGTTTGCATGGTTCAAGTTGCGTGAACCCAATCTGGAGATTCACAATTTTTGTGTCCATTTTCCGACGTCCGTCGTAGTTATTTTATTGTGACCTCTGGGACAAGTGTTTGGCCCGTGACTGTGGCAAAGTTCAGAGTCACTTATTCCTATTTGGACTCTCGTATGTTGGAGGTCGACGAAATTTGGCGTATAACGTGTAAATCTCGTACGGTAATACAGGAACATCAGTTTTCCGAGAGAAAGCGACAGTTTAGAAACATCGAGACTCGAGAGAAAACAAATATACTGAGTTATTTCCTTGGAAGCAGATAATTTCATGATGTACATTTCGTCAGAAATATATGTATAATGCGTAATCATTACTTTCTGTGGGAACAACTTAACCTTGCTGAAATCGGGTAGCCCAAGATGTAAGAAGGCAGGAGACGGATTTAGCCAGGTTCCCCGAGGTTCCCTTCGTAGCCTCTGAAATTCTGCAAATGGCGGGTATAATAACATTTGTTTGGCAAACTGAGTTTTCAAAAGCCTGTGACGCTGCTCAAAATTTTTATTCAAGACAGAACCCGTTGTCAACTGAGTCCATGTATTGATTGATTTCTCTGGAATTTGAAAGGATGATTGCTAACGAATAGAGAAAGATTTTTTACAACAGGTAAAAATTCCTGTGCTGTGCATGAGAATTCGACCTAGAGGTAAATGCAACTAAATTTGTTGCCAGCGTGGCTATTTTTGTGTTACGATTGTTGTGCAAATCTTGAAAGAGTATATTACATTCCATAAAAATATAATCGTGTGATTACATAATCAAACCCCTTTGACCGGAAAGGACGGGCATCGTATCTGTCATCGTTAGTAACTGTAGCCAACACCAAAGAAAACATTGTACGATTTGTTTTGTCTTTTGTTCTGGTGAATCTAAGGGCGCTTTTCCATTTGACAGAACTGACCGGCCAGACCGGTCATTTGGAAGGATTAACTCTACAACGAATTCAAATTAACACACTTCGAGGATGATATATACTCCTCCAGAAGAAAAATGCGAGGGAATAATATCATGCAAGTGTTCCTTCAAATTGTTGCATTTTCTTTGCAAATTATTGGGTCTGACCGGCCAGTTCTGACAAGAGGGTCCCAATGGGGTGGTGGCCTTTACGGTTATCGGCTAAAATTTTGGCTCTTTTACGGCTATCGGTTAATTTTTTTCAGTTACGGTTAACAAAAAAATTAAAAATCAATTTCTTTTGTTTCAAAGAGTTAAATATTAATAAACCTGTATTTTTTGTATCTTTAAGCAAAATAAAGGTCTTGGGATCATCTCTGGATGAAATAAGTTATTTGATAGATCATACTTTTAAGTATTTCACTTCTAATACTATTTTACCGGTAGAAATGTCAACGGTTACTTTTACAAATCTAGGGAACAGTTTCTTTTACGGTTAACTTTTTTTTACCCTATTTACGACTAACGGTTAAAATTTTTCAATTTTTACGGCTATCGACTAAATTTTTGGACGTTTTACGCCTATCGGTTAACCCCATTAAGACCCTCTGACAAAAGGAAAGCGCCCTAAGAGTGTTGTAACCGAACGTGGGACGTGTTTGAGGCAGAATATATATGTTCAAAATTATATCGAGAGTGATTGATTTCTAGGGCGAGCTTTATCGGGAAAACATTGTGTGTGAAAGATCAATAAATGTTCTTTATTTTCAGCTTTCATTTGGACAAAAAAGATGCAACACTTAGCGAGAAATAATATTTTAAGTGAATAGCTTTGAGCTGCTTGTTGAAAACGAGTAGGAATAGGACCAAGTCTCGGGTCAGAACGATAAAAATTGCCAAAGGTATAAGACAATGGATAACTTAAAAACGTGTCTAGTTCTGGCAACATTTATTACCAGACAGGCAGCATTTTTTAAAGGTTCTCTGTCAAAGCGTGGGCTCCTGTACCCTGGGTACCAGAGGCTTTTCATGCACGGTTTCCGGTTTCGAGTCGTACAACAAAGCTCGTCCTCGTAGTTTTTTCGCCGCTCGTGTCTTCGGCCGAACAACGCGAGAAAAACCTCTGGTACCCAGGGTAGGGCTCATGTCTCCCAAATCAAATTTTTGACGGAGCCCTCTTCTCTCTAAGAACTTTTTAATAGTCATATATTTTCTTAAATATTCATCGCAAAGAATTAAATGATATTTATACTTTTTTCAGAATAACAAATCACAGCCATCATGCTTTTAGAAGCATTTCTTTTTATCCTCATGGGTGGTTTGCTGTACTTTCTTGCTGTGCACCGCCGAAAACGATCCAAGAATTTTCCCCCAGGGCCGCGCCCACTTCCTTTGATTGGAAACGTGTTTGACATGACAAACTTTAACCATATGACCATGAGGGCTTTAGCCAAGCAGTATGGTGCTATCTACATGTTGACGGTCATGAGTAAGAAGATTTTCGTTGTTGCCGATATTGACCTGGCATGGGACGCATTGGTTCGCCAAGGTAACATTTTCGCCGGAAGGACGGTTTCGTCTGTCGTATTTTCCTTGAATCAAGGCCTTGAAGGCTTCGTAATGGGGGATTTTGGATCTAGATGGAAGCTTTTGCGAAAGGTAACTCATTCGGCGCTTCGGATTTTTGGTAGCGGGATTAGAAACCTGGAGAGCAAAATTTATCGAGAGGTCGACGAGTTGTGTTTTCAGCTGAGCGAGGCTCAAGGTGTTCCAAT
>OX421448.1:6467200-6487200 GCA_949126865.1 Montipora capitata | reverse complement strand
CACGGTGCCTCAGTGAGTCTCCACCCAGGTGTATAAATGGGTAAGGGCAAAAATGCTGGGGGTAACCCTGTGATGGACTAGCATCCCATCCAGGGGGGAGTAGAAATACTCCTAGTCGCTTCATGCTACAGAAACCGGAGATAAGTGCTGGCCTGGTGGGCATTCTAGGCTCGTAGCGGACTTTGCCTACCCCAAGTATAATACTCATGAAAAATTTAACATTATATCAGGGGCATTAAACAGTTCCCTTCCCTTTGAGAATTAATAGATATTTGAGTTCAAGTACAGTGATAATGGTACCCTGCGAGCAGTTGGTTTCTCCTATGCTTCCCGAGAGAGAAACCACTGCGAGCAACCGTTTGATTTTCCATCGAGCATGTGCGAAGTATGTCACACCCCACGTGATGTATTTGACGTCAATTTGTCTTATTTCACGGGAAATCACTACACAGCAGGCTCGTCCAAATGCAGCAGTTACATAGCTGAAAGCACGCACAAGCACCAAAACAAGTTTATTAACTTGTTTTACCGGTTTAAATTTAATTTATTCGTCCTTTGCGCTGGATGGCGGCACACTCAAAGAGGCTAATGGTTGCTTGTAGTGGCTTCTCTCTTGGGAAGCATAGGAGAAACCAACTGCTCGCAGGGTATGATAATGGCGTGTGAGCATGTGTAATGCAAAATGTTGACCTTTGTGCTCAGTACATAAAATTCATACCACTTAGGGATACTTGTGCTAGCATATCTAAAGTTCCTCAGAGTTGACTCCAATGTCATTCATTATATTGATATCGTTGTCCATACAAGATTCAGCATCATTTACCACAGATATTTCTTTCCTTTCCCTGGTTGTTCAAAATGGTGGTTAAGGACTTAAGAATGCAGGATAAAATCAATGACCCAAGAGGGTACCTCTTTGGAATTACCCTAGAGAAAGTACCCCGCATTTGGGACTTAAGATTTCTTCTAGCATATTTGTATTAATAATAATAATAATAATAATAATAATAATAATAATAATAATAATAATAATAATAATAATAATAATAATAATAATAAAAGTGTCCCAAAAGGTACAGTTTTTTAGCAGTTTTTATCTGAAATACGGTATCAATTTTGACCATTTTGTTGTGAATAGGGTATGGTAAATGTTCATTCAAGTCTTGAATTGAGTATGTTTTTTTGGAAGAAACTTCTTCGTCATTATTAGGCGATAAGACCCTCAACAAAGCCCTTCTCAAATTATTAAGCCAACTTTGTAACAGCTGAGATAGGTCTGAAATAGGCTATCAAATTTTTGGTCCTAATTGCCCCCAAGCAAATTCCTTGCTATCTTGCCAGGCACAAATCAAAAGTGACCAACCAGGATCTGTTCTGTAAGTTTAAATTGCTACAATTGTCAAAAATGACATTTAATTATTTATTAAAAGCAATGTACCAATGGTAGAGGATTATATTTGTCTTATGAAGGATTCATCTTCTTCCCATGTTATCTTCCCAAACCACTAATATTTTAAATTTGTTACTTCTTACTGGCAGGTCAATTCTGGATTCCAAATATAACCTGAAAAGGTGGCAAATAGGAGAAATTGCATCAAAAATTGGACAATTGTATTATCACTACTAGTAAGATTATGATATGTTCTGTTATTGATTTGTTATGTTGGGGGCAATGGATCGGGACATCACAGAAGTTTATTCAAAACAGAAAAATATTTAGAGCTAGGTGCATGTTAAAACTATGATGATCTACGAGAAAGTGGGTTTAACCTAATTTTAACTGTGATCAATTATTTTGCATCAGATGGATGACTTTTCATTGACTTTCTTAGCCTTAGAACAAGTGAAGCTAATTATCTTCATGAATCATTTGCCTTTTACTCTGCCATCCGATCCAGAGCATACTACAGTCAAGCAAGCAAAGAGGAAAAGTAAGTACCACTGTGAAGATTCTTATTGTGGGTGGGCTGGCCCATTTAGATGAGCATTCAAGTAGCACGCTGGAGGTCGCAGGTTCATTTCCTGCCAATTGCTCAATTGCCATTCAATCAACTCCGGCCAGTGTTTCACCAAAAGAAAATGCTGCCTTTCTAATCACATCTGCATAACAAATACATTTAGATTCCATGTTGCCATGCGTCTGTTCAGTAATAGATCACAGATTACATCAAAATTGTGGTGAGAACAAAAAAAGTGACACGTGAGGTGATAGCCGAGTGTGTCACTGATGTTCTTACTACATTTTGAGATCCATTACTCAACAGACTGTGGGCCATGTATCATACACCTTATTCCAAAATGGCAGCCATTTAAATATTCTTTTGTTTTTATTCAAATTAGCCCTTGATGCCTCGTTCTTAAGCTCAAAATTCAAAAGAATATTTTATCTTGAACGAGGCAACAAGGGCCAATTTGTATCCGCATAAATCAGTGGCCATTTTGGAATAAGGTGTATCATGCATTTCTTTCTCATTGAAGTCTGTGGGAAGGTTATAAATGTCACACACCTTTCTCCAAAGAATGTAAATTGTGAAGGGTAAAACTTAACTCTTTGCTATTGCAAAAATAGTTTCATCTCATATCCACATGACATCATGCTTTCATTACAACCCAATTTTTTCATAGTCTTTGAATTTTGCCTTTATACTTTTTCTATCCATTTTTTAAGGTCTGATTTGATGGTGAAAAAGCTGCGTTACTATGCTCGCTTTATAGTTGTCTGTCTTCTGCTTAACAAGGTCGATCTTGTTAAAGAACTGATACAGGAACTCCGTCACTATCTAGAGGAATACGTCAGCGTCTATGAAGCGGACGACGATGAAGAGTGGAGACTGGTAATTAGTGAAGTGACAGCATTTATGGAGGTAATGGCCCTTTCCCGCAAAAGTTTAGGCTCGAATTGATTACCTGTTTTGTGCGCCCGCGTTCCCCCGCGCACATCACGGCTGGATCACTGGTCCAGCCAAATTGTATTTTCCACCACTCAGAAAGTCGCCTGCCTGCTCAGTACTCAGTACAGTTGGCTGAAAATACAAATACAATAGCGACGGGTGCTATGTCTTGAAGAAAGAAGAGATCCAGTGATCCAGCTGTTTGTTGGGAGGAGGACTGATGTTGACCACACTCCAAAAATGGCTGGAAATCGAGCCTAGCTGAAGTTATGTTATGTTTAAATTGATTGGCTGAGTGTGCGGTGCAGGATTTTGTTTAGCTAATCAAGACACGACAAGACAAGAGGCCGACCGAAATTGAAGGCAACCCGAAGGCTCCTTTTTCATTTAGCTTCTACCGTAACTTACGGCAGAGGTGGGCGTTACTTCAATCCCTTCGCATGCACACCATCTCCCCAGAGACACTGGTACCTATTTTACCTTCCACAAATGGATGGAAAGCTGAGGGAACTTTGGAATATGCACGAGCTGGGATTCGAACCCGAAACGCTGAGATGCAGTCCGGGAGCGATGTTCACTACACTACGCGCACTCCCTCAATCAGTGTGGTATTTAATCTTAACCTTAAGCAATATTAGGATGGAAGTTACTTTTGCGACTCCCGTGAAAAGACACGTACCTTCCAACATGTAGTACAATTGTGGCACCATGGAGTCTAGAAATATTAGCTGTTGTCAAATCTGTATGGTTCTTCAGGGGCACCAAACGAGAATATAGTTCAAAACCACTTAAACATAGCATTGTTAAACGTATTTTGGTATTTAAATGATAGATATAGGCATATTTTTATCCCCTAAAAAGTTTTTATCTGTTCGGATTTCCTACTGAGCTGAAAATCTAGTGATCCGACAATTATAGAGATCAAAACTTACCTTTTCGAAAGTTTCAGCCAGAAAAAAGGCTCCCGAAAATTCTAGGTGACCTTTATAGGGTAAAAATCCGTTAAAAATGGGCCTAGGACAGGCAGGCAAGCAAGAAATTTTACAACAAATTTTCCGAGAATTCAAATCGTCTTCGGAACAGCTGTTTTTCGAAAATTGACTTTTGGTCCCCCTGGTTCTTGTTTCTGTGTGTAGGCAGACTCTCTTGTGACAGTTATGGCTCCGGATGTTGTTCCCGTCATTCTCTCACACAGGATCGGCGAAAACGTAAGCAAGACTCAACAACTGTACAGAATTATATTTCAAATGGCAATTCAAACTCGATTCTTCTGGGACTGCTTGTGAAAAGGAGAGACTGTGTTTTATGCTATGAGGATCTTCACGTTTTCTTAATAGGAAGCGTAAGCAAGGACAAAGACGACGATTACGACAACGCCATAAAACAATAGCTTTAATGAATAGAAACAATGGCCGTGAACATGCAGCACGCCCTTTTTAACATTGTTGTACGTACTGACAACGACATGAAACGACACTGAAAATCTGCGGTTACGTGGAGACGACAAACTATCGATTTTCTCTCTCCAAACTGCTACACCATTGATACTAATTTTACCACCGGAAAGTCATAACAACGTGAAGTTATATTTTCAGATGACAACTCGTATTAAGTCGTCGTGTTCCTTGCTTAAGCTCCATGATGTTAGTCATATTCGTCCCCAGAGGCCGCGATTCTTTCGGTCAGCACCAAGAATAACGACCTCTGACAACCTCTGGCTGCTTCCGAAATACGCGCAGTCTCTGGGGGGTGTATTTTGGTAACCGTTGACAGCTACCAATTGTTACAAATTTCTGAGATTTCGCAGAAGCTCGCAGACGAGCCGGAAGTCCGTGATTCGTGGATTTCCTGGTTCGGAACCAGATTCTCAGCAATATTTCAGTCACAAACTCACACACAGTCCGTTCCGTAGCGTGTTGCAGTCGATTGATCGAGCACTACATCGCAAAACCGGAAAGAGACCGGAAAGTCGACCAGAAATGCTTAAACTACGCGCCTGCCCAGTCGTTTGACAGCTGTGATGCTGACCGAAAGAATCGCGGCTCCTGGGGACGAGAGTGGATGTCTAATAGTACGATTCCTCTTTCTATGGTAGAAGGGTAGATAATTTCGATGAGATATACCTCTTACTAACCGAGTTCGAGGTCCGTACTGTAAGTTACGGACCTCGAACTCGGTTAGTAAGAGGTATATCTTGCCCGCTCACGAAGCTAGTCATATAATAATAAATGTAAATAAACCCTTTCTACTATCATGGTTAAATTCTCTTTTCTTCCATTTTCGTTATTTAGGAGATTCCACCTCAAAGACCTACCAACGCGACCTCGTTATCTCTTCAAGAAATCATCATTGTGGGGACTTGTGAAAAGCAGGTACACACGAAACCACAAATCTTATATTCTTACGTGGGGTATTTAAATTTGAATCTGTGAGGAAAACTTAAGACTGCTAGCAGCCGTTTTTTTTTCGGGTAACCTAGGTGCGACACAAACTGGAAATTTTGCAAATCAGTTAGCAGAGTTTCCAGCACCTTACAGCTACACATCTCGAACTTTGTCGCGCGTTACGAAAATTAGTAGAAGAGAGAGACTACTCACAGTCTACTGGAAACTAAAGTGGGTATTTTGTTTCAAAGGTGAAGTTTAGCGAGTTAACGTTGGACATGTTCCGGATGCTACAGGCCCTCGAGAGAGAACCTGAGGAGGCCCCTTCACGTACCTTGGTCACTTCTACAGAGGTCTCTGAGAGCCTCGATTACAGGGTGAGCCTCAAGTTCAAGGAGTTTAGATTGTGGGATCTGGGGAGAATGAAAGATGTTATGAGGTTCAGTCTTCAAAAGATTTTCTCCTCACAATCTAAGCGCCTCCACTAGATTACTTAAAGGTGGTATGATACCTTAAAAATGGCAAAAATTTCAACAACTTTCATAATCTTTTTAGTGGCTTAAAAGGTGTATAATTTACATGAGATCATCGCCACAATGAAACATTTAAGATGGTACAAAAAAAAAAAAAGAATTGAAGAGAGTACCATCGGGAGAACAAGGAGGGGGGCCTCCTGGGGAGAACATAAAGGAAAGGGAAGAATAAAACGGGGTACAGGAAAGCTGATTCCACTAAACTTTTTAGGTAACTTTACGTACATCAACGAAACGGTCGCTCTTGATTGCCCTACTGAGTACTGTGTAGTTTACAAACATCTTTTTCTTTCAGGAGAGCAATGGCGAAATCGTTCATTCGTCTACCAAGCGACCCAATCCTCATAAATATCTTCTCTACAAACCAACATTAACACAGTTGTACGTCTTTCTGGCTTGCGGAGTTAAGGTTAGGGCTGGAATGTTGTTATCTTTTTTGTTATCATAACTTGTCTATTTAATAACCATGTTACGTAAAGAGTCAGGGCCCACGTGAGACGCCACGATACACGCTCGCGTATTTTCTTGTGTCTTTCAACTAAATCAGGTGATGGGAAGAAAAATTGTAACGCAGTATCCCACAACCGCGCGCGGCCTTATTTTCGAATTCAACATGGCAGAGGCGAGGTTAGAGCGCGTCGGGTCTACTTGAATGTTCATTCAGTAACAGGAAATGTGGTAGACACGGAATGATCTTCTGAGTTTTGGCGATGGAAATACTGCAGGGAGTTTGGAAACAACACCTAAGGCCGCGCGCGGTTGTGGGATACGGCTTTAAAATTTTTCTTCCCAGTCCTCGAAATTACGTCACCAGATCACCTGGAAGTAACTGCAAACCAATCGCAAGGTCAAAACCAATCGGACACTTTTACGGACGCGCAATCTCTTTTCTCGCGTTTTTAATGCGAATCAATCTCGTGCCCAGCCTTCGTTCAAGCGCGCGCAGAAGGGGCGAAGAATCTGGGCACGAGATCAAATGTGAAGAGGCTTTGAACATTGATGATCGTTTCTCTTTTCGTAGTTTACTTTTTACCGCTGTAAAAGACGATGAATGTTAGTTCATTTGGTACTGTTGTTTTAAAGAATGGAGCTAAAATGCGGATAAAAGAGAAAACAAGAATAGTTTTATATAGAATGGGTATTTGACCTTCGATTTTTTTTTTCCTTTTGGCTCTAGGAACTCCCCAACAATGGGGTCATGTTGCTTTACATTTCTGGCGATGGCTGCCCTGGAAGCGCAAAGGCAGTAGATGAAGGTGAGCGCACGGCACCCTCGATTATACTGCACTAAAAAAACGATGGTCTTCTATCAAGTATCTCTTTTTTACAGGTCCTTATGAGATGGGAGGCGTCTCCATGTCACACAAAAAAGCTGGGAACGAGGAAAATGCTCGGCGCGCAAGGGCTAACTTGAAAGATGTTCATTGGTGGGTGATATGTGTACTGTATTCATGTCAACGTTCATCTGAAGGGGCTTCTGGGAAGTAGTGATAAATTATGACGTTGCATACTTCTACGGACCAGCATGTATAAAAGGAGATGTTCGCGCCCGGGCAAGAAGGCGTACCTCTATCTTTGCCAGAATTTCTGGCATGCGCAGTGAAGTGGTAGCCAGGAAACTGTTTACGATCTGGCATCGGAAACCTCAAGTTAAATTCACGCCAAATGTAATTTAGTACTTGTAGCGCGCGAGAAACTAATTGCACGTTTCCTTGCACGTGAAAAGCGTACACAGATTTTGTAGCTAATGATTGGTGTGCTTTAGTTTTTACCCAGAGGACCTTGTGCCCTTCAGCAGGAAGCCGCTTATGTTGATAGTTGATAGCTCCAACAGTAATGCTTTCATGGTGAGCATAAATTGATTTTCCTTGCCGATTTTAAGAGAAATATGGGGTTTCGGCTTCATCTTGTTGCTATTATCAAATGTGGTTTCCCAATAACAGTTATTCCATGATCGTGCGTTCGATATGAGATGGAGGGGAGTTTTAGGAAAGATATATCAGTGGTTGAACGAGGAGAATGATCATGCTGCACGTGCGGCACCCATTTAGTACATTTCTTTCATGTACTTTTGGAAAGAACAATGTGAAATGACCAAATTAAAGGTTTTGACCAGAACGTGAGTATCCGTCCTTATGCAGCCAGCTGTAAGGGTACTTTCTGTGTATTGACAATGGCAACGGGATCGCGTTTTCAAGACGCGGACGGCAACCGGAAGTGAGCTGTTTTTTCCTTTTAACTTCTCTTCACACAACCACACTTAAATTATATCGTTTTTCAATTACAGATAATTACTGTAAAAATGTGGGAGACATCACTGTCCTGGCACGTGAAATGTTCTCCTTCGGTTGCCGTTCGCGTTTCAATAACGCGCGTGCTTAAGCTTCCCAATTACAAAATACAAAAATAGAAATAGAGCATTGCTATATTTTCAAGTCACGTTTTTGGAGTGGGCTACCTGTTGTACACTTACTGTAACTATGCTGTTTGTACATTAACTCCATGTTCCGGGCGTTGCTCTCACATGCAACAATGTGTTGACGCGAACGGACCCGATGCCTTGTCGTTCTTCTTTCGTGTTCTTTATCGATGGTCGAAGAATCCAGTGTCCTTTGCGGAGAGCTGTAAAGCCAAGGCGTGCGTTGGACGTTTTACTGATTGCTTGGTTACGTTCGAATTCGCATGACTTACTTATCACTGAAAGTTTTCACAGTACTCTGTCTTGTTATGGTAATTTCAAATATTCTTCCATGTTATGTACACCACTTATGCATCTATCGGATCTATCGGATTGTTGTTGACGCGCCGTCGTCGTTGCGAAACTCATATCCAACGAGCGCGAATGGAATAATTGTTTCATTAAATTTAGGGCCTGTTTACATGGAGGCGAGGTATCCCGCCTTGCCCATATAAGCTCTTATTTTTTCAGCCTCGTGTATACATGATAGGTGCGGAAACCCGCCCAGCCATGGTGACGTTTTGCCATGAAAACGCTTGAAGGTGGGGTAACCCGTCAACCCGGGGTCGGCTCCTGTCACTACTGCCTTTGGCCTTTGGCGGAGGCGTTGCAGTATAAAAGTGTTACGAAGAAGCTACAGAACTGAAACGTTGAAGCTAGAGTAGCTAGTGAGTGTAGAAGAGCATTAACCCCCAAATGCGTCCTTAACCCGCCATTTTGTCTGTTTACGTACTTGGCGACCACGCAGTTGCCTCGTGAAAGGTCACCCTGGAGCCCCGGGTGGTAAGATTTCATGTAAACGTGAACTATTTTTCAACCCCACCCAGGCAGATTACCCCACTTACCCGGGTTATTACTTGCAAACTTTGAACTAGACGACCGGAAGGTGTTCGAATTTTATAGAAGGACCGACGCAGTCAGAGCGCAGAGAAGCAATATCCTGGGTGGGAAATTTAAAAATAGATGATAACCTGGCAGAAAGCAAGTAGCTGGTCCATTCAAATTTTGTAACTTGGCTGTTCTGTTCCATTAAGAAGCGAGTATTTATCTGTAATTAGCAAACATTGCGTGTTTTGATTTTAGTATTTCCCAGCTTTGTTCGGGCAACCACTAATTTGTTTGATGTCACCAGTTATGGCTCCGACAACAATGCAAGGTAAATACCAGAAGTATCAGGAAACAGAGTTAAACGAAATTTAACTTGTAGCTCAACCAATGCTGGAAATAATTTTTCTTTATTCAGAGGACATATGTCCTTTCAAATCTTCCTTTTGGTCGGACATTTGACAAATTGGACCGGACATAATTTATTGACTGACAACACCTTGAAGAAGAGAACTCAAGATGTGCTGGTGACATGTTCGGTCATCGTGTCCGATCATAATGTGAAATTGGCCGGACATTATCAAAGTTTGGTCGGACAATGTCTGATGACCGACTGTTATTTCCAGCACTGTCAACAATCAATTAGATCGAGAGTTTTTTAGTTTTCTCAACGAAATCCCTATGAATCCTAGGCCTACCCATGATATTGAAAGATATCCATTTTTAGTTTTAGTTTTTTTTCATTGTGAAAGATGGAAGTAGGCCATGTGAGCCGATTGAGTTGTCTCACAAATCCAGAGACTTGCATTCGGGACATTCTGTCTTTGATGTCAGTTTTGTTAATGTACTTACTTAGGTTGTTTCCTTAGATTACAGGCTACAGTTAGCCTTGCATCACTTAGTTGTTAGTGGCTCACGCGTCTCTGGGGATCACACGGCCCGGTTTCAGTAGGAGTATTGTTATTCCCCATTTGATGGGATGCTAATCCATCGCATGGCTTTTTCTCTCTTCCCTCACCCCGTGACAGTATGTCGTCGGAACCAGTGTATACCTGGGTAGAAAGATAGTGTGGAGGAAAGTTTCTTAGCCAAGGAAACAGCACTGTGAGAGAGCGAGGACTCCAGTCAACGATCCTGGGATCGATACGTTTTGCACTGCATTTACTAGACCACCGTCTCAGGATACGCATCGCTTATTTGTGCTTTATGCCTAAAACGTCTTTCGAATTTTGCGTTTTTAATTTTTTTTTCTTTTGTTCGTGCAGAGCAAAATCGAAAAGGGAGCTTACTGACGTTGTTTCTCGTCAGTCCGCTTGTGGCCTTCTGTTACGTCTGCAACATTGCTGACCTCCGCAGCGATTTGTGGGATAGCTGTCAACGGCAAGTCCGACGCATAATGAATGACTGTCTACGAATATTTTACGATTGGTCCCGATGTGTCGGTAAGTTCCAGAGGGGGGTAGGGGGTATGGGACATTAGGGAGATATGCGATATGCTTGTGTCCGAAGCCTTTACTTGATGTGATCAAACCTTTCCAATTCTTTCAACAGATCTTGCCTTTTTTCAGCTTCTTGATGACGAGTTTCTTCGACTGATGATTCTTCGTTTTATTTTTTGTTTTTACACCGTGCATCTTCATCGAGCATTTAAGGTATGTTGTCATCAGCAAGGAAAGGAAAGGAACTTTATTTAAGTGTCTAGTCGGAGCACTTATTGGGGACACTGTAAGCTGAAATTAACAATTAACGCAAATCAAGTCAAATGTTGGCTTTTGAGGAGAGGTGAAACCGGAGTACCAACAAACTCAACCCACATATGACGCAGAGTCTGGGAATGGAACCCGGGCCACATTCGCGGGAAGCGAGTGCTCTCACCACTACGCCATCCATGCACCTCTGCATCAGAGTGTATAAAAGGCTGTAGTTTATATTATTTAACCCCTTCACTGCCGAGGGCTTCCCCATTGACGAGTAAAATCGTCTGGCGTTAGAGTAAAATCTATAACTGTCAATTTGCATTTTTGGCGGTGAAAGGGTTAAACCTGGTTGTGAGAGTCTACTTGATGTGGCGCGGTTCATTGGTCCATTGGATCGACTTGCGCATGCTCCAGCTTCAGATCCAACCACAAACTGGATTGTCTTGTTCAGTTGAGGTTTTAAGCATGTTCGGTTTCACTTGAATTTTTACTTTCTGATACGTAAGTGGATTACCTTTGAACTGTAGCTTGCTAGCTTCTTAAACTTCCATTATAAACAAAGCACATAAAGCTCTGGGCCAGTGGTAGCGTAGGGACATCACCAGCCGCGTATCTTCCCTAAATTGAACGGCGAGCATTCGACGAGACACGCCTTATATCTTTCCGAAATTGAACTATATTTTGAAGCAAATAATCGCTCTTTTGTTTGTGCATTAAAATGCGATGGTGCTAAGCGGGGTAAACTATAAATTACCTCTTACTTACTAACCGAGTTCAAGGTCCGTACTGTAAGTTACGGACCGAGTCTTTCTTTCCACTGATCTATCGCCCCAGCGCGAAGGCCAAAACCCAACAGGAAAAATGAGGATCCGTAACTTTCAGTACCGGTTAGTAAGATATTTACTATATCTCTGAGATCATAAGGCACGCGGGAAAGGAAACTAGTTGAAGTCAAGAGAAACCTTCAACTGCAACAAATGATTAGCATGCGTAAAAATCTGAAAAACAAATAAATCTTCTTGGCTTTCTGAAATGGTTTGCTTACGTGATTTCAAGTAGTTTCACAAGTTTAATTTACATAAACAACGAAAATCTTGCTAAAAAATGTTGCACGGACCCTTGTCCCGTAAATCAAAAGTTGTCGTAGTTTCCTTATACGCTTGATTCGATTAATTAAGAGAGAGGCGTGAGGTTTAGTCGCAAGGTAACTGACAGTACCTTGCGTTTTTTTTGGTTGTTTTCTAAAGGGATCAGACTACTATCCAAAGAGCTTTCCCAAGCTGCCGGCAGAAATACTACTTAATGGAAGTCTTGAAAAGCAAGTTCTTGAACTAGCTTCCATGTTGGATGTTCGAAGTCTTTTTTATGAGATTGGAGAAGGACCTCCAATGGATTAAACAGCCACTGCGCAGGCGCAAACGTACTGCTGGTTCACGAAAGCAAGTGCTACCTCACTGTACCACAATGCCGCTGAAAGAGGAAGAGTATTGTCGGTCTTCGGAAAGTCATTGAGTTAGCAATCTCAGTTGCGTTTATGTAAGGTTGGAAGGAATTCATCTTGAAGCTGGACTTCTGTTATGACGTATTTGTGATGACAAATATTTTTATAAATTAAGAACAAATATCGCAAACCAGTGTTAATTTTTTGAGCACAAATGACATACATTTGCTCTGCAGAAGAAGCCGAAGTTCTTCTAGCAAAGCAAACTGTTCAGTGTATTAAATGAGAATGTAACTGGTCAAGTTTTGTGCATTAATAATTTGATATAGTTTTTTGTCTAGTTTGGGTCCGCAAATATAAATCATGATATTTTTCAAGTGGAGTTTCCATGTATTTTTCTTTTTCCTTTGCTGGCATTTCATAAAATGGAGATAAATGTAGGCTTCCACTCCACACCCGCCTAACAGAAAAAAAACCGATCGATTTGATTTTATCATGTTTCCAATTATGCACTTGCACTTGTGTTTCTCGCTTTAAATGATGTGAAACGCAGCATGAACTCTTAAGAGCCATTTAATACCTATTTTCTGTTATTTACAGTAATGCATATGAACTTAGGAGAGCTAACCTCGATCAGATGATTTAGAATATAATAAAACAGTGCATAACTGCTACTCAAACTTGGAATATAGGGAAGCAGGAGCTCATTAAGGGGAGCCTCTATCTCCCATACTTGGCCTCGGAGTCAACCCTTTCCCGAGTAGATTTATTTATAGAACACCTCCCTTGGGAGATTCAGCACGTTCACTGTTGTAAAAGCCAATCAAAACAGAGCTATCTCAGCGTCAAGGGAATTATGATACTTTTCGCGGGAAAAACCTGTTCCTAAAAATAAATTTACTCGGAAAAGGGTTGACTCAAGGAATTAGAGGAAATAGAGGCTCCTCTTGATGAGCTCCTGAGGGAAGATATCCATTTACAAACATTGTTTTGTTATTCCAATTTGCCAACCACAGGAACAAAAGACCTTTCTTTTCCACAGCCAATGGGGCTCTGGTTGACACATTAATGACGTCAACGATATCTTCCCTATCCTTTGCTATTCACCTCCGAGCAACTCGCGCGGGATTTGCGCACGAAAATATTGCAATCGTTGCAGCGATAAATGAGTGACTTAAAATCATCTTTTTGCGCTATATATCTCACTGTTTTACACTAAAACAACTATTCACCTCAATTTTGATGGTTAGTGGTGGATATTTACTTCCCCGCTTCGCGGCTCGGTAAATATCCACCACTAGCCACCTCCACTTCACTGAATAAATGTTAAGTAAACGAGTGTCAGGTTTATCTTAGGTCCAGTTGAAGAAGCGCCATGACTAATTTAAAGCTGGACTCTTTCTCGTCTTCTCTGTACAGTTGGACTGGAACGAGCATATGGTTGCGGTTAATATTTGCATCTCGAAAACCTGTCCGCGCGCACCAGCCTCTATTTTATGCTCAAACCAGATCAACCGCAAGACTTCGAATCAGCGGGACAAAGTTGTAGCTAAGACTTAAAAAGGGTGGTACGCAAAAGGTGAGCCTGCTTCCATATTATCTTAACTTGTGGTTTATTGATGCAGGTTGAATCGTAGTTTCTTCTTGATGATGACGGAAGTGTTGGTAAAAAAAAAAAAAAAAACTTGCTACAGTGCGTGTCATTTCAGACAACCTTATTTACGTCACTCTTCTCCACTGATGGCGGTAGAACGTTTTAAGAAAGTGTTCCTATCCAATGCAGTCTTCATTCCTTCCTTCATAGCAACGCCGGCTGTACGCTGCAATTTACTTCTTCGTTAGGAAATGGGAGTTTAGCTTCAAGTCTCCTCGTCGCCCTAGCTTAAAAATTTGTTCTTTTAGTACCTTTCTCTGCGATCAACTCCCACATCTTTTGACTGTAGACTCTAGCTGGACTTTCACTGTCATGACAGGGGAGGGGTAGGTACATAAAGATTTGAGGCAAAGTGTTCTTTGAGGTATTCTCCTCCTTTTTCGTCATACTCCTCCCTGGTGACACTGACTGACTTAAGATTGGTGCTCAGTGCCCTCGCCCACTTGCGAGCTCCAAACCACGCGTCAAGCGCAGGGTTAGCTGAAGAAGTAACAAGGAAAGCAAAAAAAACAAAACTGTAAACAACAACTACAGCTGATTTACGGTCGAAACGCGCAATAGAAGGACTGGCCAGCGTGTCGATAATTTGTCAATCAACCGTCGAACCACAAAGAGCTCTGTAAGAGCAATTGCGAGGTTTTTGTTCTCCTCGATTCGCTATTGCTAGGCTATGGGCTTGGCCGCCCGAAGATCTGTGATGATTACCAAATCCAAGCTTAAACCAGGAGAGAAGCTTTTCCTTGTAAACAGCATCTTCAGTTTGGGCTTGGATGCAATAAAATAATACTTAGAAAATCAGGAACAGAGCTACGTTACCAGCCAACCCAACCCAGAATTGCGAGAATTCCAGTTACCTTAAATTTTGAGAACCATAGTATCTAAATGGACGTTAGTAGTTCTCAGCGAATTCTAATTTTGTTGTACTGTTGTCTTAAAGTTCACCAACCTGCTGTGATAACTTTAAATGTAGACTGAAATGGTCGAATGGCTAACAGCTCCCTCTCTAAGCGTACTTGAAAGTTTGGAAATTTCGTGTTTCCTCCCGTCACGAAAACATTCTACAAACAAGAAACACGAAGACTGGGTTTCAGTCGATTTCAACCTTACTCAAGGATTTCCACAAAGCAAGAATATTATTGGTTGAAAAAATAAAAATAAAAAATAAAAATAATAATCGTGCTGCACGTGCGGCTCACATTTCACTGCATTTCTTTGACGAGTTTGTTACAACGTTCTCCACAAAACGTGGAATGACCAAATTTCGGGATTTGGCGACAACCCAAGCCATGCAACAATGACTTTTCCAATCGTTTGTACCAATTCAGTTGAATGATAATTCGCCCGTATCGTAAATAGTAAATAGTAAAATCCTTTATTTAAAAACACGATTAGCGTTTAAGCTCTACATGCTTGAGGGGTCGTGTATCTAATTAATTATCTAATTATCTAATTACCTACTGAAAAATGAATGAAACATAGGAAATTAATTTACTTTATCGCAAATCTGATTTCCCTAAACATCGGACTAGATTTTGCCTTTGAATAAAATTGTTTAAAATTACAAGAATCATTAAAATATTCTGAAACACAGTTCCACAGTACAGCTCCTCTGTAACAAACAGAAGTTTTCATGAAATAAGTGGAAAATCGTGGAACGACGGCCTTATTATGTCCTCTTAGGTTATACGGACTATTACGCCATGCAACTAAATCCGAAATCATTGCGGGCATATTATCGCTGGCAATGTTATAGATTAGTTTGACAAGACTTCGTTTATACACGTCATAAATCCCATTGTGTGATTTCCATAACTTGAACTGATGGTGTGTCTCGCGGCAAATTAAAAATTAGCCTTCCGGCACGACAGTGCAGGGCTTGCAGAGATTTGATATAATCCAGGTTGTTACAGTTCCCCCCAGATAGCGATGCCGTATGTCACTGAAGGGAGAATCACCTTAAAGTATAGGTCAAGAAGTGATTTTCTCTTAAAGGGGCTAGGTCACGCTATTTTAGGTATATTCGTTTCATTTTGTTAATTATGAGCTCTAAACGTCAAATTGGCAGAGCAAGAGTCTTTCATTTGCAAAATCACGGCCACATAACAACTGAGAATGATTTTCCAGCTGTGTAAATGACATTTTGCTATAGACTGATATTAATTTGAAAAAAGGTGGGACGACGTTTTTCAAATTTACCCAAATTCAATCCATTTCAATCCTCTCTAGTTTTGTCCATCCATGTCCCTTCTTGGCTCCCTGTGTTTTGTTCGAGTTCTTCTATAGTTCTGAACAGTTATTTAGATATTTTAGTTAATTCTATGACCATTCGATCAGTTCTGAAATTGTCTAAAATTGCGTGACCTAGCCCCTTTAAGAAGAGAACACTCTTTCAATAAGTTCAATTTCTTGACAAAGTTGTTCCTTAATTCCTGAAGATGATTCGCCCAAGTAAGCTTTCTGTCGATAGTAATGCCCAGCAGTCTTGTAAAATAGACCCATGCAACGTTGACATTCCCAATGGTGATCAAAGGGAGTGGAGCAGTGAAGGATCCCCGGTGGAACAACATCACTTCACATTTTGAAGAGTGCGGTGTTAATGAGTTAGTCGTTTAACGACAATGAGATTGGATTCATCCCGAAATACTTACCATAGCCGCTAAGTTACTTTTTAAAGTGACGTTTTCGACGACTTTGCCGTTGTTCTTACTAAAACTTCCTGTTTCATTTCCCGAGGGATGCAACAATGCAAACCGACCCGAATCATTAAATAGACCAATCGAAACGCCAAGCAAATATTTCAGCGCAGGAAAACACGTACTACCAAGTCACAAGTAGTTTGGCTTTATCTCTGATTGGTTGGGAATATCGCGCCAGATTTTTGAACCAATCACTATGCGTCGCAGCATCTGACCGCAGCGATCAGGAAACAATGTGCAAACAAAGTAAATGAAAATGAAAATGCTAATGTAAAAACTATACGTATTTTCTGTTAGTACCTGCACTAATGCTGTTTGTAATTCAGCTGGGAAGTGGTTGAGAATAAATTCTATCGTTTCTGCGATACCAGCTTGTTCAATACCCAGCATAGAGGGCTGATACACTACTTCGGGAACTCTAAGAAAAAAATAGTCAATCATCATTTTCAACCACTGTAAGTAGCTTGCTCGCAGACTGTAGATGTTGTTGTTGCCGTGAAGAGGCCACATTGGATGCGCATGGGATAGGTCTGGGCCGGGTGACAAAACGACGGATGGGGGGAGGGGAGCTTTGTTACTGGTCCCAGATCTTCCACCCGTCCAATATGGCGACAAAATCGCGCGCTTGAAAACACAAATTACCGCCTGCAAGCAGGCTATCACTATAAGCAATTCAGCACACACATAGAGAAACTTTGAACGCAACTGGAAACACCAAGAAAATGAAGGCCAGTTAAAGCATTGACCCGCTCAACAAAAATATAAGAGAGAGAGCTCTAGAATACTCGGCAATAAGGAAAAGTGTTGTCCCCTACTTTTTATTACTTCCATGATGACAGCAAAGTGTCAAAGCAAAACAAGATGGATCAAAGAATCTCTAAAACCAAGACTATAGGCAAGGAGCCTTGCTATTGGGCAATTTTCGAAAGGCTTTGAATGCGACAACGGTTGGCAAATTACAAATGCATACCTAAAACAAATTGCCCAGCATAGCTAGACTTTGATACCTCCCCGCTCTGCTTTCTCGTTTCTCCTCAAGCAGAAGTTGATTCACAAATATTCTTTTACCTTCCGGCTTAGTTCAATGGTGCATGTCATTGTTTCAGCAGCTGCTATTTAACCAATTAATTTGGATTAACAATGTGCTGAAGGGGAGTTTTGCTCTCACCTTATTCTTTCTACTCCAAGGTGCAGCTGATAATATTCGGCCCAGTCAACATCTGTTTCAGGTTTGCCTCCAAATCGTCTGCCAAAGTTAGCGACATAAAATTTCCGTAAATCTCTGCTCCGCAGTATTTCATTTATGCATTTACAATGGTATATTAACCAACGACATTTTTTTGTACCCTAATGACTTAAAAAGGTAATTTAGAACTATAAAAAAAGAATTATCATTCTACAGATGGGTGGTACTCGCAACCTTAGAACCTTAAACCCCGGCTACACGTTCAAAGATTGTTATAAAACAATTGTTAATTAGATCAACAATGTTAGAACGTGTAGCATGCATGTTTGATGACATTTGTTCAACATTTTTGCTTGGAAAAATGTTTTGATTTCGATCAAACATTTTCTCTAACATACAACAAATGTTGAGGCGTGTAGCCACCCCTTCAACAATGTTGTATTGCAAAAACCAATCAGAGTTAAGGGCCCAGTCTCCAATCTGAGAACCATGAGCAATCCAAAATAGCGGAGGTGGACTAAAAAGACTACAGTAACGTGTTTCGAACAATGTTAAATGTATATCCGACATTGTCAGAAGCTGTCTTATAACAGTGTTGGAACGTTTTCTTCTACCAATGTTACAACGTGTTGCCGGGGCTTTAAAGATCTATTGATCCAGCTTTCTACAGAATAATTGGTAACTTGACTTGGACATGACGTTGACAAGTCAAAACGTCATTCATTTAAAGGCAAGACTGATTCACTGAAAAAGACGTTATATGTCATCCCCGGTGAATGAAATCGAGACATTTATTTTGCAATGATGACTCGGGGATACTCGTAGGTTCGGAATTTTTCCGAGTATCTCCGAGTTGCCATCGATAAATAAATCGCTTCAAGACTGACTCCATAACCCATACCCTATAACCCGGTACAACATTCACGAAAGGCCACTTAACAGCCAAATGGCCCGGGTTGCTCGAATCATGGTTAGCGCTAACCAGCGTTTAATACCATGGAAACCTATAGAGTGTTCTAACGTGACGTCACGGCGACCATGTTGGTGTCCCTAAACAATGGAACGGCGGCCAAGTTGGTATACGAAACTAATCTTCCGGGAACTGAGCTTTACTATCATGCAAACGTTTTCTTTTGTTGGGTTGGAAAACAAGGTTACTGATCACGTGAGTGAAAACACTCTAAAGGTTTTGATACTTCTTAACCAACGGTTAGCGCTAACCAGGCTTCGAACAAGGCGTCCGCCGATCTGCAACCAAGCCAGTGAATGGAGGCAGACATGACCGTCTTTTCAAACAGATCTTACCTCGATAGTTGTTAAATTTTAACCAAACGTATGGACTGATTTGACCTCAATCGCCTACTTACTTGTTAAAATCCGGATCGTGCTTCTTAAGTAAATTCTCTAATTCGTTCATCTCTTCTTGTTCTTTTTCACTGTCAGAATCACCAGCATCTTTGTTCTTTAATTTAAGGTAAGAAAAAAACAGAGAAAAAACGTCAAAACATACACATCATGACTTTTAAATGCATCAGTGGGAATGGTTCTAGTTATATTAAAGACTTTTTTAATCCTCCTATACTTAATTATAATCTTATAGCTTCAGGTTCTAAGTTCGGGCAGAATTCTTTCAATAGTAAATGGTGGCTTAATTTCTTTGTCTTACTTTACCATCTAAGGCCAGAATACTGATAGTATGAACAAATTTAGTAGTATAATTTATTAAGAACGGATTCAACACCCGTTCGATTTTGTTAAGCGACCTTGAAAGATGTGCAAACCGTTTCAACACATCATCAACATTTGATTCAACAAATCTTCACGCGAGACTCGGTATTCAGTCCCAGGTTGCAGCCGCGGTTGTTACCATGGATACAGACTTGCTGCTATGGATACGGACATCGATACGACATTGAGTCAAGTCAGTCATATCTGCTGTCTTATCGTTGTTGCTCCTTCGTTGCAAAAATTTACTCACAATGGATCTGTACACCATCCAATCCTCGTCGTTTTGTCCAAATGTGTCTTCCTTGGGTTTCTTGTGTGTGCTTCTTGTGGTCCCATCGTCACGAACTAATGTAAAACAAAAACTATCATAAGCGTAGGCCTACTGAACTTTGCATCCTTCAAAAAAAGCGAGCACATTCGATGCTAACTGATGGCACACATTAGGCATGCAGGTTAACGAGCTCCTAATACATGTTGAAGTTCTTTCCAGCACCAAATTTCGCCCAG
>OX421448.1:6452200-6462200 GCA_949126865.1 Montipora capitata | reverse complement strand
TTCAAAAAATTCGTCAGTGAGCATTGCTCAAAACAAAAACACCTGAAATCGTGACAGACCATTTTACTTATTTACTTGAAAAATACCTGAAATTCGTTCTTGTCTTCAAGTTCCAAAGCTTGAATGTTCATAAGATCTTGTAGTCTTTCCTCTTCTTCTACGAGCTAGGAACGCAATGGTAGACTTGTCAAATACAGTTTGAATGAATTGAAGAACGTATTGTAATTTTGGATTTCACATCTCCTGAATGTCAAGTTGAAATAGAAAGTAGTATATACTGCAGAGTGCATAGAGTCCTTTCACAGGAACACATGAGACCAACAAAATGACCTGCTCCCAACTGTGTGGCATCATGGCTCAGATGGATGGGCAATGCACCACCATTGCAGAGCTCATGGGTTCGAATCCTGTTGAAGCCGTATGAATTTTCAGGTGTCTCTAAGAGACAATGTGGGAGACGCAGTAACCTGCGATCAAGCGTACTTTTCTCGAGACAGGGCACCATGTCTCAGGAAAAGTACGCCTGATCGCAGGTTAGAGACCACTCGACTCTGGATCGAGTGGTCTGGTTCCGGGTCCGGGACATTGTGTTGTGTTCTTGGGCAAGACACTTTCCTCTCACGGTGCTTCTCTCGACCCAGGTGTATAAATGGGTACCAGCGAATTTAATGTTGGAGATAGCCCTGTGTTGGACTAGCATCCCATCCAGGGGGGATTAGAAATCCTCCTAGTCGCTTCATGCTACAGAAGCCGAGATAAGCTCCGGCCTAATGGGCCACTTGGCTCGTAAGCAGTCTTTATCTAAGAGACAAAAATGTTGCTTTCATTGTCCAGCTAAGTGCGCCGATCACTTTTCAATTTCTTATAAAAAAAATGGTACCTTCTCTTCTCTTCTTCTGGCATTAATTTCTTGCAGCCTTCTTCCTTGTTTTTGCCTCCTCAATTTTTCCTTTTCTTCATTCTTTGGGCCACTGTTTTGAGGCGCCTGCACCTACATGAGGGTAAACAAGTTTGAAAGTTGGCAGAGAAACTGTGCATCTGTTGTCTGGCTGTAACTTAGTGTTGTAGCAGCATCTTTTTTACAGTATTTTACACTGTAGCCTCTTCTTTTAAGTTTGGGATCAAAGTCACAAGCTCAACTCCGACCAGACCAACACTCAGGGTCTTATTAAAAACAACTGAGGCGAAAGTGCTACCTTTGTAATTACATCCACAAATGTTTAGACTTTCCGCAACGTCTCACAACCCTAGTTCATCAACTCTGTGGGACGTTAGAGATCCCACACACTATGCAAACTCAATTTGCATTGGTAAATAATACCCTGGGGTATAAGCAAATGAGACTCGAGGCCGCAAAAGGGAAGAGTTTGGCAGAATAATAGCCAAGAAGGTTTTATCCTAAATAAACATATTGCCTTATCATACCTGAGCATAAGGTAGTTGAATTTTATTAACATGTTCATCATAGTAGTCAGTTGATGCCCATTCCTGCAGTTCTTTGGAGTAATCTATTGCCATAGAACAGTGACCATGCACTAATTCCTGCATAACATCAAAGAGAGAAATTAATGCATCTACAGTAATTCTGCACTGCTCTTTTTTATAATTTACATGTACATGTAATTTATATCATACTACAATAACAGTCATCTCCACAACAATAGCAATGACATTATTGCCTTTAAAAATTACGTTAATTTTGGTTCTAATGTCTTACATGAGCCAAAAGCAGTGTGGGCTCAGCAAAAAAATAAACCTGACTGCTATATCAATCACCCTTTATTGCAGTCTGTCTCAGGGCTGGATTTTGAAGGTTGCAGTGAGCCTCAGGTACATGTAACGTCTGCAGAGTCCATGTACTGTATGACTCCAGAGTACAGCACCACTGCCAGATGTAGATGTACATGTAAATAACTGGAGGGTTGATTTCGATTTATAAGGGAGAAAAACCAGAACAGCACACATGCGATCTGAGCGGTGGGAGTGCAAATGAAGATCACCATGGTAGGCTGTTTCCTCAAGGGTACAGCATGGTGGAGTCTTCTTTGCTTTTTAACCACCCAACATTCAGTTAACCCCGTCCAAAAGGACTCAGAGTAAGTTCAGAGTGAACAGAGAGTAATCAGAATATTATTTTTTCTGGAAATTGGCCATACACCACCACATAGAGCTTATCCTGATTTTAATGGAATGAGGAAACTATGTCATTATTAAATGTACAACATCCTACATGTAGCTACTCGGATACTAGTCTATCACAGGGTTACCCACAGTGGCAAATCATCACAGCAAACCACCTTGGTGAAAAAACAGTGTTCAACAATATGGACTTACATGTACAAGAACTCAAAAATGTAGGTGAATAGAATGTTAGATAAAATAAGTATTATCTATTTATTTTACTTGTCAGTTACAAAAACAAGGAATAAAAACGACAATGTTTCGACCGTTCTACGGTCATTTTCAACTTGAATATTATAATAAGTAAATGTTTATCTGAGAACTAACTAATTACTAATTTTGTTGTTTGTATTATTATCATCCATGTGTATGTTTTTATTATGTTTACTGAATAATATAAATAAACCACTGTTATTTACCTGTGCTCTAGAGAGTGTGATCTGAGCTGCATGATGAGGGTGCTTTAACTGTAACAATCTCTGCATGTACCATGTAGCATGAGATCCACCCAGATTAATCCTGTGTTATGCAACACAGGTATCAGTAAGACTTAAAACAACTATAGACAGAGCAGGGAAAGAGCTTAAAATAATATCACAGTGAGAGATATTTTGGTGGGAAAACATTCACCAACCTCTTACAGTTGCTAGCATCAAGTCTTCCATTTACAACTGGTAAGACATGACTGACTTGACAGCTGGATGAGATCACCAATGAAGTGGTCTTATCTGCAATAACAGAACAATAGAAAAGTCATATTATAGTACAAATTTCTGGTACTTCTCCAAGATGGGCATGGGCTGCAGGGATGAAAATAAGGGGTTGAAAATAGACTAGAATAATGATTGTTTCGAAGGGTCCATGTACAGCCCAAATCTGCCAGCACTCTCCCAAACTAATTAGATTAAAACCACCCCCCTCCCACCGTAAAACTTATAAGTATTATACTGTTACACTGTATATTCATTTGATAAATGATAATATAGTAATATTAATATAGTGGTTGCTACATTGACGGCAATAAGGTTATTCTTAACCTTTATTTAATTACCTCTTACTGTCAGTCTCCACTTCTATTGACACCTCTTCAAGGAGCCACAACACAAAATGTAAAAGTGTGACTCACAATTCAATTTAGAAAACACCGGCCATTCTTTCGATTCCTGGGCCACTTTTACCTTAAGTTTAGTAAAACCAGTGCAGCACCAAAGGTTAGAAACTACATGTAACTCCTTTATTCTAAAGTATGATTTGCTTGACTTCATAGTTACCTCTCACAGTAGATTGATTACCAACAGATATACATGACATGTATATTGTACAAAAATATTTTTGCTTTTTTCAAGGCAGAGGAAACTCTTAACTCTTCACACATACTAATTCTTCCCACTTCAACACTACCTATGAACATGCCCTCAAACTCAAAAACATGAGGAATCTTGGTACATGTAAATATAGATTAAAGGTCATTGTGTGAAAACTGCCGATGTTCACAGAGACTTAACTTACACTTAGTAAATTGGCATTCTTGTTGCTGAATCTGTTGAATCGCATTTTTTAGTAACTTTGTTAATAAATCACTTATACCTTACCTGTATTTGGATTGTTGTTATACAAACTGAAGAGGCTGTCAATGCCGTATGCAACACTGGGAACATTGTAACACTCAAACAAAAGTTCTGACATAGCTGAAATTATGCAAGATATATAGAGTGAGAAAGAATTGACAAACTTAACCTCAAATTGTAAAAAAATAAGAACTTTTAACTTACACTGTCGACAGTAGTTAGGGTTGCAAACAGGTTCAGTTAAAACTATGGGATGGTTGACTTTCCCTGGGGTATTGATACCCATATGACTGAAAACATGGTCAAGAACTTGTTCCTGAAAGACAACATTAATAATACAAAAAAATCCATTTTAGTTTTATGAAGAAAATCCTTAGTACCCTACCTTGCATTCATTACTTATCTCATTACTGATTAGCATCATAATATTAAATTGAGCACCATGTGGCTTCTGCAGATCTACAGGACAATTTGCAGATAAAGTTTGCCTGACTATGTCACCGTCCATAATATTTGATCATTACCACATGAATAGTCATGTTGTGGTTCAATTTTTTTCTTGGTTTAAAAATTATTAATAATATTGTTCAAACAATTCAATTTTGATTTTTCTTTTAAAATAATTAAATTATTCATTATTAAAATGTGCAACAAAGCTAAGGAAAATCAAAATTGATCTGGTTTAAAAACATTGAATCAGGAAAAAATTCAAACCGCAACATTCATTAGCAAATTATGCTCATCCCAGTATAAACATAAATTTCCACATCACTTATAATTTGATGTACTTTTACCATGTAATTCAATCTATCTAATAATAAACTAGGACAGTACTATCTATCTCCATCTCTCGTACTCGAGTAAGAGGGACCATTTTTGAGTTTTCAAGATTACCAAAGAAATACAGCCATGTATTATGCACATGTACATGTATAATCCTGCACCTAAAAATAATATTATTGTCTGCATCAGGAAGAGGGCTAATTAAGGACTAATTTTTCTTTTGTGACAAGCACTTAGACTACATAATTGTTTTTCAAGCAGTCTAAGAACACTTTGACACAATGTTCCTTCAACTCACATTATTCATAATCATTCATTCATTGCAACATATTTCTGTAATTCACTATGACAGACAATTTAAGCAAGTCTAAATTTTGATACATAGCAAAATTAAAAATTAACGATGAACAAAAGCAAACGATGTTTCCATCGTGATGCCAAAACATTGTTCGCTTATATCGTTAATTTTCACTTACTTGTTACAAATTTAAACCTTTGCTTATTAGGATAACAAAATTATTATTACTAATTGGTAAACGTTGAGCCTTCTGTGAAAAAATTATTCTCCAAAAATAAGGTGTACCTGACATTCATAATGTGTGACCACGTCTCTATCAAACTGGCTGCGCAAGGCCCATCGGACCATCTCAAGATTGCCAATATCATTTCCAACAGAGTAGTTGTTAGCAGCAGAATCACCTTCCTTTTGAAAAATCAAATTAATGTTATAATGTTACAGTAAGAATATGAGTACAGCTATACAAACATGTATTCAACGATGCTTCACAACAATGAGGAGGTAAAGAAACAAAAAATCAAATCTGGATTTAATAAACCAATAATAATTTCAATCTGTTAAAATTCAACTTAAAAGCAAAACACAAGATTTTAAGGCTCCGAGAAAAAGAATTTGTATGACTGACCGAGCCTTGAGGTAATCCTTTTGTTTAATACTATATTGAAGTTTAACCTATCGACTCTTAAACTGTCTCACAATGATGCAGAAAAGCCCCTGGCATTAGACAGAGTAAAATTTATCAAGTCACATTCCAAGGAGTCAATGAGTTAAATTAACTTGGGGAAATAGTTTTTTTAATGGAAGAAGATATTGTTAAAGGCTGTCACAATAATTTTATCATTACAACAAACGATACCAAAAAAGGGCAAATAGTTCAAACCCAGAAATGACACAAGTAATATTTGCCCGGGGGAGCTGGAGTGCATTCACAAGAGGGAGCGTGTGGTTTGCGACTAACATCGTTCAATTCACTTGATGTTGTTGATGACTTCCGCTTATACATGTACATGTACATGTAGGTTGTCAAAACATCAGCGACAACTGTCTTTCTCAAGACTACACTCACCTTGACAATGTAGTACAAAAAATATTATGGCACAATAACAATGTCATTATTATTACTGTCCTGAAGATTTAATTATTCATTCTTGCCAATCTTTAGGACAATTGGGCATTTGTTGTTTTTCGGATGACAGGAACATTTGCAGTTCTGTATTATCTTAAATGTACCTTTTTACTTCTTGCCTTTGCTACCAGATTTCTAAAGATCAACCTTGGCTTATTATCAATGGCCCAGCCAGCTCGGCAATGATGGCCACCTGCATGAGTTAAAACGCAAAGACAAATTAATAGTAGTGTGACCGCATTTATACTCATTAACCATGTGCATTAACCCACTGACGCCCAGGGGTTCCCCATTGACGAGTAAAATCGTCTGGCATTAGACAGAGTAAAATACTCTGGCGTTAGACAGAGTAAAATGCTAAGTCTGGCCGGTTTCGGCCGGCTTGGACGTCAAAGGGTTAAGAAATTAAAATAATAATAATGGTAAATGCATCCAAACTTTGCATCTGATTCAAGCCTGGGCTTTTTTTTTTGAGGCTGGCTTCTTTGCAATGCTGAAGTTGCTCTCATAACAGTTACTGCAATGATCTTTTGCCTAGACAAATAACTTCAGAGAAGAGAAATCCTCAATTCCAATATTATATGTTGAATACCGTAAAGACTCACAGATATTAAGCTGTACTCAAAGATAAGCCACACCCCGAGTCTCAGCAACTCAAATTTTGGGAAAAAAAAGTTTTTCTAGAAAAACTAAAAAACAATCCAAAGTCTTCTGTCTTCATCGACCTAAACTCGCCAACACTGAAATGGAAAGTACATCGAAGTTGTACCCACAATTTTAGCTATAATAATAAAACATCAAGTCCACCAACTACGACATATGATTAATGTTATTCTGTTATTTGTTGACCGTACTGGTCAGATAACGACCAGTGACGTTACTATAACTGCTCGCTATAATAGGTAGTTTGAATGTTACACACTTCTCCTCTTAATTAATTTGTCACCCAACGTAATTTCTGACATTTAGCTAATAATAATAAAAATTGTGATCTGTCTCTCTAGAAATTGGTTGTAAACCACCCGTGTGACCAGAGTTTTACTAATGTGCGAGCCATGCGAGCCTGAGTGAGTGAGTGAGTGAAGCTATTAGTCTCTCCCCTTGAGACTTTTTAGGACTAATTTACAATGTTTTTCGGGGGACTTTAGCCAGACTGCTTATTACACAGTTTACAATTTTATTTTAGGAAGAGGCCCCCATCCAGATAAGGTCAGACCACAACACCGGGGACTACATCCCCTACTCTTATCGAATAGTGAGTGGGTTCTTTAACGTCCCATACTATTTAATTTCCAACAAGGGTTATGAGACGGGACCTCCAGTTTACAGTCCTTATCCGAGAAGACTTGAAAGTCTAATTGATAGTTAGACTTGATAGTTAGACTTGATAGTCTAACCCTAACCCTAACCCTAACCCAGTAACCCTAAACCCTAACCCTAACCCTAAACCCTAACCCTAACACACAGTTATTGAAAGCTAACCGTTTTAAAATGGGTGCTTAGACTTAATAACTGTTTATCAGCGCTATTTGAAATGGGTACTTAGACTTAAATGCGAAATTCGCATGGCTCGCGCATTAGGCAGACCCTGTGACCACAACTACTGACAAAATTACAACTACACTGATACTTTAATACTTGAATACTACACCGATACTAGAATACTTAATATATGTATGTAATGAACTAACCATTGTCAATGATGAGTGGAACAGCATGGTCTCGGATACTAGCAGCATAATCATAGAAAGTGTCTGGCGAAGTTTCATGATCTTTAAACTTGAATATGCGATCATCACTTTCTATACATGGATTGAAGGTCAAAATGAGATAAAATATTTTGGAATACCCTCTGAACCAATGAAACAACAATCATTTAATTAAGCATTTTCCTCTAAAGCCGTTGAAAATTAAAATATTGTTTGGTCACTCACCTTCGTCCGCCATGTTGTTTTCGAAACATCGTTACAACAATGCAGCGGAAAATTTTTGAACAATAGGCTGCGTTGTATAAGGACACGCGTATTGTACTAAAAGAAATCACGAGCCGAATCAATGTTCTTGAAGCAATTTTTTGTGCAAGAAATTTTGCGTTTACGAAATAGAAAAGTGATCCTCGCACTTCTATAGACAGTCTCTTAAGCCGGTGACACACGGTTCAACGTTTGTTGATCAACAAATGTTGCAGCTGTTCAACAGTGTGTCATGCCATGTTGAATGTTAAATATGCCATGCAACCGGTCAGTGTAAAACGCAGACTGCAGACCCGGGTTAAAATGCAGACTGAGGTTATAATTTAACTGTTGAAAAAGCTCAAACCCATTAGAAATGCTAACAGTTAAGCCTAAATATTGTTTTAGGCCTCATTAGGCCTAAGGTTAGCATTTCTAAGGGGTTTGGGCATTTTCAACAGTTACATCATAACCTCAGTCTGCATTTTACCCCTGGTCTGCAGTCTGCGTTTTACACTGACCGCCATGCAACACGTTGAACGTTGTCGAACGAAGATAGAGACCAGCTCTATCCCGTTCAATACGTCTGTGCAACATTGTTCAACATTTGTTGAGCAAAAAATGTTCCAGGATGTTGAACCGTGTGTCATCGGCTTTTTTTCACCTGAAAAATTTAAGCGGCCTAAACGGGATTAACGAACGAAACAACGAAATGATACGTGAAATGAAAAGTATGTAGAACTGCGGATATAAAATCAAGTGAAGCTATGATACTCGCAGTTATGAACGCATTTTAGCAATTGCGTCGAGAAACCTGAAAAATTCAGGACTTCAGTGCGTCGCACCGGCATCGCGAGGTTACGGGTTCAAACCCCCCCCCCCCCACCCCCCCACCTTCCCCCCGGGAGGGACTCCCATATAAAAAGGACGGGGGTGCTCGTCGTACTTTTAGGGGTTCAAAAAGCGGTTTTATTACCTCTTTGGGTGTTCATCCTCAAGACGTCCACGGTGGGAGCTTTAGCGGTATCTTTTAGGGTATTGAGCCGAAAAATTATGACAGGAGACATTCGACAATTAACTAATTTTTAATTTTGTCTAATTAAAACCCATAATTTGGTACCTCTTAGAGGTGAAAAAAGATTCATGCCGCGCCCAGAAGACAGCATCTTGGTACCTCTTTAAATAGGGTTTTTTTTTTCAAAATTTCCGACGAGCACCCCCGCCCTTTTTATATTGGGGTTCCCCCCGGGGGTTCAAACCCCGTTGAAGTCCTGAATTTTTCAGGCTATTCTACGCGATTGCTAAAAGTTTCGTTCATAACTGCGATGATCATAGCTTCACTTGATTAATGGAATTCGAACCCATGACCTCTGCGATGCTGGTGCAATGCTCTGCCAACTGAAAATGAAGCCACACAGTTGGAAGCAGGTGAATTTGTTGAGCTCATCTGTTCTTGTGAAAGGATTCGGTGAATGAAATAAATGCATACATGAAGTGCGGGTTATAGAGGAAATAGAGAAGTGATCCTCTCACTTCTCGTCACAATTTCAGCACTTATCTTATAGGCACCTGAAAATTTTAAGTAATATTTGTTTACGGCATTAAATTCCTTTGTTTACAGTTGTTGTTAGTGGTTGGTTGAAGAAAAAATACATCGAGCTACTTATCTTTTCTAACCAATGAGGGGCAAAATAAAATTCAGTCGCAAAGGGTGAAGAAAAAACGCAGTACCTCCAGACGTGGCGCTGGAATTTCAGAAAAACTGCATTTACAGGTAAAATACATAGCATATACAGATACATAACTGAATAAATAATATTTAATGATATATTAATTAAAAAGAAAAGACGCTTTACAAAATGCTGCCCTGGATTCTCTTTTCAAACCAGTAAACTCAATGGTACGGATAAACTCAGGTAGCGCATTCCACAACGTAGCTGATAAGTAAGAAAAAGAACTAAGACCATAACTGGTTGTTCTAGGTTTATTGAGGGACAGAATGTGATTTCCGCGAAGGTTATGAGAAGAAGACCGCAGAGAAAACTCAGTCATGTTTCATATACAGTAGCATGAAAATCATTAAAAAGCAGAC
>OX421448.1:6442200-6447200 GCA_949126865.1 Montipora capitata | reverse complement strand
TGCTTAATTTTACCACAATTGCTTGTAATCTCGCAATCTGATTGGCTAATTTGCCGTTGTCAATAAGAGTCTAGACAACGTTGTACGCGTCATGCTCGCGTCAATTTGTCACGCAATGTAATAGCCAATCAGAAAAGCCCATTTTGGGAAATAAACCAATCACATTGTGAGAAAGTTATAGACAACGCTTGCTCTTTCTTTGTGTCATGATTTTGGTCACGCTCTGAAATACCACTGTGATGTCGAATATCGTTGTCGATAGGAGTACAGACAACGCTGAGCCACTTTCAATTCGTTAAATTGTCCAGATAAGGGCGAAGATCTCTGCGCTCTTTCGTTTGAAAACGCTTTGTTAATTAACTTACCTTGATGTGCAAGAGCCGCGGACGTAAGGGGTACATTCCACCCTGACTGGAAAAGTGAATACTGAGCTACTGTGGAGGGAGACGGTGCTACATATGAAGCTGCCGACTGGCCGACATCTGATGGACCTTTGAATAGCGAGCTTTAAATTCAAATGACACAAGTGTTGTAATGGTAAGAACTACATTTCCGGCCGCTACAACGACACCGCGACACAGGGGAAGATCTCATGGATATACCCACCACGAGTCCCCTAGGTTAAACTCTCATTTTACAGATTAAGTCTAAGTGCCCATTTCAGTGATTAGGTCTAAACGTTCGTTTGTCTTATTGCTATAGCAATATTTAGTTCTAGAAACTGATTTAGAGTGGTCACTTTTTTAGAGTTATGGTTGGTTTGTATATCCATGAGATCCTTGCCGCGTCACAGGTTTGATTTCGTGTAACTAAACAACCAATTTGACCACTGTGATGACGAATATCGTTGTCGATAAGAGTACAGACAAAACTAAACCTCTTTCAATTATTATTTGATTTCACGATTATACCATTTGATTAGCTCTTAATATCATGGTTGAGAAATTACGTTCATAAGACGCCATTTTGGCACTGTAGGAAAAGTTGCCACGGCAACATTGTAATTTCACATGTGAAATTATAAATTAACGATGAAATTTCGCGCCAAATTTAAGGAGTAAGTTATCACCTATGTTACACTATAATAACCTGAAACAAAGGAGAAATCAAAATTGAATAGGTTTGAAAACTTTTAACCAAACATACAAAATACACCGTTCAAACACGAACATTGAAAAACTGTCATTTTCCTATCAAAAATCAAAATTGACAGTGTCACTACCTTGTCTCGGCAAAAGGTGTTCCCACGGGTGTTGCCTGGAAACAAAAACAGCGCGACAACTGGTCTTAAAGCCAGAAGTTCACAAGGAATGGACAAAAACAACTTTTTATGAGCTAATATGAATTTCAGAAAAGCTTCAAACGAATTTGTACTCAACTAGGCAAATACAAGAAGCGAAAACTTACAAAGAAGTTTCTGCTCGACATTGGGGCACACGTACACAAAATTCTTTAAAATATATAAAACTTTCAGGTATGTTTTTTCCACATTAAAAAGCTACAAAAGATTTTCATGAGATAGGTAAAAAGGTCTAATTCTTTCCTCCTTCTTTCCTCCTTACAGAGAAAGTAAATAGTTTGTTTGAGAGTCCGAAACAGTGGACAAAGGACGAGGCTAAATCGCGTGGGTGGGTGGGTGGGTGGGTGGTAGGTGGTGGGTCGTGTGTCGTGGGAATATAAAAAAAAAAGATATATATTAGCTCCCTCAGTGCTCGGTCCAAATTTGCAATTGCCCGCTCACCGATTAATTTCCCCGAACTCCTTTTATGAAACGTTGAACAAAGAAAAACTGTCTCCCATTAACTACAAACATTTTTCCTTCTGGTCTGGCAAACAATTTCGGGTTGGGGTTAGGGTTAGGGTTAATAGTGTGCGTACATGGAGGATCTCGGACCCATGACCCACGACACACCACTCACGACCCACCCACCCACGCCGATTAGACGTTCTCTGGACAAAATGAGTGCTTGCCGGTTCCCAAGAGAGATAACCCTATCCTTTTATTAAACTAATTTTACCTTGTTCAAGGTGGGCAAGGAAGCCAACAGCTTTTGTCCTGCTGATTCTAAATCGATGTCTTGAGGTGACTTGGGAAATTTGTCTTCTTGGGCTGAGATCTAAGCAAAAGGAAAATAGTCATCGCTTAACTTTGGGTTGCACTTGTATTCACGTAGCGCGCGTAGTGTAGTGGATATCGATCGCAGACTGCATCTCAGCATCCCAGCTCGTGGGCTCCAAAGTTCACTCAGCTTTCCATCCATTCGGATAAAACAAGTATTAGTGTCACTGCGCACAAGTTGTGCATGCGACAGGATGGGATTCAAGGTAGGGCCCGCCCCTGCCGTAAGTTACGGTAGCAGCTAAAGGGGTCGGGTTGCCTTCGACTTCCGACGGCCTCTTGTCTTGCACTTGTACTATTTAACAATTAGACCCGTAGCCCGCAAGGGCTACGGGTCAATAGCCCATGAGGCGAAGCCCAATGGGCTATTGACCAGTGGCCCTTGAGGGCGAAGGGTCTAATTGTTTTAGTATCACCCAACTAGTCGGACAGAAAAGGCAATAATAAAGTTAGCAAATGCAAGTTAAAGAAATATTTATTTGGGAATAAAACGAAAGAAAGCGTCACACTTTTCGCTACTCGAGGACTATTGATAATAGTCCTCTAGTAACGTAGCCAATCAAAATGCAGGATTTACATTAGTCCACTAGTTGTGTGATACTAATATAGGAATAGTAAGTGGATATAAACACAACAAAAAATGATTCGAATTCTAAGTGAAATTTACATATTATTACCTCCTCAATCGGTGACGAGGTGTTGACCTTCAAAGAAAATTGGGACAGTCCACTTGCTAGATCTTCCACTTTGGATAAGATACTGCAAATTGAAAAGAAAATCACAAACACTTCCCTGACCTAGTGAAAGAAAAATTGCAAAACAGAAACAAGAAAAAAGTAGCTCAAAAAACAAAACAAGAAAAAAGTATCTCAAAAAACAAAACGAGAAAAATACAAAAAACAAAAATCACGCAATGCTTGGTAGCATCGAACACAAAGCAAAGCAGATCCCAACAAAAGCTTAGATCTAACACTACGGGAAATTGTAAGCGTCTTAATGTTAAATCAAAGATGAGAACATGAACATAAACATGATAAAATGTTTAACCAAAAACTCTTGCCACAAGCAAGCGCATGTACAATTTTACGAGTAAATGGGCTCGTACTTCTTTCAGGCAGTGAAAAGACAAAACTGTTTGATAATGGTACTTACCAAGGAGTGCTAGTCACCAACCGATTTGCAAACCTAACAAGTCTGCCAACTCTGTGAGCAACTTCATCATCAGGCTTTGTCCTCTTCATGCTGTATGTCAGTTTCCTTCAAAACAAAATAAATACAGCATGAATGGATAAATTTAGTACAACTACCCACTCAAACCCATGGAGAAGACGCCCAGTTCGGCAATTGTTAAAAACAGCTCCCCTCCACCGACAGTCGGCCGACAGCTTTATTCACGTTTTGCCGAAAAGATAACTGCTTGTAGGCCATCTGTTGGCCCAACAGTGTATCGACTGTCAGTCTATCGACTGTCGGCTAACTGTCGGTAACTGTCGGTAAATTGTCGGAAGAACATTAATGTCGGTAACTTTAGGACGATTATTGTCTTGAAAAGTTTATGATTTGCAACCCCTCATAATTGCATCAAAAAGATAAAATGAAACTCTAAATAATGGCTCTTATCTGTTTGTTCAGCACGATCGCTTCTTTGCTTCGTGGTTTTTGATCATGGTGTGGAGCGTTGGTGAAGGACTTCCAGCAACCGGAAAAAGGCCTGACAAACTACAGTACATAGATAATGAATAAATGAATTAACAAAAAGCACACTTGAGGGACTTTACCTTTGGGTGATTCGAAGAGGAAGAAAGCACTGAAGTTCCCAGTCTTCATACAGAGGAAGATCTAGTGTCAAGAAAGAGCCAGCTGAGTGACTTTGCTTGTATTAAAAGCTACCCATTAGTTTTGTCCTCTGATTTTACGAATTCGTTTAAAACAAGGAGAGCAGGGATGGCCGGGAGTAGTGGTGATTGCACTCGCCCCCCACCAATGTGGCCCGCGGGTTCAATTTCGGACTCGCGGCCATATGTGGGTTAAGTTTGTTGTTAGTTCTTTAGAGCGGTTTTCAATTGAGTGTCGAAAGTAATTAGCGAATTGCTTTGCTTTTGCATTTACTTCACTCAGTGATTGGTTGAAAGTTCTCGCGCCAATCAGAACTGAGTGAAAGCAAAATCAATCGTGGCTTGCGCGTGCACATTTTCCCGCGCTTTGTGTCGGCTACGTGTAATTACTTCGAGTCTTGATTGGTTTACTGGATTGTCTCCGTCCTGTTTGATTGGCCAAAGTTATTACTTTGGTTTTGGTTTTACGACACTCGATTGAAAGTCGCTCTACTCTTCTCCGAGAGGTTTTTCTCCGGTTTTCCCCTCTCCTCAAACACCAACATTTCTAAATTGCAATTCGATCGGCTGCAAAACCTTCCTGAAAACCACTTTCGCGCGAGTGGAGCTTCCTGGGTAAATATCACTGATTATTATTATTATTAATTGCCAGAAATAGAGTTAATTTTGGAGATTTCAGTCCAAGTAGTGTGGTGTTCAGGACATAAGTCAACTGAACCTATAATATTTCAACTTCACTACACACAAATGCAATCCATTAGGTTTATTTTGGCCTCGCACCAGCAGCAGGCATGAACCACCTTCATGCGAAACTATAACAACAACTATCTATCTACAGGAAGCGATTCCCAGTGACACCGCCGGATACGAAAAACCAAAAAAACCCCGTGAGAGACAAAAACTGGAAACGTATTCCCCGAACCAATGCGGTGCCACGATCCCCCGGGGTTTAAAGGGTCTCTAGTTACAAAACAATAACGATTCATTAAAAGAAACAAAAGTTACACTGACTGATGCAGGCCTAGAATGGCTCACCACGTGATGAA
>OX421448.1:6434700-6437200 GCA_949126865.1 Montipora capitata | reverse complement strand
ACAAGAATGCAATCTTTGAGAACCTTTGCCTCTTCAAGATCTGTCAAATTGCAGTCAAATAACATCAAGGCTTTAATACCGAGTTTCATATACTGGTAACTACAGCCCAATGCGACTGCTACTAAAATAAAATACTTTGTGTAATCATGATTATATTAACAACTTAACAAGTTGGGTTACAAAAATTAATGTACGTTTAATAAGTGCCTGAAACAGAAGATTCCTGTTACTGGCCACAAACTCTCAAACTGGCAGGAAGGAATGATCCACCATAAACTTTGGCTTTCTCAACTTATTAGACCTTCCTCATCAGCATAATTCCTTCATCTAAATTAAAAGAATTACCGGTAGTTTTTTCATACTACATGTACATACACACTGTATCTCACTGAAAGTGCACACACTCTGACTGTCCATTTCAAAGGGTGTTATTCTACAGTTATGCCCAACAAAATAATTTGAAAGTTTGCTACAAATTGTATGAATGCTTGGTTCAAGAATCTACAGCTATTAATAATTAATAAAATGGATATCATGAAGGGTGAACCTCTTTCTTTATTGCCACACCGTACGTTACGGTTCCTCTTTTTTTTCCCTTTTTCATTTATTAGGCACCTGTCTTTTGCTTTTTAACTTAAGGCCCCATCTAGAGCACAAATTTATTTGACAAGTGTACAACCCTTGAGTTTGGTTAGTACTGGTAAGAGGTATACTAAGACTAATGTTGAGCACTGCTCAATTTATTCTCTGCAGTTAACACATTATTTTACTCTTTTGCAAGCCGAGAGAACATTTATGCCAGGGTTTTAGGATTGACCTAAGTTATCTCGGGTATAAGACGTACCTTGTACAAGATAAACATGACCATGAAACTGTAGGAAGATGTGGCCCAACTCTGCCTTGGATATGTTTTGAGTGACATCTCTGGCAATGAAATTTAGTATTACATGTACATTGTACACTATTTATATTCAATTTTTTTATGAATGAATGAAAAACAAGCTTCATGGAAACAATAATATAGTAACTGTTTTAGATTTTTCCTCATTTTCACATTTTTCATCAACTTGAAGGTAATTACATGACTTGTACATATGATTCACTACATGTATAGGCTTCTCTACGCAAATTATTGCTGAAATTGCACCCATAACTGCAAGGATCATAGCTTTACTTGATTTCATATCCACAGTTCAGTATATGATTCATTTCAAATATCATTTCCTTCATTGATTCATTCCTCACAGGAAATTTGGAACCCACAAATGACCAGCTCCCAATGTCAGTGGCTTCAAAGCTCAGTTGGTTAGAGTGTTGCACCGGTATTGCGAGGTCATGGGTTCAAATCCCATTGAAGTTCTGAATTTTTCAGGCTTCTCTACGCAATATATTATTGCTAAAGTTGCATCCATAACTGCGAGATCATAGCTTTACTTGATATTATATCCACAGTTCAGTATATGATTCATTTCATATATCATTTAGTTCACTACTTTTTTAAAAAAAGCATATGGTAAAATACCAAGTCACACCTTGTATTATGCCTTGAAACAACTTTACTCAGTGTCTTGTGGAGATTTGTGGATGCTGCTGGGAATGGATTCTTTACAGCAATGCTGCAAGAAAACGATTTGCAACAACTTTTAAACGTACATGTCTTGTTCTCAAAGTTAATAAGGGCTCGATTTTTTCTACATTATACATGTATGATTTTCTAGTTTAAAATTCAGTCAACATTTTCCCTCATGCTTATCGTTATCTTAGCTTCCTCTATCTTCTCCAAGCTTTGGCTTAATTAACACACAGTTCTTTGGCCCAAAGACAAAAAGCTTTAAAACAGTCTTGTATACTCTTGTTCGTATGGTCATTTTTTAAGAAAAAGGTTTGGGATCTTTTCAGAAATCACAACACTGTCTGCCATTTTTATCTTGATATTGCTTTTCATTGTGTGATGCCCTTGGTTGCCCCTGCGGTTTGATTTAAACTCTACAGGGCACAATCCATTCAGAATTAAGTAGAAATAAATAAATAAACTTCAGGAGTGTTTGATCAAAGATTTAGGACTTACCTTCGACAGTAGTAGTACACTGTTGCCAGTTCATCTCCTTTACCACTAGCTAGTATAGCCAACTGGTTGTATGGTTGGCCTGTTGTTGGAAAACAGTAAAACAATGAACTTTTCTAACACAGGTTCTTAAAATTTAATTTGCACAAATCTAAGTCTTTATGACTCCTTGATATTAAAATGGCAACTCAATTAAAAGGCTGTTTGACACCAACTGCCAACTTGATCAATATTAGGTATAACGATACATGTATGCTAATTAAATGACACGATTATTTATGACAGAGTAATTCTATATGAGCTTGCAGGATGAGTCAAAATACCAAAGTGTTGGTAAACATACTCCATGATACTAATTTAAAAGTACATGCCAAAACATTCAATGAGTGATTTGTTATGATCTTAAACTTGTACAGGAATAAAGAATTTATTGGA
>OX421448.1:6409700-6412200 GCA_949126865.1 Montipora capitata | reverse complement strand
TGCGTTTACACGCTGAAATTTTAAACTAGTGAGTAAATGACGTCATTTTCTCTAGATCCAACCCTCTGATGCCCAATCGGTCAGTTTTGAACGTGAGTAATGGCGGACCGTGAAATCCAAAACTTACTCTCAAAATAAACAGCCTTCGGATAAAACTCAAAGCTCAAAATTTTGCCAGTTAGGTGTTAAGCGAACATGCTTTCAAAATCTGAAAAAAAAAGGATATGATTTTTTGATCATAGTACCACTTTAAGAGAATTGAAATTTGAAAGGACAGTTTAGAGGTATTAAATTTGAAGGTCATTAATTAATGACAAGCCGTGCAAGAAGGCTAATTACCGTCATCATCTATTCGGGTGCTGGTGTTACGGGGTGTGGTGCCCATTTAGATTTCAATGGTGAGCAATTTAATTGAGTGTGTGGGATTTGTTAGGAAGTCAAAAAAGTTCTTCGTGGAGAGAAATGTCGGCCATTGAGTTCGGTTTGGAATCGTTTTTGCCTTAATTAAAGAAGTAGGCAGTATGAAGGAGGATTTGAATAAGAACGATTGCAGTGGGGATTTTTCAATTATGTTCGACCAATAGTAGTTATTTAGAAATTGAATGGATTCTGTGTCGCGGACTCGAAAAAGAGAATTGTATCAGCCGTTTCATAGACGTAGATGACTGTCAACTAATCCTGTGACCACCTGTTATGAGCATTTGGAGGCTTTTTGATTGCTTTGCAAATTTCCATAACGAGAAAGTGCGCAAATTCTTTTTTAGATCCTGGAATCCCGGATGCAGTGGCGTCGATCTTATTGTACAAAAAAAGCGAAAACTGCTAAGTCGTGTCTCCTGTACGATTGGTCGGTCGCGCTGTTCATTATTTCGCCTGTCATTCTAGCGTTTCTTTTTTTCTTTTCTTTTGAACAGTCATTTGGAGGAAATTTACTGTAACCGTTTTATCACTAAGTTTCGATTGTTTCATGATAAGGATGCGAAACTATGACTCGTTATTGGGATCCAATCGTTTTCCTTTTTGGTTACGTCTTAGGTGTTTGTCTAGATTTTCTTCAGCTTGATGTAGGACCTAAAGATGAAGGAAGGGACGTTATCCCGGTTTCATGGTGTTTTGAGTTGGCACTGGCCAAATTGCAAGATAAGACGCTTGTCTGCTCAGTTTTCTTGACAAATGGTCAAGGAAGCGCTGGCCCGGTTCTTGACCCTGCGGTCTAGTTTACTGATTGCGGCGCTTGTCAGTTGTCTTACTTGGGAGTGCAGTACCCACGTTCAGAGCAAGATGGCGCGTTCAGTTACGAGTCTTGACTTGTCTTGACGTGTTTGTGTTGGGGTGCAGGGCTCACGCAGTGGTGAGAGCACTCGCCTCCCACCAATGTGGCCTGGGTTCGATTCCCAGACTCAGCGTCATAGACCGTATTCATAAATGGCGGCCAAGAAATTCTTATTCTTTTGTCTTTATGCTAATCATTCTCACTAACCTCACTTTGGAGCAAAAATTCTTTTGAATTTTGTGCTAACGAGGCTAGTGAGGGTGATTAGCACAGAGACAAAATAATAATTCTTAGCCGCCATTTATGAATACCGTCTATATGTGGGTTGAGTTTGTTGGTTCTCTACTCTGCACCGAGAGGTTTTTTCCCGGGTATTCCGGATTTCCCCTCTCTTCAAAAACCAACATTTAATTTGATTTGCGTTAATTTGTTGATTTCAGTTTACAGTGTCCCCAAATTAGTTCTCCAACGCTAGGAGACTAGACACTTAAATAAAGTTCCTTTCCTTACCATACATCTTGCCATAAGTACACGCACGCTGGGTGGGAGGATTTTCTATCGTGTTTTTCTTGTTTTTGTTACGTTTATTTTATTTATTTTTTTCAGATTTTCGAGTCAACTCCAAGTTAGTCTCGTTTGCCGGCTCTGGAGAACTGAACCAAACACTCAGGATCTGGTGCGGCAACTTCAACTGTTTGAAATCGAAAGCGGATTTATTCTAATGAGATAGCGAAGTATTGTACACTCGACTCCCGATAACTCGAACCCTCGATAACTCGAACCTCGGGCTAACTTGTACCGCAGTCCAAGACAAGTTTAATTTATCTTGAAGCAGCCGTGTCCTTTTTTGCATAACACAGAAATATGTCATTCCAGTTCAGGTATCGCTAGTTTAGGGTACATTTAACTACAGTACCCGTATCTTCATAAAGAGTTGCTGCATAATTATAACTCCTAACTCCCTATAACTCGAACCTTTTTCAATTTTCCTTGAGGGTTCGAGTTATCGGGAGTCGATTATAATTAATTGGTGTAATCTGTTTAATTCGGCAACTCCTCCTTTTCCTGTTCCACTCGTTTTGACCAATTTGTCGAAGGTGTATAACGAGTTGAAGTCTTGTAGTTCTTTAGTGATGACTCATGCGACTTTAAAGTGGTTTTATATTTATCCCCGAGTTCGGCATTAATCCTTCAGTACCTCAGATAGTGGCGTGTGTCATAATTTGC
>OX421448.1:6392200-6404700 GCA_949126865.1 Montipora capitata | reverse complement strand
GGATGAGTAGGGACGCTAAAGGACGGCTAGGGATGAGTAGGGACGCTAAAGGACGGCTAGAGATGTTTAAGGACGCTAAAGGACAGCTAGGGATGTGTAAGGACGCTAAAGGACGGCTAGGGAAGAGTAGGGACGCTAAAGGACGGCTAGAGATGTTTAAGGACGCTAAAGGACAGCTAGGGATGTGTAAGGACGCTAAAGGACAGCTAGGGATGAGTAGGGACGCTAAAGGACGGCTAGAGATGTTTAAGGACGCTAAAGGACAGCTAGGGATGTGTAAGGACGCTAAAGGACGGCTAGGGATGAGTAAGGACGCTAAAGGACGCGTAGGGATGAGTAGGGAAGCGAAAGGACGGCTAGGGATGTGTAAGGACGCCAAAGGACGGGTAGGGATGTGTAAGGACGCTAAAGGACGGGTAGGGATGTTTAAGGACGCTAAAGAACTGCTAGGGATGTGTAAGGACGCTAAAGGACGGCTAGGGATGTCTAAGGACGCTAAAGGACGGCTAGGGATGTGTAAGGACGGGTAGAGGACTTGAGGAACGGTACATTATAGGATATCATATATAAAGCACCTACCGTGCTCAGTCTCGCGGGCTCGGAAAACCTGGTTGTGGTCATTGTTATTTAAGTTTTTTCGTCCTTTCACGGGAACACATGAGCCCAACAAATTGATCTACTCCCAACGGGGTGGCTTCGAAACTCAGTTGGTAAAGCATTGCACTGTCACCACAGAGGTCACGGGTTCGTGAAAAAATTTAACTTACGCTGAACATTTAGGTTGAACTTGATTTGTTTCATTTCTAATAGGTTTGCAGCTATGCAGAAATAGCGGCCTTCATCTTCCAGCCGCAGATTCTTGATTTGAAGAGTCCCATTGAGGTGCTGAATAAATCTTTTTGAGTCAAGTCTGAAACCACCACGTATATCTTTGCTCCACAATATCTTGGGTTTGGGATCACCGGAGGCCTTGCAGTACAACCAAATGTTTTGTTGAACGTATGCTGTTGTGTCCATCGGCCACAATTGAAATGTGATTTTTCTGGCTGCGGATATATGAGTAAAAAGAACATTTAAAAAAAATGTTCGCTTAATGGGGGTGGCTCTTAACTACCAAACCGTTGCTATGGACCCCTTCAAACAACCATTTCTCGAATTCCTTTAACTCTATAGTAATCCTTTTTTGCTAAGTGTGTTATATTTAACTTTCCTTTGTATGATCCGACTCACAACCATATTTGGTGAATCAAGTGACCAAAACAGAAAATGCCTAAAAACTCAGCGAGTTAACCATGTTTTTCACAAGTTTTTAACGCAACAGTATGAAAACATTCTAACAACAAATCTGTAGAATGGATTTTAAAAGCAGGGAATGACAAGTCCATCCATTACTGTTAACTCAGGGGCGGATCCAGGATTTTTCCGTGGGATGCCTGTGTAATTAACTGGCAGCCCAACGGTATAAAACCAGTCGAGTGTCTTTTTCGTCATCGTAGTCAGATATGGCAATTAGCCACTTGCTCAGTTGTGCTACACACTGAATTAAGCCCTGTTGACTGGGGTTGCTACTTAGACGGGTGACGGCATGAAGGATCCTGTGTTGTTGACTTTTAGCTCTTTTTTTCTTTTTGTTTTTCTTCTTCGTTGTCGTAAATTGCACTTTTTTTTATAATTACCTATCCTATGGAAAGCGACATGAAAAGATTTTTGCCAGACCTGACCCGTTGTTTGAATTCGTTTTTCTTCGATCTTCGTAGTCGAAAATTTAAATGCACTTTGATTAAAATTTCCCTGTCTTGCGGAAAGTGACATGAAAAGATTTTTGCCAGACCTGTCCCGCTGTTTGAACTCAGACTGAGATGTTATTGCGTCATCAAGGTGGTTGTTGATACGAAACTGGTTTTTGCATTGAAATTTGTCTCATTTTGCACGATATCTGGGCTCATTCATGGAGTGGACGAGGCATTAATTTGACGGATCGAACAGTTGTAGATGGAAGTTACAGGGCGGGAACTTGACGGTAGTGATTTCACATTTAATCTTTAGAAAGAGTCGAAAGTAATTTCGATGAATCCTAGGTACAAATGTGCAAAGGTAAGCAATATTGTGTAGTCTGATATATAAGTTAACGTCAAATCACAATTTCGGAACTTCCCAGTAAAATTTGCAACATGGATCGAGAAGCCGAGACAACCACCCCTGACAGTGAACAATCGAGTTCAAGTACTGCAAATATTTTGAGCGTCCAGTCGGAGCTGATCGATACAATCCACAAGTGCAAGCAAGGTTTACAGTTCATCACTCATAGTACGCTTCCCTTTTATCGACAATCACTAAGTTGTGATCAAATCGCAAGGTCTTCTGAATTTTTATCTACAGGATCCGTGACGTCTTTCGTTTCGAAATACAGCGTTTTGAATAGGCCATTCCCGAGTTCATGTCTGCCTCCTCTTCAAAGCGAGTCTAAGTGAAAAGTTTTTCTTATGAAAATTAGTTTTCATTCAGATGTAAAGTAGAACTAATTACCATCACAAAAACTTTGCACGTAGACTCGCTTTGAAGAGAAGGCGGATATGAACTCGGAAATGGCTATTTCCTATTTCCGAATTGTCACCTTGCGTGACACTTTGATACAAAGCTAATTGGATGGAAAAAATGCCTATCCCTACGAATCTCAGAAGTTTGAGGCTTTCAGGTACATTGGAGATGTATTCATACAAATGTATTTTATTTCATGAGCGAAAAGTAAGCTTTTTCATCGCAAAATGAACTTCAGATGTAACATGTTTTCGTCGATTACCGGCCACCACAACGTGACGTGGCGTCTCCCTACAAAACTCTATTAAGCTTCGACAAATAACTCAGAAACGATGTACCGCACAGACCTGAGAATTGGAGAGGTGGTTATAAATTTGTTTCCTATAATATTCGAGTTTCTTGGCCTTTTCCAATGAAAGATTTCGAATTTATGTTTTTTGTTACATGACAGTGACAGTGAAACGATCTATTGTTAAACGTCTCAGTGTGCATGAAAATTCTGAATTGCATTGATTTAATTTTCTATTGGATAGGACCAGTTCAGGTTGAAGTTATAGAAAGCGCTTATGTTGTTATCATAGGTGGAACCTTAAGTTATTATTTTATATCATCTTGCATCAGTCAAGAATTAGAAAGGAATGAAAGGTCAATTATTGGAAACATTTGGTCAATGACTAGTATTCATCAAGTAGTTACAGTCGACATTGAAGAATTGTTACAATTTATTTAAGGAGCAATAACAAGGTTTAAGTTTGTTATATTTCAACAAAACAGTTCTGTAAATGAAGTGGTCGATCTTCATACAGTATTCCAAAGAAATTTCACCTTAATATCCTGACATTCCTCGATAATCTTTAATAAAATTAAAGTCTGATCGCTGCTGTTCTGTGTGTTTCCGATGGCAAATTTACTTGTATCAATTGATAGACAACCTTTATTTCTCTTTAGTACAACAAGTCACAGCTACTTATATTTACAGGGTTATCTGTCTGGTAAACGTTTGCCACTTTCCAAATTTTACTCGTGTTTTCGTCGCTCTGACTAAGCATGGTGGTTTGCTATAACTGGGCAATTTGTTTAACTGTTTGCGCATCCCACGGAAACGCTCTTAGGCGTCTTGTTCTTAGAAGGGGTGCACCACTAGGTAACTTTTTTTTTTTTTTTTTTTGCAGAATACCAGTTGTACTAGAAATCCGCGGGGAGGGGGGGGGGGAGGTGCGCACCCCCTGCACCCTCCCCCTAGATCCGCCCTGTAACTCAACGCTATAATTCCATTATGGTAGGACTGCCATCCAATAAGGATGATTCTAATCAACTCCTGTAGATCAGGCTCCTCCTTTGTACAGATCTGTAGCTCTGCGATTTTTTTGTTAGAGACTGGCAGAGAGGTAATCACGGCATGGCCTTGGGCATCAAAAGCCTCATGGGTGTCATCGGTGTCCTTTAGATACAATCGGGAAAGCGAATCAGCTACTGGTATATTCTTGCCAGGCTTGTGGCGGACGTTTATATCATACTTTTGATGGCGGAACATCACGCAAATTACGTCAAGAGGCTTGTAATTAGTGATGATGAGTTCGTATCGGCCTCCATACTTTTACTTTTATGCGTTACCGTGAGACCGGCCTGACTTCGTCTCGTTTGCTTGACCGAGACGAGAAATTCTGATACCGGTCAAAGTTCGTACCGTTCTCATGTATATGAAAAAAAATCTGATACTGGGTCTACACATTTCAAGCCTGTATGCTTTTGGGTCAGCCATATATGACCATACATTTATTAGACAAAACACACCATTTCGTCCCAAAACCAGGCACCAAGCATTTTATTCTAGTTTCATGTCAACGGCTGCAAAAATTTCCTACCGGTACAAGTTCATACCAGTCTGAGTTCGTCCCGGTCTCATGTAAATACCCCTTAGTTGTCTGAGAAAAGATGGCAGAAGCAGTCACGCGTGACATGACTTCTCCTGAGGCGGCCCTTTGCATGCTTGTTTTCCCGGGGGGGGGGGGGTACTCCCTATAATGGCCTATACAAGGAGTCTCCTCCCGAAAGGGGTACCTTTTTCTTGCTTCAGTTATATGAAAGGGTAGGGAATTCACGGGTCGAAGTATAAGAAAGGGTGGGGAAAATCTTTCATTTAGGTATTTAAAAGGGCCTTTCATTATTTTCCAATGGAAGGTGGACGAAAGGGGTACCATTTGTCAATGGAAGGTATACAAAAGAGGTATCGTTTCTGCCAAAAATGTTATATAAAAGGGTAAGGGGTCTGACCTTGGGGCGGAGTCTCCCCGTATTAAATTTTGTTTTCACGCACATAGTTTATCTGAAAGTAAATTCATTTGTGACTGTGCTGGGGCAAGACCGCAAATTGATAGAGAAACACTCTTATCTAATTCACTCTTGAGTTTAAGCGTACAAAGGCAAGAAACTTCTTTAGGTTATCAATCCCTTTAGCTACGTTGTAAACCCTGCCATAAACGAATACGCCAATACATGAAATTACATGTGAAAAATTTAACTTACGCTCCACATCCAGGTTGAACTTGACTTGTCTCATTTCGGCGTGGTTAGCAGCAATGCAGAAGTAGCGGCCTTGATCTTCCAAGCGCACCTCCTTGATTTGAAGCGTCCCGTTGGGGTGCTGGATAAACCTTTTTGAGTCAAGTCTGTCACCACCACGTATATCTTTGCCCCACAATACCTTGGGTTTGGGATCACCGGAGGCCTTGCAGTGCAACCAAATGTTTTGTTGAACGTATGCTGTTGTGTCCATCGGCCGCAATTGAAATGTGATATTTTTGGCTGCGAATAGGTGAGTTAAAGGAACAATAAAGAAGTGCTCACAAAAGGCAAGTCTGAAGTAAAATGCAGTTGGCTAAGAGAGCGAGATAGACTTTACCGTCGTCAAGCACTATTCCCTCCCAAGCATCAATTCGCTTGGAATACGTAATTTCACTGGTTACGGGCAAAGGTCGCAGGTCGCGAATAAACACAGCAGGAAATTGATGTCTATTGTACTTTATTTCAGTTAAGGCTAGAAAAGATAGGCTTGACTCGACAAAGTTCTCACTAGTACAAGGAAGGGTTACGTTTTTACAAACGTTGGCCGTGTAACACTTCATATTTCAACAGACTTAACTGATTAGAGTGTAATGAGAAGTGCTAGTTTTGTACCCCATATGAACCATGGGAGCGTTAGCCCTACTAATGGAAATGGGCCCACACAAGGACAGGGAAAAACTCTGTCCAGGGTGGGAATTGAACCCACGACTTTCGGGTTAGATCACCGCTGCTCTACTGACTGAGCTACAAGGTCAGAACTAACCGTCACTAACTGATTATTTGTATACATTGTTATGAATACAGATCAAATTAGCTCAAGAATGGGCACTGGAAATCCTTGGCTGTAATTTAACACTCGATCGTAAGGACAAAACAACAATTATACCTTGTCTATGTACCGTAAGAAATGCATGCGTGTGTACCCATCCAGCAGAGTTCCCTACCAGGCATGTGTACTTGCCCTCGTCTGCTAATGTAACATTGTGAATAACAAACCGGTGAGTGTAGATCCGTTGACTGTCCTTGTGTGGCTTAGCTACCTCGCGAATTTCTAGGAATTTTGATTTGCTGAAGTCAACAAAATCAAAAGTGTACGACGCCTTCCATTTAAGAAACTTAAATGTCGGATAGCCATTGCTGATGGCCGAACAAACAAACATGGCACCATCTCCTGGTCGAGCTGTTTCATTCTTCAGGTCTTTCTCTAAAATCATAGGTTTATGTTCCACTGGTGGGGTTCGCTCTGAAAAAGAAAAAGATGAAGGAAAAGTCACTAATCGTGACTCTAATATGTATGCATTGGCTTTCCGTGAAGGATCCCAATAGAAAAGTAGTTATTACTTAAGTTCCCGGTACCCAGTTTGCCTGTTGAACCAGATACATGCCAATCTCTTCAACTATTAAATACCCCTTTCTAACCGAGTCTGAGATCCGTACTGTAAGTTACACCCGAGTTTTTTTCCGTTGATTTATGGCCCAAGCTCGAAGCGCGCGGACCATGAACCAACGGGAAAAAATGAGGAAGTGTAACTTTCAGCACTGAACGAGAAAACGAGGTTAGTAAGATATATATATCTGAGGTAATCAGGCGCGCGGGACTAGTTGAAGTTAAGTGGAAGGTTCAACTGCCATAAAGATTGCCATGTCAAAATCTGAAAAAACGAATACATCTTCTTGGCCTTTTAAAACAGTTGATTGCAAGATTCAAATAGTTTTACAAGTTTTACAAGTTTACGTAACATAAACGACAGAAAACACTTGCTAGAGAATGTTTTATCAAATTTTCAAATTTAGTGGGCCTTATTGTAGAATACAGCCCGCTAATTTAGCCAATCACAGCGTGTGTGCTATCTGAATGATATAATAAGATTGTTTATTGGAAAGATATCGCTGACGTCACCTATTGTCAGTAGTGTGCTAACCAGATCCTCATTGGCTGTAGAAACAAAGGCTCTTTTGTTCTTGTGGTTGGCACATTTGAATAACAAAAGCAAGGTTTTTAAACAGATATCTTCCCTATTGCATGGGATAAATAATACGTCAGATTGTTCACTAATCTCAAAAGTTACTGAAGGGCTCCCTCCTCCTCCTTCAAATAGTTTTATAAAACTACGTGCAATGCAAAACAGTGTGACAAATAAGGAACCTTTTTAGAAGTGAACCCTTCAGCTAGAGCCATATGGCCATAAAATAACAATCAGTACATGAAATCATATGTGAAAAAAAAAACTTAAACTAACCTTGAACATCCAGATTGAACTCGATTTGTTTCGTTCGAAATTGGGTAGCAGCAATGCAATAGTAGAGACCTTGATCTTCCAAGCGCACTTTCTTGATTTGAAGCGTTCCATTGGGGTGCTGAATAAATCTTTTTGAGTCAAGGTTGTAACCTCTGAGTGCATCTCTGCTCCATGATATCTTCGGTGAGGGAACACCAGATGCCTTGCAGTGCAGCCAAATGTTTTGCTTAACGTATGTTGTTGTGTTCTTCGGCCGCAATTTAAATTTGATTTTTCTTCGGACTGCAAGTGGAAAAGAACAATCAAATCAAAAAGTGGGCTTCACAAAGGACAAGACTGAAGTACAATGCAGATGGCTTAGTTAGTAAAAGAGCGTGCCCTGCCTTCCCCGATCGCAATGCCGCCTACGTCTCAATCTCTATTTCCTGTCTGGCATCAGTCAGCCGGGAGAACCTAATTTGCGGGTTGCGGGCAAAGGTCGCGGGTCATGAATAAATACAGCAGGAAACTGAGTTTCCACCAAGAGTAGATGTCCACTGTTCTTAGATTTAAACTTACAAAAATTGGTTAAAGAGGCTGCTTTTTGCATGCTTGTTTTCGCGCACATCCCAGACGTGTATCTAAAAATAAATTCACGTGTATCTAAAATTAAATTCATTTGTGACTGTGCTGGGGCAAGACCGCAAATTGATAGAGAAACACTCTTATCTAATTCACTCTTGAGTTTAAGCGTACAAAGGCAAGCAAAGTCTTTAGGAATCAATCCCTTTAGCTAAGTTGTAAACCCAGCCATAAAAGAATTCGCCAATACATGAAATTACATGTGAAAAAATTTAACTTACGCTCCACATCCAGGTTGAACTTGACTTGTCTCATTTCGGCGTGGTTAGCAGCAATGCAGTAGTAGCGGCCTTGATCTTCCAAGCGCACCTCCTTGATTTGAAGCGTCCCGTTGGGGTGCTGGATAAACCTTTTTGAGTCAAGTCTGTCACCACCACGTATATCTTTGCCCCACAATATCTTGGGTTTGGGATCACCGGAGGCCTTGCAGTGCAACCAAATGTTTTGTTGAACGTAGGCTGTTGTGTCCATCGGCCGCAATTGAAATGTGATGTTTTTGGCTGCGAATAGGTGAGTTAGAGGAACAATCAAGAAGTGCTCACAAAAGGCAAGACTAAAGTAAAATGCAGTTGGCTAAGAGAGCGAGATAGACTTTACCGTCGTCAAGCACTATTCCCTCCGAAGCATCAATTCGCTTGGAGTACCTAATTTTCACTGGTTACGGGCAAAGGTCGCAGATCGCGAATAAACACAGCAGGAAATTGATGTCTATTGTACTTTATTTCAGTTAAGGCTAGAAAAGATTGGCTTGACTCGACAAAGTTCTCACTAGTACAAGGAAGGGTTACGTTTTTACAAACGTTGGCCGTGTAGCACTTTATATTTCAACGGACGTAACTGATTATAGTGTAATGAGAAGTGCTAGTTTTGTACCCCATATTAACCATGTGAGCGTTAGCCCTACTAATGGAAATGCGCCCACACAAGGACAAAGAAAAACTCTGGCCAGGATGGGAATTGAACCCACGACTTTCGGGTTAGATCACCGCTGCTCTACTGACTGAGCTACAAGGTCAGGACTGACCGTCACTAACTGATTTTTTGTATACATTGTTATGAATACAGATCGAATTAGCTCAAGAATGGGCACTGGAAATCCTTGGCAGTAATTTACCACTCGATCATAAGGACAAAATAACAATTATACCTTGTATATCTACCGTAAGAAATGCATGCGTGTGTACCCATCCAGCAGAGTTTCCTACCAGGCATGTGTACTTGCCCTCGTCTGGTAATGTAACATTGTGAATAACAAACCGGTGAGTGTAGATCCGTCGACTTTCCTTGTGTGGCTTAGCTGCCTCGCGAATTTCTAGGAATTTTGATTTGCTGAAGTCAACCAAATCGAAAGTATACGAGACTTTTGAAACGTTTCCTGGCGCCTTCCATTTAAGAAAGTTAAATGTCGGATAGCCTTTGCTGATGGCTGAACAAACAAACGTGGCGTCATCTCCTGGTCTGGCTGTTTCATTCTTCAGGTCTTTTTCTAAAATCCTAGGTTTACGTTCCGCTGGCGGGGTTCGTTCTGAAAGCAGAAAAGATGAAGGAAAGGAACAGAGGTGATTGTAGTCGTGACTCGAATATATAAGCACTGGCTTTAAACGATCCCAAGAGAAATTTGAAAAAAAAAATAAATAAATAAATAATAATAATAATAATAATAATAATAATAATAATAATAATAATAATAATAATAATAATAATAATTAGGGACAGGGAGATCAAGAGATCAAGAGCTGCGAAAAGACGGAAAAGTATGCCCCATTGCGACTGGAATTGAAGAGGCAGTTTCCTGGATATCAAGTGAAACAGTTTAATATCGTAATGGACGTGTTAGGAGGATATAGTGAGGAACTGGAGACCACCATCCGAAGTCTTGTAGGAGTTAAAAGGAGTAAAGAAGTGTAGAAGCTTTAATATTATTGTTTTAATAGGTCTGAAGATATTCATTTTACATTTCTACCTTTTCAAGAATCGAAGCTAACCTTTGTAATTCGGTTATATATAGATAGATGTATGTAGATACGAACTTTTTAGACATATTCAGGTTATTTTTACAGCCTTTAGGTTACGCAATAGCGCCCTATTGAGCTATGTGCTAAGCTAGCATACGAACGTTTATACTGCTAAATAATACAAACGTTCTTGTATGGCACATTTCCACAGCTCAATGCGACTAACAACCATTTCATCACTAAAAAACTCTTTATCTAATCAAAACCAAAATAACAAATTACAAAAATAAAAAAGACTCCCTAAAAAGATACGTTTTAAGTTTAGTTTTAAAACAGTTTAGAGTCTTCGCTTTCTTATGTTCTCAGGCAAAGAGTTCCATAGTTTTGGGGCTGCGAACGAAAAAGCTGTGTCGCAATAACTGTCAGTTCTAATCTTTTGAGGATGAGCAGTAAGCGTGACGATGATCTTAAAATTCTTAGCTATTCTTGACGGATGGTAATCGTCAATAGCCCATTTCTGAGTTGATACATGCCTCAGCTTCAAAGTGAGTCCTGGTGTACAACCATTCAGATGGAAATGAGTTGCGTATTCTTATCCAAATCACACTCATTTCCCTTACAATAGTTGAGCACCAAGACTCATTTCGAAACCGAGACAAACAGCAACTCGCAAATGGCCCATTAAAGGCATCAAATAGTTTGCTGAATGTCCGTGCAGGGTCTTGTAAGTTATAAGAAGGATCTTGAATTCAATTCCCTTCTCAAATGGGAGCCAATGGAAAGTCTTCAATAAAAGCGTTACTTGATCTGATCGTTTTACACCCGTTTACTAGTCGCCATGCAGTGTTTTGAATTCGTTGAAGCTTCTCGTAATATACCGTAACAGGAGACTATTGCAATAATCTGGTCGAGAAATCACTAGGTATTAAGTCCCCGGTTCCCGATTTCCACGTTGTACCACTCAAGAAATTAAAACTTGGTGAAGAACCGTAATGAATAACTAGATGCTCCATGAGAGTAAACTGGGTTGCCTGTGGTCCGAGTAACAAAAACAGAAGGAGTTGAGTGGTATTGAACTGTAGCGTTGCAATAAATTTTTTTAAGTGGGGCGGGGGAAGGGAATGTCATCTAGACTATTTGAGGGGGCACCCAGACGTCGTGCCAACAGTGGCCCTTTGGCTCACACGTTCATACATTGAATTATTTTGTAGTGTCCTGTCCCGTTTTGAGGTCTTTTACTTTTTTAAGCTTTGATAATAAACTCAGTTCAAAGATAACAAAACACCTCCTGAGTAAATCTCACTCGTTTCTTCTTTAAGTTAAATAGTCTGCAAAAAAACTAACTGCAAATTGCTCTGATGGACATTTTCCTGCATGTCATGCATGTCTTGCAGTTGCACTAAGCAGACGTTTATTCCACACACTAAGGAAGGACTGAACATGTTGTTTCCGCTTCATAATTTTGGTTTGTTTATCCAGTAGCTATATCACGTTACGTTATCATTTGAAATCTCCTTTAATTATTTCATAACATGTGCATATATATTCTGTAAATTCGTTAGATCTCCAAATAAACCTGATGAGAGCTGGTATTGGCCGGCCGAAATATCGTTGAAAATACATTTTCGCGTTGTCTTATTAGTCGTGCAGTAGTCTACTTGACTTTCCCACAAAAATCTTTTCCAGCGAAGAATTTTATTGAAACAAGCAACATATTTGCTATTAAAGGCAAAAAACCCTTCATATTTCATTGTGCGCGTGAAAACAAGAAACACAATCGGTGTCAAAATTAACCATACACAACAAAATAAATTTCTTACCAGGGTTCAGGATCAAACCGGTTTTTGAAGAACCTTTTCATTTAAGATTGAAGCAAAAAAGGGCAACAAGCTTTCTTTCAAATAATTTTTGACCAACAAGAATTAGTCAAGGCTGTGCAGAGTTGAGTATAAATAAAATTATAAATAGCCAGACAACAGAGATCCGACTTTCGCGTAAACACATATCCACTTAAGGCACTCGATTCCTTCACCAGAAAACGTTAACAGAGAATTTGTCTTTTGGTTTCAGTGTTGTACATAACATCGCAGTGACTAAAATATTAGTAATACAGCTCACTTTGATATCCGATAGCGAAAGATGCAATTGTTGTCTAAGTCCATTATTCGTTTCTTTTAAGATTCCAGATATATATTTTTCACCGCTTTTGTTGGGAGTGATAGAAACGGAAAAAAATTTTAAAAAAGGAGAAATTCAACTCATTTTCTGACTGGATCGCCTTGCCCATGGAAACCCAGTAAAATTACATCACGCAATTATTTTGTCACGCGCTGATTTTTTGTTTTTCAAGTTAAAATATTTTTTCGAATCAACAAATTTTTAGAAACAGATTTTACTATAAAAGTTAATGTTAAAAAAACAACAACGACGTTTTGACTGTACTTTCAACGGTCATTTTCAAGTTTAAGGATAAACCAAACCAAAACTGAACAAACCGAGTAATTCGATCCGCACAAAAGTATTTACCTAATTTCGCCCTCTCATCGTATTGTTTCCATGTAAATATTTTAGTTTTAGGCCA
>OX421448.1:6382200-6387200 GCA_949126865.1 Montipora capitata | reverse complement strand
ACCCACTGACATCATCACCAGCCCGTTTCTCTGCTTTAAGTGAAAAAAAAAATACAGCAACTGTAAAATACAGGACCATTTATGAAGCAGTATGCTTATCATTGAGTGAAATTCAATGTTCAAAGAGTGAATAAGGTATATATCTTTGAGTGGCTCAGCGGTTCGTCAGTCGTGTCCAGCGAGCTGCCCGGCAAGCCACTCAGGTAAATATATGTTTCATTTGACCACCGGACCTACCCATCTGCCGATTTACTGAAACAAATTCTTATTTCATAATTAATGTGCCCTGTATTCTATACTATCGCCAAAATGTACATTTACCCCATGCACAAGGAATTACTGTAGCTACAATCTGGACAAATTCCTTTGGGACACTTTTCAGTACACATTTTTTGGGACCTTAGGCGCTTCCCCCCTTCCCCCCACCCCTTCCTTGGGCATGAACTGGTCCACTTTCAGTCCTGCACACTGTTCAGTCACTTCATTTTCCCCAAGCAACATTGAATGGGGGGGGCGGGGGGGGGGGGGGGATTTCAAAAGAATCCAGAATATGTGATAAAAATTGGATTGATCGAAAGATAAAGCATCGAATTGCCCCAAAGGATTTGTCCATGATTGCAGTTAACGACATTAGCAAAAGACGGTTAGAGCATATAGACGGCCAAACAACACCAATTTGCATATGGATAAAAATGCCTCGTTCTTCAAACGATGTCAGGATGGACAACTGAAACCAATTGGTTACTTTTTACAGGTAATTCCAAACGGTTTATGTGGACTTTAACGACTTTAACTGCGATTGAAAATTGAAAGCGATCATTTCAAACAATGTTCCAGGATGTGACTGGTTTAAATAATTTGGCACAACTGTTAGTATGAAACGGCACGTAGCCCTGATTGAAATTTTAGAAACACGTATGCGTCTGATCCAGTCCGTGTCACATTCTCCTGTATAAAAGACCGGTCTTGGCGAAATTAGTATGCTTACCTAACAAGCCAAACCAAATCCAAGCCAACAACCGTAGATGCTGTCCCTCAGAACTGAAATGGAAATCCATGGCAATGTTACGAGATTGGCGACGAATTCCAAAGGTGCTTACTCCAATCGCTCGACAAGAAGAGTTTCTCAGAGGCTAAAAGCGCAAACTAAAGAGTTCAGTTGCGACGATCACAATGCAGACTTTGGATATAAAATTCCAGTGGAGAACAGAAGGGTTGCTCAAGTTTCAGCCGCAGGCAAATCACTCATTGGATGGTACTTTTGTTGAGGTCAATTGGCCAAAGTATTTCTTTTTTTGGTTGCAAACTGTTGGGTGGATTGACTCAATTCCGAGCCTCGTAAGTGTTAATTAAGCATCCTCAACAGTGCTTTGTACGATTAGGGCAAGCGGTATGAAGAAAATACTTTGCTTTGAGTCAGTTGTTAATTCGAATACTGTTTTACAGCTAATGCTGAATGCCGTATAAATCTTTAGCTATCATCCTAATTATTGCTGCCATGGAAATTGTGGCCCACATTCAGCTCCCATTATCATATAAAAAGGAAAGCAAACAAATGAACAGTATCTTTAAAAACATTACGATCTTACGACGAAAATAAGATCAAAGGAAAGAATTGAAATTTAATATTCCTACCCACGCTCAGAATTAAGATTTTAGCACGTACGCACGGCAAAATACACGAAGTTCTTGGAATACTTACTCGTCTGCTCTATGAAAAGTGGACTCATGCTTATGACAGACCGACAATTTAATTTATTGCCCCGCATCAACCTCGTTTCCAGGGCCTCTGGGAACGAGGATGTGTGCGTACATTTTGAGTTAAAGGTTGTTTACCATTTACAAAAAATTTCCGGAAATTTCGGTGGAAATTTCCATCAGGTGAAAAACGTGTTCCATTTATCTCAAGAACGTTCGCCGCCAGGGCATTGCGATTTTACGCGCCAAAATTAAAACATGGCTGTGAATGGCCTGGAACTGGTTAGACCTTTCATAACTTGTAAATGGAACACACATTTCCATCGTAAAGTTTCCAACGGGAAAACAGGACAACCTTTTCAGACGTTCCGCTACTCCCGGAAATTTTCCAGTGAAATAAACCAAAGAGTCGTGTTCCATTTACAAACCAACCGGAATTTCCGGAAATTTTTTCTCAATGGTAAACAACCACAGTGATATAGTATTACGTATCTGGTATACCACAAGCGCGAACGGAATAATCGGGAAATGATGACGTTTTTACACCAAATACCCGCAAGTAAGTCTTGGGTAATAATGACGTCGAAGAGAATGGCCGAAGAACAAGAGATCACGTGAACGTAATTGTGGAAAAACATCTTGCCATTTGTCGCGGTGCGTCACATGTTTACACAAGCGCTAGTAGCGAGCGTTGGGCTAAGAAACTGTTACAGTGTCTCGGTGTAGTGCATCTTAATTTGAGCTTCATTTTTTGTGTGTGAGAGGTATCGAAGTAATCGGTTATATTTCGCCCGAATTGTTCAGCAAGAACGAGATGGAATAACAGCCTCGTTTCCAGGGTCTCTCTTCTCTGCCAAGGGAGGCAGAGAAGAGAGAGACCCTGGAAACGATCCAACATTGTTGTGCTACGCTTCGGTGATCACGAAATAAAAGAAATGTTGGGAAGTTTGACCACTTTCAAACTTTGGGCAGAAACTCCCATCAACACGCAACAACATGTAACAGGGTGTATAAACGGACGCTAAATGTAACACCTTGAATTAACACTGGTGTTAATTCAAGGTTCTATTGTTCAGTGTTCCTCTAGGGATTCAAAACACCAGAGAGTAATGTCAACACTAGTGTTACACTGCGTTTCTCTCGAGTGTGACCGCACCAATGTTGGGAGTTGTTGGCCAACACTTTACGTCTGTTTGCACGGGCCTAAAATCTCCCCGGGGTAAAAGTTGTCATTTCGTTTTCATCCGCGAGAGCGCATGTCTACCTCTCTTTGTTCCTTCGTTCGTTGAAAATTCACTTTATTTTGTTTGTTAAGTGTTCGAGAATAAAGTTTGTTTTAAAAAAATATCACTACAATATACAATCACACAAGGTATGTTGTTGAATAAATGAAGAGAATAAGTCTACGAATCGAAAACGTGTCAAAAATTAACTGAGGGTTGAAAAATATGAGTTTAGTAGTCCTACAACTGGATTGATAGAAACGATTTTAAAGTAAAGGCAGATAGAACGACTTTCGCATAACCATGAAAAAGTGTTCGCAATTTGTTTCACGGACCAATGTTTGACAAGATTAAAACAAAGCTGCTCCTTATTCCCGCAAAGGTAACTCCAAATATGGGCATTAAAGAGCTCGATTGCCCGAATTTCAAATGACGTCAAATCGAAATACCCATCGCTTTCTAGAAAGTTCCATGGAGAGATGACGTTGTTTGCATCCGCGTTCGCTAAGTCAAATGAATGAAAATTCGCGCGCTCGTTCGTTTTTGTTCGATAAGCCAATGAAATGTTTTGCATTTTTGTTTACGTTCTGTTTTCAAGTTTATTTTTCAAGGTCATATGAAAGTCGCTCTAATGAACAATTCAGTTTTACGTTGAATACTTGTAGAGTATGACGGGCAAAGAAATACAGTAAAACGCGTGCCTCACGTGCCGAACGAGTATTTTAAGTTTATTAAAACTGATAACACTAACATGGCTTGTCATAGCGCGGCTCACTCTGGATGAAGAGCGCCATGTCGAGTGATGTAGACAGCCTCAATTTTACCCGAAAACTGGCTGTGTATTGGGTTACAACTGAGGGGGGAGCTCTTTACAGAGCATTGCAAAAGAGGTGGTATCAAATACAAACGGATCCAAGCCGGCAATTCAACGTTTTGTCTGTTATTGATTATGGCGAGTTTTTTTTCTTAACTAGCCCAGTCTGAACAAGGAAGCGTTGCACTACTCAAACGAAACCAAGTCTATCAAAAAAGATTATGTCACCAAAATGAAGACTGCACATTGCGATAACTCCGATCCAAAAAAAATTGTAACTTAACTGACCGCTAGTGTCCTAATTCATTTGACAGCCAAGTTATCCTTAATTAATGAACGGGTTCATTGAATAATGTGTAAAATTATAGGCTTTTTTTTTCATTTTTCATCGCTGACTCAAGAGGCGTCGGGTTTTAACGGAAAGAGTTTTCCGTAAATAACGTAGTTTAGATTTATGCAATATGCATTTTAGTTAAATGAAATAGATATACCTTGTATAACAAAATAACCACCAAATGGGTTGTGTTGCACATGAATAATATAAAAATTTGACAATATCTTTGAAAACTCTCGCATTAAAATTTGATTTTCCCTTAACCAGGTGCGAGCCAATCACAATGAAGCGTTCCGATCAGGTTTTTTTTAATTCACGGCCGTTCCCCTGTTTCTTCGCATTGGCGCTTACGTCACTTTCGCGAAACGTTGATTTTCACTAACACAGTAACACTGCATGGTTTAAATGTTCATTACAAAAGTTGGAGTAAAAATCATCGGACAAAATGTCTGTTCGTCCTCACTCGCATCTTCTAGACACTAGGGATTTTTAGAAACGACGACGGCGACAGCAACAAAACAATAACATCATTGGTTAAAAGAGGGAAAATAATTGTGTATCACTTTGCGGTACGCTTCGAACAATATTACATTGGGAGCTTAAGGAGGCTCGAAAGGGTTTTTCGTTGCTATAGTGTTTGTGAAACGATCAAAGATAGATACCAAAGAAGGATATTTCATAGTGTAATTTTCATTGTTGGGTAATACTTTGAGGGTACTTATGACGTCACATCGGTTACCATGGCAACACACCAGGTCCACAAAAAGGCCCTCTAAATTTCGGTTTTTGAAAATTATCTTAAAATCTAAGTCGGCGACCTACCGTTTTTATTTCTTTATTGGAAATTTACCTACCCGTAAATACTTTAATTTCTTAGAGAGTATGTCAAAAAGTTATGTAGTAGAATTCAAGATACATCGAAAAAAGACGT
>OX421448.1:6317200-6377200 GCA_949126865.1 Montipora capitata | reverse complement strand
TGAAGGGAACGAGAATGCGATGGAAGCTTCCCCACATCAGCCTCCACCCTATGTTCCTTCCAGTCCAACTGTGAGAATGCGAATGGTCTTTAAAGTTGCGCTTATGTTTAAGACTTACCGCTACAACGACGTCGAAGCCGAAATCTTTACATTTGGCCTTACATATACCGCCAGGATAGTGATCTTCGCAGGTCAATAGAACTCCAGTGGGTGCTTTAGGCGCTGAACAGACACCCGCGCTTGGAGATTTGCAACGCTTCATGGGCTCACTCCAATGACCATCTTCTTCGCACTTGACCGTATGAACCTGGCCAACGGAAAAAAGACACTTCGGATTAAAATAACTTGCATTTAGCAATATGTCTCTACAAGAAAAGAGCGGGACATTGAAAAGTCGTCGCAAATAGTTACAATGTGATGCGGACTCCAAGACATTAGGGACACGGCTTTAAGATCGGAGGACTAGGACGACTGCTAACAATCTCGACCCAGGGCTGCAAATAATGGCCGGTCAACGGACAATGTCCGGCCAAAAATAGGTTTTGTCCGGTCAAATCCTTAGATGGCTGGACAATTTGTCCGGTCGTTTACCCTGGTAAGGAAAACATTTACAGTTTCAAGTTTTAAATATTTAAAGGTTGAATATTATTGGCGTTTGTGAAAAAGGAGAGTAAAAGACGGATACTTAACTACCAGACCAAGAACTTTTAATAAATGATTCGTAGGAGTCATAAAATTTCCGGCTGTCGTTGCACATTTTCGCTTTGTCATTCACCAAGTCGTCACCGCAAATTAGCGGGTCTTACAGATGTGTACCGGTCACGGGTGTGAATTACTTTATTATTAGTCCGTGTTGGTTTTGTAAACATGATGCGAGAAGGACAACAAAACCTCTCAGTGTAATAATATAGATTAAAAAGGCTCAAAGGGAAGAAATTTATCATCACTTCCGGAACTCCCCTAATAAAAGCTTGGTTACCAAGGCATGGGTCGCACTTGGGAAAAGTTTTCAACTTTGCCGACCGAAAAAACCACAAAAATTCGAAACCGCAATCGGAAATTAAAGCTTTTAGTGAACGTTGTAGGGTCGCACTGGTAGAGTTTTGACTCATTGGAATAGAATTTCATTGAGAGAACATTTCGTTATTTCAAGCAACATGGGTCCCGATGAAGCCTGATTTATAACTATTGCAGTGATTATGCTACTGAACTTTTTAGGCTGATCAACACTTTCTCTTGTTCGTTCGTGCACTTTTCGCAAGATCGTTCGACAGTTTTCTAAATATCAGCATTCCTAGGAAATGGTGGAGAAGACGATGAAAACGACTGAAGCGCTTGCTTGCGAATTGGAAGTCTACGTTAAAACCTTGGGGTTGTGAATGGTCGTGGTTGAGTTTTGATGTGCCAGGTCGGCTTGCTTGCATAGTCCGTAAAAACCTTTAAATTTGGAAGGATAATAAAAACCACGTCCATCCCTAACGAAAGCGAGAACATTTCAGAATTCCCACCTTTTGTTCACATAATTGTATCGTGTTGCAAATCGATCACGTTTCATTGACAAGCGTTGAAAGTTACCGCCATGGTTCCTATTGTTTAGCTCGAGTTCTCCAAAATCTGCCTGCCCCACCCAAGCACTACGGCGCCTCTGATGATTTTGCCGATTTTCCAAAATTTTTCCAAACGGAAAACTTGGGGTCGCACTTGGCAATGTGAACTGATGATAGATTTTTACCGCAAAGTAAACAAATTTTCCGAAAAGTTTCCCAAGTGCAAGAAGCTTTTTAGTGATAGTAATGTAGATAAGAATTGGATTTACGGACGTCATACTTCGCAAGGATTAGGTATTGTTTCCCCTGGAATATTGACTTGAAATTGACGAAAGGTAGCAAAATTAGGCTGCCGTTCTAGTATTCTAAATGGAACGAGATGCTTCCGTGAAGCATACACTGGGTTGCCTGTGGTACGTGCTACAGAAAATCAGAAGGCACTGAATTGTGTGGTATTGAAATACAGCATTCCAGTCTCTGAAGAATAACAAATAAAAGAGAAGCGAGAAACATTGGCTTCTGGGCTGACATGTTGATAATTTTCAAGTTCCCTCACAACTTCTTTGCACCACAAGTGTGCCCTCTGAGCATCTGACAGCCTTGTAGTACTAAACTTCACTGAAGTCAAGCCCTGTTCAGCGGGGTTAGTGTTAGGATGGGAGACCAAAACAATAAACCCCTCATAAAAAACAGAAGCATTTGACCGAAAATACTATTAACGCTAACAAATGCGAACTCAGCAAGGTACAGATTTTGTTAGCTTGCTTTATGCAAAACAAATATTGATGAAAAAGCAAATAACTATTGATACACAGTTTTTAGAAAGAGCAGAAGGAAGTTTCCGGGACGGTCGATCGAGAATGAAATATTTACGACATGAAAACAACATTAATTTTGAACCGTGAATATAGAATATAAAAAGTTACGATCAGCGACAAACATTTTGGGAGATTTTTGCTACGTTCAAGTAAATTGCAAAATCGAAAGTGACATGGCCGGAATTCAGCGGGCGCCGTGATTAAGTTACCGCGGCATGTTTACTCGCCAAACAGTGAAGCATACCGGGTTTTTGTAAGTTTCTTTTTTTGACAAGTGTTATAAAGTTTGACAATGAAATGAGCGAAGTCAAAACAAAGATCACAATCGCCCAACTCTTGTTTATGCAAAGTCAAAATTTACTCTCCAAGACGCGTACGACGTTATTATCACCAGGTAATTCCATCATTTTGGAAATAGCAGCTACTTTATTATTCATCTGCGTCACAAGTTTTCACTGATTTTGGGGCTCATTTTGTTGAAACTCAAGCACGCTTCCAACAGGCCTGTGAACCCTTCCTGCTTACAGAGCAATACTAAAAAACTTCTCCCATATCACATTTCAACCTTAAGCTCGAAAATTCAATACACAACATGATATTATAATTCACAAAGGCAGAAAATACCACAGAATCCTTTTCCAGCGAAAATTTTATTGAAACAAACAACATATTTGCTCTTAGAGGCGAAAACCTCTTCCTATTTCATTGCGTGCGTGAAAACAAGAAACTCAATTGTGTCAAATTACTTCAGGTAAATACAGCTCACTTTGATTTCGTCTCGACGGGCGATAGATTGTTGTCGAAGTCCAGTACTCGTCGCTTTTGAGATTCATGCCTAGCTTATCCAACTGGCTTTCCATTATTGAGCTCCGTAAGGGTATATTTTGTTTAAGGATCCACTAAAACGCCATTCGCGTTGCATGACTTTCGACGCCATTGCAGGCTAAGTTAATGATTCTACTGTGTCCACCAGAGAAATCTACGCAGTTCCACTACCCTCTCGATCCTAAGAAAATACGCGCAGAAGGCTCTATGCACAAAGACACCACTTACCAGGGGAGTGACAGGCAAGACTTTTACCGACACGGAAAAAAAAAAATTAAAAAAAATAAAATAAAATAAATAAAACAAACAAACTAAACGCAGACCTCGACTGGGTTTGCCCATAGGCAACCCAGTAAAAAAGAGAGTTGCCTGTTAGTATCATTTCCCCGGTCCCTTTTAATAAGATATAGCATTGAAACATTTTAAGATTTACCCTTATTCATAAAATTCCGAGCTCAAATTGCGTCAAATCAGTGGACGTGGATTCTACTTGTGTCACTTGTTGTAAATGCACATCAGTTAGCTTGTATTATGATGAAAATCAACTAGATTGCAAGCCTTAGTCAATTTCATCAACTTCGTAACTAACCGTATATAAGACGTAGAACTGAAGCAATAGTAGTACGCACAAATGTGATACTGATTTTGCTGTACCATGCGTTCCACTTTTCCTGCATTGAGATCGATGCTCATGTTCAATAAATGCTTTGAAAATTACTTGTTTCATATTTAAACATCATGTGAAGGGGGAGGGGGCACTTTTATAGCGATAAGACGTAATCGATGTTTGTCCGGCCATAAATGGGATATGTCCGAGCAAAAATAGGTTTGACCGGACAATTTGACCGGCGCCAGCCGGGAAATTATTTGCAGCCCTGCGACCCCAGAGCTCTTCTCTTGACTGAGGGAGAGAAGAGCTCTGGGGAACCCTGAAGCAAAGTGTCTTCTTATTGGTTTTCGTGAAGAACCATCAAAAGCCTCTGTAATTGGTGCATTCATGTTAGCACGAGAAGTGAGCAGGCGCCGTAAGGTTCAAATAGCCAATTTTTCGCCATAAGAATCCTACGGCGCATGTTCTCCCGCATAGAGTTTCCCAGAGCCTCGGATTACTCTGGTGACGAGAATGGACTGCTAGTACTTAATACGAGTACGAGTTTTCCGTTCTGAGCACGCGCACTTTGAAAAATGTCGGCCTCCAAATCTTATGCGCATGCTCAGTACAGAAAACCATTACTCGTAGCCGTCCATTTGTGAGGACTTCTACAATTGCGCAAATTGCATCGATTAATCGATTTGTCTTATGTTTTTGGCATCGTCAGTAGTGCCCAATTATGGCCTAGAAACAACACGATATGGCCTATAAAAGAAGTACGATTTGTCAATGAATTTATTAAATACTGTTCAGGTTTCATTTCATCTAGATATATTTTGTAACCGAAATTTTGTCGCTCTTTTAGTTGAGCCACTTAATTGACACTCGATCTCTTGAGTTACTCGATCTCTTCATCACATGTGAAACACTACATCGAAATGCTTGTTCTACCTGATATATTAAAGTGCGTTCAAATAGTTGTTTGTTGATTGAAGTCTACAATACCAATGCTTTACATACCTCCTCGCCTGGACAATCATTGGAACAAACACTTCCCATTGCATTGCCATTCGAGCAGTTATACCAGATTTTCAGGTTGGCAGCAATTTCCGTACAGATTATTGGTTCACAGCTTGAGTGAGTCCATTGCCCGCTTTTACTGCATCGTATTTTGAAATGCCTCCGCCCTTGGTAGTCTCGGTCTTTCACCATGTAACCAGGTTTGCATCGAAATTTGCAGGACATACCGGGTAAATATGTTCTTTTACTGCCGATACAGTTGCTCTCCACCACTGGCTCGCTGTTCTCTGGAGTGCTCAAATTTGGACAGGTCATCACACAGAAGGAGGTTTGTGCAGACCATTTTCCGTCATCTTCGCACGTCACATATCCTTCACCTCCTTTCATTTTGGCCTGTGGTACACACTTGATGGAGCACTTTTTGCCGAAAGTGTGTCCTTCTGGACAATCTGAAAAAGTCAAAGACCAGACAGTACGATTCGCTTGAATCAAATACGCTAGAAGTAAGTTTTGCTTTTTCGTGTTGGATGCAATCTGTTCACAAGGAGAGCTAGGACTGACTTGATTTCAAGTTTGGGGGTATAATATAACATTTCAGCAGCCTTAATTAATCGAAAAGCACACTGTTATGTTCTTAATAATAATAATAATAATAATAATAATAATAATAATAATAATAATAATAATAAATCCATGAGCTTAGGGCAGTCATCAATCCAGAAGACTCATGACTTCCCTAAGCTCATGTATTGAACTCAGCACCATACGTGAAAAGAGCAAGACTTTAAGGATTCTGGTATTATAATGATACAGGAGCCCATCTGGAGCCTACAACTCTACTGTGTTCGTGCAACGGCGTTTTCACAAGTAAGGTTATTTTTAGATTGAATTTCCCGCTAATTAGACTCCCACAGGAGCCCGATGACCAATTACAAGAAATTAAGCTGACGTCATAGGGTCACCGAACCGGAACTGCCTTTGTTTTTTGACCTAATTCGCGGTAAGGGCTAGTCTAAAAATAAACCTACTTGTGCAAACGCCGTTTCACAGACGCTGTATGGAAGTTGCACGCTCCAGATGGGCTCCTGAATGATAACAATAATCATCATCATCATCATCATTACCATCATCATCATTATGTAATTATGATAATAATAATGATGATAACAAGAATGATCATAATAATTATATTTTATTCAAGTCTTAAGCTTTTATAGCATAGGGCTAACTGTCCTAATATGGGAGACTGTAATTTAATTGTCGAGGGCAAAAGTGGAGTACCCGAGAAAAAATCTCTGGCAGCAGAGTAGAGAACCAATTAACTCCAACCACAAGACGCCAAGCCGGGCCATACATTGGTAGGACGTGAGTGCGCTCATCCTGCTCCCCCGGTTAGAGAACAACAACGACTTACCAGCTTTACCATTGGGAATTTTGGGAATACCGCAGCTCACTGGTTGGCATGCTCTGATGATTCCTTGCCACTCCTTATTCAAGCAAACCATTTTGAAGGGCCTGAAAGGCCGGTACCCGGGCTTACAAGTTACTGAGCAGATCTGTCCTTCCTCAGTCCCCTCACATTTGACTGAAGCATGCTTTACTGCTAGTTTGTAACAAGAAGGTCTTTGGCACATGTACTTGTGGCAGTGCTGGGTCCGAGGGCTAAAAATCTCGTCGTGTCTGCATTTGGACATTTCAACAACATCAAATGAGGCTCTCGAACGCAGGGCCACTCCCGCTATGGCGACCAAGAATGACCTGAAACTGACACGAACTTTTCTCGCATAGAAAAATGGTTTTGTCATATCATGGTAAATCGGAACCACGGCAGGATTGCTCTTGCACGAGAATTTGGTTTCATCACCTCCCGACGGAAGCACTTGTCCTGAACTGTCGATAAGCTCTACTATGACAGTTTTCTCCTCATAATCGCTATAAGCTGTTTTGCCATCGGAACCAATGTAAATGACCACTGCTGCAGGTACCACAGAGCGGTTGAATGTCACTTCGAGCCAAAAATTACCATCCCTGTTAACGCCACAGGGACCCCAAGCGTGCTTTTGGTTGAAGGAATCCTCAAGGGATGACTGGCAAACCTATTCAAGGAACAAACGAATTTAAATAAGGAAGGAAATGCAAAACAAAAGGAACAAATTCAATTCTAAGAGAATTGACACGACAATTAAAGTAAGATATTTAGCACTGTTTCTCCCACAGGCTGATAGATACCAAAATGCCAGATAAGGAGTCTAAGCTGTTCTTTTGAGGGCAAAGTAAAATTTCCGAATGAAAGCGTGAGCGCTTTCCTTTGTCTAAGTTGTTTCGCTGAGTAAAATGATTTCCCAGTAATTGATCTAGCCCGGGTGTTACTCGAAGCATGGTTCGCGCTAACCAGTATTAAATACCATGGAAACCTATAGGTTCTGATACATGTACCTCTCCACCAAAGGTTGGTGAAAACTCCAGCCGGGCCCATAAGCCAAGGGCGCGAGGCAGTTTTCTCTCCAAACGTTCAAACCGACTTTATTCCTGGAATCTTAATACACACTTTCCATGCCAAATGATTAAGAGTAATGGCGATATTATTACAATAAAGGGAAATAATATTCAGTTCTAGATAAATTTCTCGCCTCCGTTGTTGACATCGTTACTTTTAAATTGAGCTCCCTAATTTGGACTAACTGAAGTCGACACCAACCCAAAAAGGCTACCACTAGATCTGAAATATTTGAGCAATGATAATTATTATCAGAAAGGTCTTCTATTGTGCTGGCATTAGTTGGGCTTACCAAGTCCCGAGACGGAGGTCCAGCGATCACATTTTCAGGACATTGACTTCGGTGGTAGGATGGGTTAACTGTCACATTTACCGCCCACTGGTCTTGAAAGCCTTCAGGGGTGTAAAATCCACAGTCCTTCATGCTTGTTTTCTCTTCAAACTCTTCACATTTGCCGTCTCCATCATGACGGTAGCACAGACTTGGGTGACCTTGGATTGAAAGAGCCGCACATTTAATTATCATTGATGAAATTTATGCTTGAGACGGATCATCCTTCTGGGATGAATGATCCCGGTAGTTCTTCTTTCGACCAGGCCCCAGTCGTTTCAAGGGTGGATAGCGCTATCCACCGGATAAATCACTATCCACTGGATAACTCAATTGGTTTTGCTTGTGTTTAGTTGCTGGATAGTTATTTATCCCAGGGCTCGAAATAATTTCTGGAGAGTCTCCGGACACGATGACCGGCCAAATTCATTTTAGCTCGGTCACGTACCGTTTCTGGCCTGTCAAATGATATAAAATAAACTAGTTGTGCCTTGCGGCAAGTGCCAACGAGGCAAAATTGTTTTATGTCTCTGAAATGTGTGAAAGTTTGACACAGAGGTGAAATTATTTTACTCTAAATGAAAGTACGAAAGGAAGAGTGTGAAGTAACTCTGTAAGTGTCACCTTAGGTTTACTGGTTGTTTGAGTATTGTTTGAATAAATGTGCACATGAATTTTCGTTTCATTTTTTGATTCAATCAAAAAAAGATAAATACAACAAACGTATGAAGGTTTTTGACTGAACCCTTGGATATTACATCGATTACACTTTATTTACACACTTTGAGAGTGTTCTGTCTGAGTCCAAATATTAACGTAAGAACATTATACTCTTTGTCCAGAGAACGGTAACCTGCGATCAGGCGTACTTTTCCTTAGACATGGTGGGAAAAGGTACTTTTTAGCGCCCTGTGTCAAGAACAGTACGCTTGATCGCAGGTTAAGAGAACGGTGGATTGCTTTTGTAGTGGTATACACTGTCTCTGGTTGAGAATTTACTCTAAAACAAGAAAATAAAGGTTTGATTATCGAGCAACTGCTGTCATAAAGAATAAGTGACAGAAAAGGAACGCTGCAGTGAACATAAATCATGACAAAATGGTATGCTATAAGTTAACTATCAGTATAAACACAAGCTCAACTATTACACTGATGGCGTAAAAATTTTCGGCAGCCCCGTGTAGGGAATGTGTTTCATCGGCGCAACTCGAACTTTCACGCACGTGGTGATGAAGGAAAATTATAATAACAACAATAATAATAACAGCACTGTATTTCACATTGAATGAACCCTGAAGAGCAATGTCTGCTAAGCTAAAGAACCCAACATTTAGTTGTCGGCTTGTAACGGCGATTAACCAGATAATAAATGTATTGAACGCAATAATCAAGCAATATTGTCTACCCCCGCTTTGACCAAGTTGTGAGTGGTTTTAATTACGCAACGCTGGAGTTCAAGGACAATTCTTTGTGCTATAAGAAGATGTGTTATAGTAATTTGTTCAATTCTTTGATCTGAAGTCTTTAAAAACGTGTCAATCGACGAAAGAAAGCACTGGTTTAAAATTCACAAGCGAACACGCTGGTTCGAAATTGACAATTGAACTCGCTGGTTCGCAAGCGAACACGCTCGTTCTGTCCGAAATTTGTAGGTATAACCCTATTCCTTGATCAGCCGCTGGTTACAATTCAATTTACAAACACGTAAGGCAACTACAAGCGCCTCCAATCTCACTAGCTGAATCGTCCACTGAAACAACACACAAACCACACGGTGGAAGCGACACATCCAAAAACGTGACGTCACTACCCAAATATGGAGTATTACTTACACCCAAATATGGTCAAAAAAAGGTCCCTTACGCTGAGATGAGATTTTTCTTCTGTACTCACGTACGGCTCTATGATTTGCCAACTCGACGGCCGACCCTCTGGGGTCGGCCGCCTCGTTGGCAATAACTCTTAAAACAGGGGCCCATGAACCAAAACTGGCGTTATATATTTCCAAAAAAGTTGTTGCTTAGAGCTTATAGCACTTTAAAGCACTCATTGTCAACAAGGGTTCTTGTTGCATTTCACCCAGGATTTCAGATCAAAGTTCCGCAAATGACAATACACAGCGACTTGCTACAACTGAAACAACTGAACAGCATGGAAATTTTAATTTATTTCATTTTCAAAACGATCAAATGTGACCGGTCAACATGACCGGCAAGACGAAAGGTTGACCGGTCAACTCCCAAATCAGTTCGGACATTGTCCGTTGACCGGCCGTTATTTCAATCCCTGTTATCCGGTGGATAGCGTCATCCACCTTTTGAACAACCGAGGCCAGATGGGAGAACCGTTTCTTTTACCCTTACTTGTACACAAACGACTCATCAGTCGCACTATCTTAATTTATCCAAGTTCGTCCCAGACGGATGATCCATCTCAAGTATAAATTCACCCATTGTTGAAGTAAGATTGAATGGGTGACTGTGAGTGCAGTCAACGTTGGATGATGACCATCCGCCAAGGCATCAGGTCATCAAGACGAATTATGTCTTGAAGAAATATCCGTCTTAGCCGTTATTATAATAATTTCGCGATAGTTCCGAGTCGTTCGGCATTGAAAATGTGTGTATGAACATTCCGGAGGCAAAATTGGTATGAACGGTGTGGATGTTTGGAGAGAAAAATGAACGATTATCGTCAGATGCTCGCGTCCTCCAAATGATCTCAAATGTGATCATTTCACGTCGTTGTGAGGACGAGAATGGCCAAGAAATGTATCAAAATGTGAAACGCACGTGCAGGGCGTGCAGAGCTATTGTTTTTTTGTTTGTTTTTTAAATTAAACCTATTGTTTTGTGCCGTTCTCGTAGCCGTCGTCGTCTTACTTGCTTACACTCCCTATTATTGGGCCATAAATCGAAGGGGGAAAACAAGGGTCCGTAACTAACAGTACGGGCAGAGAAAACGAGGTTAGTAAGATTAAGTCACTTTATTTAACGTCGGTAGTTCCTTCAGTTACGAAACTGGTATCAATGGAAGCCGACGATGCGCCCTTTACTCCCCCACCCCCCCCCCCCCCCTCCCTTCCTCCCTCGATGTCCCGCACTTTTCAAGGGTTCGGGTATCTCCTATTCCACGAGCCGGTTGTGTGTATTTACCGATTGGATTCGGTTTTCATGGGAAAAATATCAAACTTTGGGTCGATTGGGCTAAGATGGCGGTGTCAGCTTCCCACTGTTCCGTCTTCCTTGTATGGAAGGTGAAGTGGACCTTATTTTTCTGAAACTCCGTGTGAGGATTAAGGACAACTATGAAATGTCATGTGGTAAGTTTGACGGATTTCTAGACTCCATATGTGTTCTGCATTTTCCCATATAAACTCTACAATGTCACCAATACAGAGCCCGGGTTCATCGTAGTCACAAATCGCCGTGTTTTTCTATTGTGCGATTTCATTGGCTCCAGTCTTCCATGGAATCGCGTGCAAGATCAGGGTTCGATCAGGGTGTATAACCGTTCATCCAGTCCAACTTGGAGTTATGCGCAAGATCAGGAGTAGATCGAAGTGGAGAAACACTGACGTGACACTCCCGGAATGTTCATGACTGAAATCTGGAGAAGAAAGTGCTCCAATCGAACCTGTTTGTTCACATGTCAAATAGTGATCGGAGATTGAATTTTTAGATTTATTAGCCCTGCTTTTTGGTTGTATTGAGCCGTGAATACTTGCATGGAGTGTTCTTCCAACTGGGAACCTGTTTCTTGCCATTGATTGAACCAATGAGTTTGCCAAGGGAACCAAGGAGTTCAACCGCTTGTTACAGCGGTAAGTTATTAAACGAAGAGTTCAACTGGTTGGCAAACAGTTTGTCTAAACACGAAATTTGAAGCAACTTTCACACAGTACGATAAATCGAGTAAAATTTCTCAATCAAATAAATTTAAGCGTGGCACTCTATCAAAGATATTACCGTTCAGTACTTAAAATACTTTTTTTTTATCCATCATTGCTATGTTAGAGAAGAAAAGCTGATCAAATTCAAGGACAATAGCTTTATTTGGCGTTACAAATATTGAGTTGAAAGAAACTTGGAAGTTTTGAAACAGTAGCTTCAACTCCTAAATATAAACTCATTAATTCACGAGGGGAATTCAAAATCGCCGATTATCACAGCAGCGGGAAATTGAATATTCGGCGAGAGCGTCCTCATGTCAAACCCAACTCGGGGGAGGGGTTGTGGTTACATTTTGCTCGAAGTCACAGGATACTCAGGGAGGGACAGTCAAGACAGCGAATGTCGCGGGATAAGTTTCATCCTGGGATGATTTATTTTAGTCGTCCGGAGACAAAAGATCGCGTTATCATCAAGCATGATTTTTGGATGCTTAACTTGATACCTTGATCAAGACTTGTTTTCCCGTGAAATTTCGCGGCTTAAAGTATATGCGGTCTTGGGCTGCCTGTTACAGGCCATTGGTCCTCTCGCATCTGGGAACTGTAGGTACCCTGAAAACGAAATCGACTCTGTGGCCTCATAAGTCTTTTGCACAATCACATTTTGCTAGTGTTGACAGTTACAACTCTGAATGATTGTGGTAGCTGTTCGTGAAGATGCCTGCTCCTTTATCTGAGTGTTTTCTCCAATGGTGAACGGATGTATTTATTCCCCGTCAGCATGTGTATATTCGCCCCCTCCCTCTAAAAAAATCGGGGGTCTCCATTCTTCAAGTCTCTCTCCCACATCTTTTGTGGAGGGGAGGTGAAGGCTTTAGACAAACTCGGACTCTTGTCCTATTGAAAACGTGACCCCAAAAAATCACTATAAATATTGTTTCGTGACAGATTGGGTAGACACAAAACGATGAACAACGATATTGTACGTGACCTATTATTGAACTCGTGCGGGCCAAGGAAGATCATTGCAACCGAAAATGATCTGTAATTTGCAGATCTAAATGCGAACAACTTTAGAAAAATGCAAGAAAAAAAAATTGAAAGCTATGAAATTCCTCTTAATGCTAAATGAACGGTCTTTGAAAACTATTTTGTCTGCGTTTAAGGTGTTTTGTGCCTTTCAGAGACATATTTTAGAGAAATCGCTGAGCAATAATTTGTATGTTCTATCAATCTCTTAACGAAGATATAGCCTACGAGCAAATTCTTCATCAGGTTTTCGCTCGAGATTTACAATCCTATCGCAGCTTGCTACGCACCCAATATAAATCTCGCGCGAAATTGCTCGCGGACGAACGAAGATAACGATTAAGGCCTGCGAAAACGGTTTGTATTTCTCACACCCAGAGATTTTAACCGACTTTCAATTTCGCTTTTTAGACTTAAATTAATGCATATTTATCTATTGTCGATGATTTCGAGACCAAGAAATAAAAGCGAACGCAAATATCATGCTATGAATTCCGTGAAGTGTGACCGGAAATCACAGTAGGCCGTACAAGCGCTCACACACAAATAATTTTTTTCTCTGTGATATACCCCCGGGGATATACCAAACAATTATCAAGGTTAGCATGCCATTTCAAAGCTGAAAGAGAGTGCACTTATTTCCAAAAGACGACTTTGAAGTATTATCAAGGTTAACATGCCATTTCAAAGCTGAAAGAGAGTGCATTTATTTCCAAAAGACGACTTTAAAGTCGAAATACGGTACGGAGAGAAAGAAATTCAGCCTTGTTTACTCACCGCATGCGGTTCTATAATTTGTGCAACAAATTAACACAACCAGTGCAGTTCCTCTTATCTAAATGCAGCTTTTTCTTCAAAATAATCAAGTACACATTTTAGAGCGAAGATATTAAACGTTTATCAACAACGATGATGTGGTGGTCTCTGACATTTAAGTTACTAGCTAGAAATGAACCTCGATCCTTGTTAATAGTGAAACGGATTACACTTCGATTACATCATACGTTGAATTTCTCATGAATTCACGTCTTAAAAAGTTTTTCTCCATTATAGATGCCGTAGTGGTATTTCGACTGCTCTTCTTTGCTTTCTTGAGGAGACTGAATCACTATTTGTGCGCGAGCATGCGCAGACCGTGACAGTGTCCCTAAATCAGTAATTAAGACAGCCAGCTGTCAACTGACCCGCGTCGGATTCCGGCATGTTTACGTTTACAAAGGTGATGAGGGCCGGGAGAACTGGGAGGATGAACTGATATTTATCTCAAAATAAGTTGTCGTGTAGTAACTGAATGTTTTACAATGGAAATTTATGATTATGCTGGTCAAAAGATAAACAGAGGGCAAAAATATTCAGAAAATATACAAACTAGGTTGTCTAGCGGTATTCAGTTTTGCAAACCTGTTTGCTCCAAAGAATAAGAAGTGATACAAGGGGGTCTTGGATTTAACTAATAGGGTTATCGAGAGATCATCGGATTACTTTGCCAGGGATGCCGGAAGGATTTTGTTTTCTTTTGTAAACTTATCTCCTGATAAGTTAAAGCAAACGCAAATTCATTGCTAAAACCACAAGTTTTATCTCTTTTATATTTTTTGATGCCAGTGCGAAAATGATTGCAAAATGACATTTCAAAATGCATCATATTTTTAAGTCAACATGTTTCGTCTCACGTCCGCTGTAATTGAAATAGGCCCGCTGCAATTGAAATAGTGTCCCAAGCATTAAGCTGTGCGATCTGAAACTTGTCACCAGAAAAACCGTTGCTATATTAAAGTTCCACAAATTATAATCGGTTATCATTAAAATGTGTCCTTCCATGGACAATTAGCGCTGTTAAGCGATACGAGAATCTAAGTATTGAAGGTAATGATGAAGGGTAGAACGTTGAAACTTAAGAGAATTATTTTGTGGTTTATTGGAACGTGCGTGAGAGCACACGATGAGTTTATTTAAAGAACACTACTATCAGCTTAGCTGCTTATCCGCATGAGAACCCTTATACTGCTTTCAAGTTTCAAACAAAGCGCCTATTTAGGACATATTTTCTAACCACTCGTGATGACTAAGTTTGGTTCTTTGTGGAACCTTTGGACTTTTTTTTGAATAGCTCGCAGGTCTGAATACCCGGGTACTGCGATGAAATATTCAATCAAGGATCTCATTTTGAGAGCAAACGTTTCTAAGGAGTTTTTGTGGTGTACGTTTCAGTTCGGATACATAAAACTACATACATACATAAACTTTATTCAAGTGTCTATAACTATTTAGCTCTTAGCTAAGAGCTAATTGGGATACAAAAAAATACGACGAAAACAACCTTATAACGCTCCTTTTAGTGGTTTTTAAAATCGTATTCGTGATAAATCGTATGCACACTTTTCCAATTTTCTTGTGTAACTTCGTAGAAATGCTGTTTCAGTTTCTGCTGGGAAATTTTGAAGAGATGTGGCCGGATGAAATCGTGAGTATAAAACCTCGGCTTGGAGAGAGAAACATTTTTCAAGTAACGCCGCGTTGGAAAAACATGTTTAGTCCCCCGTCGCTTGCAACTTAGCGCTTAGCACGCTTGGCATAGGCATACGTTGTCCATCACAGTGCGTGCGAACTAAAAAACCAAAGCAACCAATGAAAAACAGAATTTTCTATGATCTCCAAGTCACCCGATCTTCCATTCTCGTCACCAGAGTTATGCCTGCGCATGACTCGAGGCACTGGGAAACTCTATGTAGGAGAACATGCGCCGTAGGATTCTTACAGCCAAAAATTGGCTATTTGAACCTTACTGCGCCGGCTCATTTATCGTCCTAACATGAATGCACCAATCATGGACGCTTTTCATTGTTCTTCACGAAAACAAATGAGAAGACGCCTCACTGTTTCAGGGTTCCCCAGAGCTCCTCTTTCTCACATTCATGCGCAAAAGAGAAGAGCTCTGGGGTCGTGATTGCTGATCTACCTGCAAGCGCTCTGCCAGGCCTCGTAGATTTATCAAACGCCCACTTACACATCCAGTCTCGTTTTTTTGCAAAAAGGGTGTTGGGAGTATTTGATAGTTTAGTTGAGGCTGACTGGAGAGGGCACAACTCGCTAACCATCAAATTGGATATTTTTTCTCCGTATATGAAAAAATCTTCGTTCACACGTGGCGTTTTCAAATCGTCCGCACGAATACGATAAACCTCCGTTTTAAAAAATCTACAATCTGGTGAGCGTTTTCAAAAGTCTTTATCTTCAATGAGTGAAAACACTGTATTCGTGTGGACGGGAAACAAACCGGAGAAAAAAATCCCCGAAAAAGATCTCTCGAAAATATACGGATACGTATGGACATGACCTTAGTCTAGTCTATCTTTTTGTAGAGGATTTTAGTAAGTCACTAACCTGTACAATGAAACACGTCCTCTTTCTTACATTGCACATTACAACCGTCTGCGTCTCTGACGTTTGCATCATCACATTCTTCTCCAATACTCTCGTCCACTATGCCGTCTCCGCAGAAGCCTTTATAGGAAGAATATGACAGCGGAGGGGAGGGTGGGCCTGTAAGCCCAACACTTGTGACAGCTTGGACTCTGTAGGTGTAAGTCTTGCCGGGATTAAAATGACTGTTAAAAAATAATAACAATTCGTCATGCTGTTGCACCATGAATAATGCGCTCAAAAATAACATCTAAACCAGGCATTCGAAGCTCACACGGGTCTCTGTATATGAAAACAATATGACTGTATCGTAAAAACGAAAAACGCGCATACATTTTCAAGACACTTAAGATTTTATTGTTTTTTGTGTGTTCCAGATACATTTGGGAGGTTTGTTGCGACAAGGAACTTCCCCAAAATGTGTCGACTATATTTAGATTAGATTTTGAAAGGTCTTGAAGGTTGACTTCCTTTTCTACTCCTTTTGGTCTGAAAAAAAAAACCGAAAGCCTTATGGTGAGGATATAAGGATTAAATACTGTTTTATCATACCTGTCTTCAAACCTGGTTTTCTCCACTCGTTGTGGTTTTCCAGAGAAAAATGGAGGCTCCCTGGTAACTAAATATTCTACAGGCTCACAATTAAGGCAGTTTGGATGATTGATAGATGACGTCAGTTGAATGGCATCAATTTCAGTCGATCCTTTGACATTAATGCGAATCCTTGAGACTCGCTTGTTGACTCTCAGAGCCATAGTGAGTGGTGCATCACACTGAGCTGTGACGTCACCAAGAGACTGTTTTGAGCCATCTTCAAATATCAGTTGGATGTTAGTGACACCAGCTTTAGCGTTCCACACCACCCAAACAGACAGCTCCGTAGGGATAACAGCCTCTTTGAATCCAAATTCGATGTAGCATTCTGGGCAAAGTTCCGTGCTGGAGAAAGCGCTCCATGCCTGAGGTGTTAAATTACATGGCTCGGCATCTGGGGCCCCAATAGCCTGATGCGGAGACCAGTAGCCATTAGGCTTGGCAGGAATTGGAGACTCCGCTGACACTGCATACTGCTTGAAAACCCTGTCTTCGCGGCATTCGTGGCAACCATTGAGAGCGTTTGCGCCACCGGTTCCCAAAGGTGGAATCCAAGCAATTTTAACTCCATTCTCCGTTTTGGAAGTAACGCGTGGAGGGAGCGGGATAAAGGAAGGCGGAGTCTTGGCGTGTTGCCAAGACTGGTAGACCAAATCGATGTAGCAGTGCATTCTGGCAGCCTGTTGCTCTGTGAAAGATTCCGTACAAGAGTCGTTTGCATAGCTCATGTAGTTCCTGTAAGGCGTGTTCGAGAATTTCTTTATTCCACAAGTGAAGCTGCCTCTATCAACAGGTGGATCCCGGCAGAGGTTATTAGCGGGGGTTGGGTTGGTGTCGGAGCACAGATCGCCCAGCTCGAGCGAAGGAAATGTCTCGGCGCAATCATGTGTGCAATCTAGTTCCGAGACTCCATGGTGAACGTGCCACAGGCCTAGCACATGACCAAACTCGTGAACAAGGGCGTTCGAGTGGTGCTCGCGACCGAAATTGGTCAGACTCAAGATGGTGCCACCATGGATGGTGTAAACGGTTTTCTCCCACGGGAACGTGGCTACGCCCTCCAAATCATCGTTACTCCACTGAGCCAAGTAAACGTTCAAGAAATATTGATTGTCTAAATTCAGAAGAGATTTGTATTCCCTGTCGCTCATGTACGCCCTGTTGGGGGACGACGGATCGAAGCACGTTTTATACACATCGGTAATACTTGCATTGCAGCAGTCACCAAAATCCCAGCCGTTGTAATACTTATTACACTCCGGGTCACACTTGCCATTTCCGCGCTTTTCGGGGTCACACCGGGTTTGAGGTTTATCACAGTCGCCTCCGTCATTCCCCGTAATATTGTGCAGACAATATTCTACATTGCAGTGCCCGTCGCCGATTTTTCTGGCTTCGCAATTGTAAGTTACAGTGCGGTGTCGCAAAGATGTATTGCGTATTTGATGTTCTTTGACTTCGAAGGTGATGTTGTAAGGTGCGAAAGCTTTATTTAGCAAAGCATGTTGCAGTTTGATCTGCTTTTTCGTCACCATGGGGTTTGTGCCGTTATCCTCCAAAATATTGACAACGCGATATCTCACGACCTTTTTACCTCGCAGGCGTGTATTTTTCATATAACTTCTGATGATTTCAGGGTTATCACATACTGTTGTCCCACATGGCGGTTTTAGAATGGAAAGATCGTGTGCGTCGCCAGGAATTGTTGACTCTATGATTTCCGGTTTGTTTCTTACTGCAACCCATGTGGTCTTAGGATTGCGATTATAAAGTTCTTCATTCCCTGAAAAGCTTTCGTACATTTCGAGGAAAGTCTCAGAATCCAAGGTGGGAGCAAAAACTTTCGCGCTGATTTCCTCGTGCGATTTTGCTACGGACCACAATCGGACTTCGTCTATTGTTCCGCGAAAAAACACGCCGGATGAGTGATTCCCCCCAGCTTCTAAATGCTCGCACACGGGGAATCCTTCGGCGAAAATGTGACCAGTTTGGTCAGAGGAAACCGCCATTTTTGCTTGATTGATATAAAGTTTCATGCTCTTTCCACTGTAAGTTGCAGCGACGTGAAGCCAAGCATTTGGTTCTACGCTACGAGGAGAAAGGAGGGTTGTCTCCGCATCCGATCGCTGTGTGCGCAACCGAAAGTAAACCCTTAGACTTCGCTCCGCGCTTGCCTCAACAAGTCCTACTTCCCAGCCTCCATCTTTCATATCCGACGAACAGTCATCGAAAATTCCTAGGACGGTAACCGGCGACTTTTGGCCACCTTCTGGTTTCATCCAAAAATCCACAGTGAATTGGTGAGATGGAACATTGAAAGGTCCGGAAAACCTGATGACCTCGTTGCCGAAAAATCGCAAGGCTTTTCCAAATTTCGACCCCGTCGGTGGCGAAGACGGAAAACGTGCATGAGTGTGGCGTTTTATACGGCGTGTTGAGGCGCAGTTGGCGCGGTGTCTGTTTTCTTCTTCTTCGGCGGCCTTGACCTCCCTCGAAAAAGCATTGTTGCTTAACGCAACATCCACGTTTAAGAAAAAGTGAACTATTAGAACCAGGAATACCGCATAAAACTCACTGTTTTTTTGCGCCACCATCTTTTGCGTGAGAAAACGAGCAAATGCTTCAGTCGATAAACTGTCGGCCTTTAGGGATCAGTAAATCTGAACTGGACGAAATGAACAGATGTAGATGAAGCTGTGACCCTGTTGATTGAAAAATTAAACCATTTGTCAGATGATATCTCACTTTTTTCATCCCAGTGGGTAATTATGTATTCACACGAAAGCTCCATCAATGCCGACACCGCTTCAATGAGCGTCTTGATCAAACGAAAGTGAAATCACCTTGTTCGCTGAAAATGCTGAAGCATCGAGTCCCGCGCCAGCCGAGATAAACAACTTTTAATGGGCGTTTTAGGAAATTCATTTTCTTGATTGACATTTTAATGAATCAGTAAAACCATAGGAAACGGAAATCCCTCACGTATTCGCTTTGCGAGGTTAACAACTTAGGGCAACGCCTCAGATAAGAGGAAATTGAAACATATTTCTCACTTGACTGTATGTCCTGCAGCCTTTAATACATATATTATGCAATACATTTATTTTAATAATCAACTGCATGACCTGAGGTCTGGAATGAATGAACAGCGGCGTCAATAACACAACAAGAAAAAGGCTCACGCTGCTTTTGTTTGGAATTGGAGGTCTCGGATTTTCTTTGTTTACCGAAGTGTCCAAAACTTGTCAAGGCTGAAATATAAAAATAGAATTTTGTTGTCTGGTCGATCCACTAGAACAAATTACCTGTACCGAATCGACCTGGGGGATCGACCTATAAGCCTTAGAAAAGGACTGGTACATTGAATGTGTTTTTGTTGAGAAGGGCACACAAAGTAACTTTTATCCTTTTATGAAGACAGACCAGCTTCGAGAATTTTAACTGCGGTTTCCATCCAACCATGCATACGTACAACTGAATGAAGCCTCTAAATTTCCATACCCAAAGGAAGTTCCACTCAAGTAAAAAGAGCTGCGCTATCAAGACTGGTTTTCATTAGCGTCGCACGCAGCACGATCAACATACGAAGATCGTTAACTCTTTGATAATAGTGTCTCTTGTCCTAACAAAAGATTATAATGACTAAGACTCCACTGAACTTTGCTTATGTTGATTGTGCTTGTGCTTGTTGTAATTGTTGTAAACCAGACCCAATTGCTCTGAATCTGTTTCAGCGTGGCAGCAGGAACAGGAAGAACTTTCATGAATCTTTTCACGGGCGCTTGAAGTTCGAGCTCGCCGATAGTGTTGACCACAAAATCGCCCTATGACCCTATCGATTATCAAATCTTCTAAACACAAGATAAGATAAACCTTATTAAATTGGAATTCTAATTGGTGATAAGATATAATTATATCGCATACTCAAGTTATTCGCGTGACTAGGATATCTACACAGGAGAGGGGTACGCGACCACAGCTTGAGGGCTTTGAGCTGTGGTAAAAGAGAAGGAAATCGCCTGTAATCTGTATTCTCAGAGAGAAAAAATAAGTGTTTGGGTTAACATCTTCCTTATAAGGCTAGTCTAAAATTTTGTGCAGCAGGAAAAAATGTTAATTCGGCAGATCCAAACAGGAACCACTTCAGCACAGTGCCCGTCCACACACATCCGGATATTTAAAAAAACGGAGATTTTTTCCTCTTCGTTTTCTCCTTCCGTCCACCCGAATTCGGGGAGTTCGGTCACCGAAAATGAAGGATTTTGTAAACGGTCTCCAGAGTAAGTAAAGTAAAGTAAAGTCTTTATTTCATGAGGGTGAGCACGTAATAGCCGGAGCCTGAATAAACTTGTGGCCCTCTAAAATAAAGAGTGCAGAGTGTACTATGATTTTTGAAAACGGAGGTTTATTGCATTCGTGCGGGCAGGTGAAAACGTAGATTTTCGAAAACGATGGCGGCAGAGGCTCGTGATAGCGATAGGTGGAGGTTAGCGTTTTCGATTCGTGCGAACGGGAAAATACTATTCGCAAACGTTACGTCAGGGGCACCCAACGTCAATTTTCGGAAAATATCTGTTCGGAAATCTAGAATTTTCGGAACATTTGTTGTAAAATTTCTTGCTTCCCTGCCTGTCCTAGGACTTTCGAACATCTAAAAAATGGTATAAATGCCCATTTTAAACGGATTTTTACCCTAAAAAGGTCAGGTAGAATTTCGGGAGCCTTTTTTCTGGCTAAAATTTTCGAAAAGGTAAGTTCTGATCCCTATAGTTCTCGGATCACTACACGTTCAGCTAGGATATCCGAACAGATGAAAAATTTCTAGGTGATAAAAATATGCCTATATCTACCGTTTAAATACTAAAATACGTTTAACAATGCTATGTTTAAGTGGTTTTGAACTATATTCGCGTTGAGTGGCAGATTTTTTCATATACGGGGAAAACATCTCCGTTTTCGAAGTATAGGAATACGTATGGGTATAGGGTTTAGAGAATCTATCGGTGTTTGACCATAATTCTTTTTGCTGTTGCTCTGAGATAAATAACTTCAAGGTTATCTCTGGTTTTCTGGTCGGAAAATTACCACTTGTTTAGATTAAGATCTGAATGACTTCAATCCTTCACGCGGTAGAATATCGTTCAGGCGTACAACTTTTGTGGTTTCAATTACAAATGGCCCGAGAGCTGGAAACATACCAATGATATTCAAAATAAATCCATTTTCTGTAAATACTTCCGGATCCGAAACTTTCGATTTTTGAAGCCCGAGTGCTGACCTGACTTTCACATGGAATTGGAATTTCTAGGGCGCGAAAAGGAATTGAAGCAACAAATTAATACCGTGACAGATATAAATGATATGGCGGTTACATCTATCATACCGTTTCAGAATGGCTGATACTTATGCGTATGTCCCATTTGGTTCTAATAGTTGAAACTTAAAACCTTTTTCAGCTTTTAAATTGTCTCAGAAGACCTCAAGATATTAAAAGTGACAAGAGACGTGATAGAGTGAAAGGTTTTATAAGATAATTTGAAGACAATCTTTGCACATCGGTCCACATCGAAAACACCCCAAAAACATAGAATTTGAATGGCAATTTGGTTCTAAACTTTATCTCTGAACGTTTGAAGATAAAACTCTCCCAGTTAACCTACCTAACTATTCCCGCCATCAACAGTTGCATTGACGCATTTGAGGTGCATGATGACTGATGTTGCATGACTTATCGAGTCATCAAACCACTAGGACACTTCGCGTAATCAAGAGCCTAGATGAGCGCCCTGCACCCAAGGGGCACCCAGCTGAACCTTTCGTTTAATTATCTGTTCGGAAGGCCTTTGATAACCAAGGATCTTCTTTTGGGAATTATCCTTTCAGACGGACGTTGCCAGGCAACTAGCTTTTCATCTTTCTTAGGGGGCCCGGCGCATTACTACCCCAATCGCTATATTTACATTCGCTATGATGAAGGGCTAACGCTTGCGAGTCTTGCTTGCGTTGGTCATTTTTATTTTCTTTGATTTGACTCGTTTGATAAACCAAAGCAAAGTTTTTGAGTTTCATGTGTTTGTCGTATCCAATTTTAAAAAAATACTGATCGTGTAAACGTCTATGATAAACGTAAATGTCTATGATATCTGTAAATGATCGTGTAAACGTCTATGACGTCTATGATTTCCCTACCGAGGGAAATTGAAATAAAAACAGTGAGGCCACTGAGATCAATTATTCCGCCACGATCAAAGGCGCTGTTAATTTACACTGTAAAATGTTTCGTGCAACTTGTCCCGCCACAGTGACGCCAAAAAATTGCGAGACAAGTTGCACGGAACATTTCACAGTGTAACAGCGCCTTTAGGCTACTCCTTATATTTTCAAGGACCCCAAACTATGCAACGCCCAAGGTTTTCATATTCAGCACTGATTTGGTTTCTCCTCGCTTCAACATCAATTACCCTCTAAACCTGCTCCGTTTCTAGACGGCCCTTCCTCAGTTTACCTGGGCCCTGGACACGTCAAATTCTGCGTACAACTATACTTAACAACCGGGGCAGCTGTAGTGTCAACTATTACTAGTTATATTGGGTCGCGTGGTAGAGGGGCTCGATATAAGTATTTGGTCTATTTTGCCGTTAGAGGGATCTCTTGTGACGTATAATGACGAGCTATTGGTGATAAGAGATTAAGAAGATCTATCAAAAAGTTGTGCAAACGAGACAAGTCAAGATAGCGTCGAAGTGGCACTGCAAAGTGGAACTAAGTAGCGCATGCCAAAAAAAACACCTGCTAGGCAAAATATGAAGCGTTTTCTTTCGAAGCAGGCGAGAACGAATGAGTGGGTCGGGATGTCGAGGTCTTAGCTTATATTATAATGGCAATGCAAAGTTTATAAAAAATCTAAGGTGCCCAGCATGATTTCCCTTTAAAATCGCCGAAAGGTCGTAATTTGTTCTCGTGTTGTCGCGGTGAAGTGCAGGTAAAAGCAAGAGAACAGGTTCAGTGGAGAGTTTTGATTCCTGTCTTTTCCCCAAAAGGAGAAAGCAGACTGAGAAACTTAGGAATTGCCGCTACTTATCTTGAGACCTTTACGGCTCCGACATCATTATGTCGTCGCTTTTCTTTTCAACCGTGATTCTGCTAGTTTTGCTAGAAACATATAAGTTGATTATAACTATCATTTCATCTGAACAACTGGAGAACCTTTTTACACTCTCATTTATTTCAAGGGCATGTAGTTCCCGGTGTTGTGGTCTGTCTTCTGTGATGTATCATGGTTGGGAGGGCAAATGCTCGGAGATATTAGCTACACCAAGCTACTCTAAAAATCCGAGGGTAAATAAAGATATATGGTATGATATGATGATGAAATGGTGTCTGTGCCTTCCCGTCCACTGAACATACAGTGTACGAGAAGAAAACCGTTCACTTGATCAGTTTGCGATATCATGATTACCCACTACGCCACGATCTCTCCAGTGAGTTTCAGAAACCCGTCAAAACATGATCATACCATTGCTTGTAAATCTCTTAATATGCCATTAAATTCTCATCCACCCGACATAGCCGAGTACTTAGCCAAAGAGGTCATTATCCTGTTGTTTACCTTGGTTAGTATTTATAAAAATTATACGTTTGGAAAAGATGCGATTAACATGGAACTTTAAAATCAGATTTTGTATATGAACGGTCACGACATCCGTATTAGTTTTAAAAACTTTCACTTTTTGGGACTGTTTCATTGTTACACTTTTTTGCAGTTTAGTTTACAACCATCCCCATCCCCAAGAGAAACCATTTATCAATTGCCGGCCAGGAAAAAATGACCGATTTTCAATATTTGGAGCGCCGCCATGCAAAGGGCGTAAGGGCGTCATGATGCAAGCTTCACCAGAAAGACGCAGTGGAGAATTGCTATTTGCTGCGATTCAGATCCCGGCCTATCTGACGGAATATTGGTCAGTGAAAACTATGCCCGTAACATGGTAAAAACGATGCTGATTGTAGTTCAGTGCAGATGGGTCAGTTTTGGACGCTATCTTTTGGACATTTGATTCTAGTCAACATTTCACTTTCACTGACCTTCAAAACCTTTGCTATTGCACGTCAAATTGGCAACTGGTATATACTAATATACCGTTCACAATTACTGATATACAAAGTGGCGTCTGACCTTGCCTAACCAGTCCTTGCTAAACACAGCCTTGCTTGTCAAAAAGTCGAAAAACAGGGCGCGTAAGGACTGACGTTGAAGCCTGCGGCTGGCTTGTTTTAGTGTGGAAAGAAGTCAAAATGCAACATAGAGTACAAGAGAGACAGCATCTCTAAGTTTCACAGCTTACCTGATTCTTGTTTTTTAAGTGTGAGCAAGCAAAATTAAAGAACGCTGGTCGAGTCTCGGCGTGCAATGTTCATATACTCCTCACTCTTGTTTGCGCGCATGTTTTCATCACCAAGAAATCTGATGATATTGTTTCAGTCTTCTCAGATGACCACTGTTTCAAGGAAGTCGCACAGACTGCAAAGATTTTCATTCATAAAAGGTGATACCTCATAAACGTCAAAGAAAGCCGCCAAATACGTGGGGGATTTTTTTTTAAGTAAAGTGCAAAGCGACCGGCGGCAAAGCAAAGGACCGGGTCCAGTTGATAGAAGCACCTTTAAGGCTAAGCCTTCAATAAGCTCTGTCGAAGAAGCTCATCAAAGGCAGTCAAATCTCCCTCTGAAGAGAGATCAGTCCTTTAGAAGATTTGAGGCCAGATTGCTACCATCGTATATTGGCTGTACTTCAAAGAAGATGTTTGACGTCTTGGCAAAGCCATAAAGTCTCTGATGAGTTCCTCGGTAGGGAAAAAAATATTACAGATTTTCTATGAAATACGTTTTCCTGGCCGGTATTTATACAACGATTTAAACCTATTCGTTGCCGCTTTTATTTGCTGGGTGTCACAGTGACGCATCTTTTATTCTTCCAGGTTTGGAACTCCGCCAGGGATAGGCTATATACTCCTTGAGATGGCAACTCGACTCAATCTTGTACTGAATGCATGAAAGAAGAGGACTGTTTCTCGAACGTCCCAGTAACCTTGGCCCTTAAGCCAACTATGACTACCTAACGGTTCGCCGATTTTAGAAAGTTAGTCTTTCTACAGTAACCAAGACTTTAGTAAAAACGACACAATTGCAAAGTTTCGTACGTCGAAATGCCTCGGTTTCAAGATTTATGACGGTCCCGAAATACGCACGGAAGTTTCAGACCTTTCGAGAAGTAATCCTGTTTGTCATCGCCTAGTCATGGCAATCCACCTGTACCAAATGACGGCATATGCTGGATCTGTTAAAAATGAGATGAACTTCTTCATTACACGAAGCTCGTATGTAAAACGTTAAGATTTGAAAAAAAAAATGTTATTTGGGCTCTTGATAACGATGATAGATAGATAGGGAAGTCCTAGGCAAACAATTGACACTGATGACCGCTTTATTACACGCCCCATCCTGAGTCTTTAACTACACGTAATATAGAAAGAGACAGGTAACGCCGGCGTACGGTCAGTTAATATTATGCCTGTGTGTTTCTACAGTTCAGTGGTAACTGAGTCAAGCCGCATGGCTGTCACCATTCAGAATTTGGCTTCAAGAGTGTTAAAGTGGTCAAAACCAATTTTACATACTAGGGACGCGAATTTTAGTTACATTCGAGATTTTGCGGATATCAAGATGGACTGTAGCCTGCGAACGCAGACGTATTTCTTAAAAGGCATTGTAGAACGTGACGCAAAGCAGGCAGTTGAAGTTATTTTAAACAACAACATTCTGTTTTGTCTACATACTCAAATCGTGAAATTATTTTACTATCCATAAGCTTTCGGATAAAAATCTGACCTCGAGAGAAGCCTAAGGCTTGAGCCTCTGAGGTTTATTCCATCCCATTTCCTGAAATCTTGCTATAAATTTAGTTCCTCTTTCACAAATGTGTACGTTTTGCAAGGCACAACTAAGGAAAAACTGTTCACAAGAAATCGGGTATTTAAGCAAACTTTAAAACTTTTGGGCCATTTGACTGCAGACACATGCCGATTAACTGAATTCAATGAGGATTAGGTGTATTGCATTAACTCGCTTGTTTTGGCATCAGGTTAGTTTTAAAGGATAAAATTTAAGAACTTGTCTGCAAATAAAGTAAACACGATATAACGTTGGCGCTTGATAAATAAGCAATATTAGCTACAGATTATAGGGCCCCTAGCAAACCTCTTTTTCAAAAACTCGGTATTCTGAATATTTATAGTTTACCTTCATTTTAATGTTTAATGTTAGATAGTTTATGTGAATGTACCAGCATGCAATGCTACCTTGCTCTTTTAAAAACTGATTTCAAATTGGAAGCCAATTCAGATGGGCTCCTGGCCAATTTCATAATTACGTCACCAGAAATGCTGAGTCATATCATTCTCACGGTTGCGGTCCAAAATTCACGGTGCAGCTCCTTACTCTATTCGGTAACTCAATCTAATAATTTAAGAACTTTCAAGCGCTCACTTAAAGCTTACCTTATTCTTTCACAAAATAACTAATAAATATGGAGTACATGAGAGGCCTGACCCAGCATGAAAATGCAACCATTCCTGGGCTGGATCAAGCCCTCATGGCATTGAATATGTGAAATATGATCAACACTTTATGTACATCCTGTAAGTTTCATAAGATTGCTCACTCAGTGTTTTTTTTTTTTAACCATCGTTTTATATTTTCTTTGTTTCCGGTTTTCCCTTTTTCTCGTTTTTCGTTAAACTTTGCTCAAAGCTCCCATGGCTTCCTCCTTGCCTTAATTGTATATCTTGATCCGTTTCATTGTAATATGGATAATAAATAAATAAAGAAATAAATAAAAATTCGGATATAATTAATAACAGACTGTACGGTGATCCTACTAACTGCCGCGGTGCTAGAAATATTGATATTTGACCACACAAAACAAACTCTTTTGTCGATCAATGTGTTCGGAGGTTAGTTTACTGAAAATAAAAAAAAACAGCGCAAGAAAATGTCGTTACTCGTGATATTTTACAAACTGTGCACTTTGCAACCCCAAGTCACAAAAATAGACTGGTTAAAACTGAGCATGCGCGTTTTTCTCGTCAAAAGGCGTTTTCCATTTACCAAGAAATTCCGGAAATTCCGGTTGGGATGTAAATGGAACACACATTTTTGGTTCGTTCCACTGGAAAATTTCCGGAATAAACGGAACTTCTGAAAAGGTAGTCCTGTTTTCCCGTTGGAAACTTTCCGATGGAAATGTGTGTTCCATTTACAACTTTTGAAAGGTCTTACCACTTCCAGGCTATTCACGGCCACATTTTTAAATTTTGGTGCGTAAATTCGCAATCACTTGGCGGCGAACGGACCTGAGTTAAATGGAACACGTTTTTCACCCGATGGAAATTTCCACCGAAATTCCCGGAAATTTTTTGTAAATGGAAAACGCCCAAAGAGACTCGATTTCGTCATTGCAGTAAACGACCTAATTTGCAGGGCTTTGCTCCGCGGCCAATAATACTGCGAATAAAGTCGTGAAGAAATATAAAACTCCGCTTGAGAAGTTCGGCTTAAGTGGAGCCGGTAAGCATTTATTCCTTTTAAAGTCTGATTGATTACAGAGTCTGAGTGACAAGAATCAAAATATCGCAAAGCGGAATTCCGGGTTTACTGAGACGGCGACGTAGTGCCTATTCCTCTTTTAACTTATCATTCCTGCGGAACGAACTAAGAAAAATAATAGACACCGTAGAGAAACCTGATGAGAAAAAGCAAATTTAGGAAGCAGCTATTAACCCTTTTCCATCCAAGGGGGTAGTAATTAATTTGATTAAAAAACAGCATACAATCTTCATTTGGTTGTAACTCTGATTATATTTTACCAAATTCCAATTGCTATATATCAAATTAAATGTTGAGCATATGTCTTTCTAAAACTCTGGAAGATGAGAATGTTGGAGTTACCATCAACTGGTCACATGACCTATAAATTAGCATAATTTGCTTTGAAAAGTGATTAAAATTTAGCACTTTACTATAAATTGAGTTCACACACCAAAAACAACTCCAACAGCAGCCAATCAGTAGAGTGCAGTAAGCTAACATGTTATTTAGAAAAAATAACTGACATGACTTGACTAAAATGCAGTACAGTTGCTGCGACATGCCTTAAAAGTAATCGATTCCTTGTATGCAAGGCAGTTTTAGGCAAAGTCAGCATACAATCTTCATTTGGTTGTAACTCTGATTATATTTTACCAAATTCCAATTGCTACATATCAAATTAAATGTTGAGCATATGTCTTTCTAAAACTCTGGAAGATGAGAATGTTGGAGTTAACTGGTCACATGACCTATAAATTAGCATAATTTGCTTTGAAAAGTGATTAAAATTTAGCACTTTACTATAAATTGAGTTCACACACCAAAAACAACTCCAACAGCAGACAATCAGTAGAGTGCAGTAAGCTAACATGTTATTTAGAAAAAATAACTGACATGACTTGACTAAAATGCAGTACAGTTGCTGCGACATGCCTTAAAAGTAATCGATTCCTTGTATGCAAGGCAGTTTTAGGCAAAGTCACATGTCAAATAGCAAATGTTATTAGCAGCTTCAATTTCATGGCTATTGTCTTCTTTGTCTGGGTCTACCTCGACCTAAAGGCCTACCAGATCCTTGTGGCTTTAGTCTTGGAGGACCTTGGCTACATTCCTCATCATTAAAGAGATACTGATCCATGGTATGATATCTCTCAAAGCAAGGGGCGGGGCACATGTAGGTGTCACACAATCCACACATGTACGGTGTTAACACTCTCTGAATATGTACCTTGCATGCACATCTCTTCTTTGCTTTGACAGGAAAGTGACCCAAGTTAAGATTTCTGCGAAATAATGGGTCAGTGGGAACTTGTGGCAAATCATGCCTGTAGGTTCTGCGCCCATGGAGACCCCGGATTATATCAAGTCGAAACTGCATCATTGAGGTTTCCTTGCCATGAATGCAACAATGTAAAACATATGCATTTAGAACTGATACCTCTAGTAGATGGTAAAACAGTTTCAGGTACCAAGTCCACCCTTTCATCAGTCTGGCATATGCCGTGGTTCGCTGGTCAGCCAAATCGACCCCACCCATGTGTGAGTTGTATTCCTGTATGGGTACAGGACACCGAAACTCCTTTCTTTGCCACACATTTGCCTCCCTAATAGCTCTTTCGACAGAAACTGTGTCTATTGATGCTGGCAGTGTTGTTATAAGAGTTACTGGCTTCCTGTCTTTCCATGTAACACATGTTACAGTCCCTTTTTGCCTATAAATAGCCTCTCCACGTTTCAACTTTTTAACTTTATCTGAATTTGCTTTTGTGACATCTCTTGGCAAGCCAATCCTGTCACCCCTACATGTTCCACAAGCTTGGATTCCATTGTCATATAATTTCTCAAATAGTCCAACAGATGTATAATAATTGTCCATAAAAATGTTGTAGCCAAATCCATAGAATGGTTCAAGCAACCTTAGGACGACACGTTCCGCTAAGCCTTTAGAGTCTGCGGCAGTCTCTTTTCCAGTATAAACAATAATGTCCAAGACATAACCATTGGCAGAGTCTGCTAGAGTAAACTCTTTCAGCCCAAACCTGGCAGGTTTATCCTTCATAAATTGTCGCCAAGAAAGACGACCTTTGAATTTAATTAATGTTTCATCAACAGACAAGTTACGACTTGGTGAATAGACTTGTTGAAATCGGCCAATAACACGTTCTAAAAATGGACGTATCTTGCCCAGCTTATCATAGCCTTCCTGGCCTCTAGCAGTAAGTGTTGTGTTATCAACAAAATGCAAGTATCTCAGTATCTGAGTAAATCTGATCCTTGGAAAAGTTTTCTGGAAAAATGGTGTCAAAAATATTTCATCAGTTGACCAATAACTGACAAGTGTTGGCTTGTTTACAAGTCCCATCGCCAAATTCAGGGCAAGAAATGTTTTGAGCTCATCTTTGGTCACATCATGCCATTTAGCACGGTGTTTGTCAGGGTTTTTCGCACGTTCTTGGGCAGCATAAAGGTTGGTTTGTACTGTCATGAGCTCAAGGACATTATCATTGATAAAATGATGGAACAAATCAACTGGTCTCTCATTACCTGATATTCGCCATTTGGGCCCAGTCGGCCGGTTGAAAGGAAGCTCATCATGACGAATTACGTCTTCTTTCCAATCATTTTGAGCAGCGGGAGCAGGCAGTCTTCGACGACGAGCTGGAGGTGGTTCTGCAGTATCCTGTTCCAAATCTTCGGACTCTTCCGTCTGGCTTTCCTCCGAATCAGTCTGGTAGAAGTCAGAGTCAACTTCTTCATCAGAGTCTCTGTCTAGATAGTTAACTCCACAAACTACTGCTCTCAAAGGCATGTCATCCTCGTCTACAAACACTAAATCAACGTCCTCCGGACGAAAACTTCCTCCTTCCTCGCTGCTACAACTTGTCGCCATATTAGAACAGCTGATTTTTTAGCTCCCGCGAAAATCACAAAAGTTTGTTTGCGATTTTAGTCAGTGAAAATAGCGAAAACCCAGTTCAAAACGATCAAAATTGCATTGAAAACATTGAAAAACACATTTACCTAGAGGGGGGCTAATCAATTGAGTTGAATGAGCAGTCTGTGGCCCAAAGCTTTCCAGCGGTATTTATCGTCACATATGTGTGACGTTGGATGGAAAAGGGTTAACTGACTTCAGTTCGGGCTTGGTTAACGAAGCAATTAGTGGACACAAATACATATAGAGAGCGGAAGCCATGGACTCTACCCTCAACGCAATGGAGCTGTGTTTACATCATCGAGCCAATGAAGAAGAGTAAGGTAAGGGAGGAAAACAGACAGAATTCAGAGCCCAGAAGTCGTGAATGATATGTGATGAAATAATCCAACCCATCAGTTTACCATGCAATCACAATCTATTTTTAAAATAGCTACTGCTAGGTTTTTTGCGGAAAAACACAGTAATCTATGGCGGCATTGAATTGCGCCCGGTGCCCCAGCCACGATTTTGCGTTCAACAAGAGCAATCCCGCGCGCGGCTTCTTCAGTGGCTACAGAACAATCTCGAGGGTTGACCGAGGACCTGTAGTCTAAATTCAGATAATATTGTAAACTGATGGCCGAGGCCAAATGAGAGATAGGCAAATCTCTAGTTACAAAGCGAAATGAGAAGCAGAACACCTCAAATTTCAAAATTAAACTCCATACACAGAAGACTTTCGCTTTATCTTGATGAGACACACAATTCACTCGCAGGAGGATTATCTGAGATGGAGTTTGAAGGAAAGGGCTCAATTAGCACAACTCTTCGAAGTCACCGTAAGAAACGAGACAAAAGATAGAACCTCATCGTAGCGGCTTACTTTTGAAGGAGATGCGTTTTACCGGGGGCACCCAACGACAAATTTCGGAAAATATCTGTTCGGAAGACGATTTGAGATCTAGAATTTTCGAAATTTTTGTTGTTAAATTTCGTGCTTGTCTGCATGTCGTCGGATTTTCGAACATATAAAAAATGGTATAAATGCCCATTTTTAGATGATTTTTACGCTAAAAAAGCTCACCTAGAATTTTCGGGAGCCTTTTTCTAGCTAAAATTTTCGAAAAGGTGATTTTTGATCCCTATAATTTTCGAATCACTAGACTTTCAGCTAGGAAATCCGAACAGATGAAAAATTTCTAGGGGACAAAAATATGCCTATATCTACGTTTAAATACTAAAATACATTCAAAAATGCTTTGAACTATTTTCTCGTTGGGTGCCCCTGTTTTACGTAAGCTAGAAACAATTAGTTCACTTACCTTGGAAAAGTCGTCGCAAGCAAAAACGATCTAGAAAACGGTTTATGACGTAATTCAGTGCCCGTGCAAACGAGGATGACTTGAGAATGTGGGATTATCGAAATCTTTCCTCTGCTTTGCTGGCGAAAATGTGATATTTAAGAACAGGATGCAGAATTAAAAGTCGCTTCATAATTCATTCTATTTTACATCCACTTCTGATTTCATTATAAAATTACCGGATGTCACCCATATCGGAAAGAGGGAAGGTAGAAGATGCCTGTCTTTCCTGGATTTAACTTACCTCAATGACAAAGATAGACGCAATAAGAGTTTGGCGCTTCCCTTACCCATGCTGGTGAGCCGTTTCGCCAGGCTTTGCACCGCTCGAACCGGAAAACAAGTGATTGTGTGCAGTCTGTTTGTGCTTTAGTTTGTTTAATCCTGTTTCACAGGCGTCTTACTACCCGACGGAATAGAGACTACAAGATCATCCCAGAAACAACTGAACGCAAAGCGCTAGCTACAATTAGAGCTAACTTAACTTGTTGTCAGGAGATTTTCACAATGCTCAACTGAGTGAACGACTCTGTCTGGGAGCACCCTCTTAACGCTGATACGGTAATTCTTCTTATTTCAGTGCATCATGAATAAGAAGAGGAAGTCTTTGTCCGCTTAAAATGACAACTACGCTAGCGATTTTTCTCAATTAATCATGAGATTATGATAGCTTGATAAATTTTCGTTTTCAAAATGAACACTTATTCCCATCTCAAGATGCTGAGATCGAAAGCATATTGTAACGGCCAAAAATTTAAAGTGGTTTGGAAATAACTCAGAAATATTACACACCCAGGATATCGCATACTCTACAAACTGTAACATCCCTTTGTATTATTATCGAAATGGGGAAAAATCGAAAACGAAACAAGCATCACAACTTCTGTGATTAAAAAGGACTAATTTTTAATACTGTGACGAATTCACAGTCTATTTCTTTTTATATAATAACCCAAGTTATTCTTGCATTTTGATTGTTTCTTGCCAACGGTCTATTAGAGGACAGACGCACGATTGACGTCACCATCAGCTTTTATGCGAATAAAAATTAATTCTTTATTATATAAAACAAATAGATTCCACGTCGTCGTGCGTCTGTTCAGTAATAGATCACAGAAGACGTCAAAATGTGGTAAGTACATCAGTCTATCGCCTCGTGTGCCACTTTTTTGTTCTTACCACATTTTGACGTCATCTGTGATCTGTTACTGAACAGACGCACGGTAACATGGAATCTATTTGTTAAATCGATCATATCAGAGGCAGGAAATAAACTTTGGCCCAAATCTCGGGAATTAACCTAGAAGTCCCTTTTTCACAGTTCTCTTATTCAGTCACATGACTTAGTGTGTGTCTGTTTATTTTCATTTATTTTTTCATTGTCATTACTTTCCTTATTTGGTATTAGCCTTCGTGTTTAAATTCAATTGTACTTTAGGTAACCGTTACTTCTGAAGATGTATATTGGAGCATACGAAACGTCAAGTTCATAAAAAGTTTTACAACATGCGTTGTCTCGTTATGTTTATAACCGCAGTTTGTTTGTTATTTTTACTCAAGTTGAAATGGCCGAAGAATAAGAGTTTCTCTTGCTTATGTTCAAAATGAAAACGAGATTAAATTATTTTACGTTTTTTTCTTCTCGCGCAGAGACATTTGAAGACCACAACTCTTCAAAATAAGCGGATAGTGGTATAAAAACGGAAACGTTTTCGAAACTTACGAGAAAGGGACCAAAATGCTCAAAGAAATATCATTTTCCTTCACGTATACCAATAATGCAGCTCTACATGGTGTCCTCTAAACTTTCTTCAAACAGCAGGTATAAGAAAACAGCACGTCAACTCTAGGAAAGTAGCAACTTCTGTTTTAAATACCTGATTATAAAGCATCGTCACTGAGCCCGCATTCACCACATATTCGATGAGCTAAGCCATCTTGGAATCTCAACGCGGTAATCTTTTATGAATGCATCCAAATCCTTCTCGAAAACCAGCTTTTGAAAGGGCGGTACAATTCCAATCCCCTTCAGCCTTTTTATATAAAGAACTTCCTTTCACTTTCATGTTCTTTTTTTATTTTAGCTTGAAGCTTCATTTGAAAAAAGCTATGGATGTGTTTCTTGGGGTTCATCGAGTTTGTTGCCACCATTGAACAGATAACTTGATTTAATCCACCGTATCACGAGTTACACTGGATGTTTACCCAAAACAAGTGAAACAAAAACAGTTGAAAACGGAACTAGGTAATTAACATCTTTATCACATGCAATTAAGGCGTACACGTCAGTTTGTTTAAATTCCATCGAACTTGGTATCTTCATACAAGACTGTGAAATTAAAACTAGCCATGGATGTTTGATGGACTCTTTGGTACTGAATTCATCCAAAGAAACTTCGCGTCAACAGTATCCCTGAAGTCTACAGGATACACTAGGCGGCTGCCACGTTCAACGAGGGAAATAACAAAGAGGAAGGGAGATAATTTTGAATGACATTTAAACAAATAACAAATAAGAGAATCCCTGATGTACAAAACTGAGAACCAGGACTTTTGTGGACGAAATTTCCATGCCAGCTCTTACCCACGTTATCGGATGGAACAACCTACAACAGCCCAAAATGTGTGCATAGCGAACTGATCAACTGCAATTTCCCTCGACACTGATACCTACTCTAAACTTGTCTCTTCAAGCCAAACGAGATATTGCACTATCCAATTAGCAAAACCGATAATCTTGTTTCTCTTAGAAAAAGCAGATAAATAGGTCATCAGTTAAAACATTCCAAAGTCTTCTTTTTGAAAACTGCAACCAACAAACGGGAACACCAGAAAGTTCAGTCTCTTCAGTTTTCAATGGTTCTAGTGTAGTGGTACATCGTGCACTAGATGTCGGGTGTATGCAAGATTTAACTTCATCACACTGGAAAAACCCTAGCTCTCTGTAGTTGACATTTAGATTAGCACTGATGCAAGTTAATTTCCTCGACTTTCCAGAACTATAGCATTTTATACTTAAGTTCAAAACCTTTGGATTTGTTTAGAAAATTCTAATAACGAAGGTTTTTTTTTTAGATAGACAATTAAGAATAAAAATCAGCGACAGTAAGTTAGAATGACGTCTCGACTGCACTTACTCAAGAAAGTCATTTTCAAATTCGTGAAACTATAGAGTCGGATCTCATTATATAATAAAATGCTTTTTCACAAGCATTTATTACATAACGTGTCAGCATTTTATCTAAAGCTCGAATCCCGAGCTTTCAATGCAGTTGGGGTTATTAGTTTTAAAGGTGTTAATTAAACTCGTATTTTACTTTTCGGTGTCATTAATTAAAAACGTGCAAGTGCTGCATCCTTCCTAAAAGGACTGACAAAGATATTGTGATGAAAAATGTTGTTGAATAGTCCTCATACCGCAAATCGAGCTGGGCAGATCTATCCTTATTTAATTATATAGTGACTTTTTCTGCCCCTCGTTTTTTTACTAAAGAATCGAGAAGTGACTTTCGATGCAAAATTAAATCATCTCCTTTTCTATGGATTTTTCTTGAACTGCCTGTGATATATGTAAGTCTATATGCTTACCGCTATTCAGAAGATATGTTGTGGAGGATAGTCAGATTCGACGGAAAAATCGCGGTCTCTACCTTTTTCTGGAGTAAATCCTAAACTTCTAAACGCGAAGACGTTTCGAGATATTTGCTTTGATTTTGAACTTCCTGACTTGTTGGAACTGATTTAGCCCTTTCAATGTGTATACCATGGCGCAATTCATCAGTTTGGACTAAATCAGATGGAGAACCGAACTGATTTCAATTGACGCTGAAGATAACTCTTACTTCGCAACATTTACCATTTACAGTTTCCAATGTTATGTTTCTTTTTGGAGAGAATCGAAAATCTGGCGGTTTATCTTAAAAAAATCCTCGATACAACGAAACCCCGATGCAACGAACCTATAATTTCCCAGTACCTCTGTACTTCGCTAAGTTGAGGTTCCAGCGACAAAGTTTAAACCTTCCTCGACAATAAGGAAAAACCAATGATTTACTAAGAGTGGCTTACCTTCAATGTCTCCCTCACTCGTTGTCCTGGCTGGTGCGCTTTCTGGAAGAATTGAAATCGACCACAGCTAAGACGACCTATACCACCAATTATGCCCTCTAGATGGAATTTCTGAAACCAAATCCCTTAGAAGTATTTTGTAAGAGTATATTTTCTCATTCTCATTGATCCCTGCTTACACCAAAGTGAGAAACAAATGTGATTGGTGGAGGAGAACACTTAGTGCTTATAAATACGCGCAAACAGGGGCACGAGCGATGGAGGTCACGAGTTGACAAAACAAGGGCTGATGCAACTAAAGAAAATCGTTAACCGAGGGATAGTAAAACGTTTAGTCAATTATTTGCACAGAGTTGAAAGCTGTTCATAAACAGCGGCGAAAATACAAAAGAAAAGGAGAAAAGTATTTAGCTATTTGAAGGACCTCAATCCTGGAAAAATTAAGAGATAAAACGATTGTCGCTGAAAACGCCCTTTTAAGTTTGTTTTTCAAGAAGGAGCTCTCATTCCCTATGGAATCAAGGAACGCTCTTCATTTATTCAATTTATTTATTCGTGTCATTTCATGTCACCATAATCCCAACAATGGTAAAGCTCACCCATCTCCTGTACGAGCTATACAAACCACTTTCCAGTCTCACGATTCCTCGATTCGCTCTAACGAAGGGCTCACGCTTGAAACGTCAACTCGCAAATCTTTCTCGTGGTGGTTAGTATGTAATTTACGTCAATAACTCGTTTGATAAAATCAAGTCAGACTTACACCCCGTTCACACCAAACTTTAACTATGTTTTAAACACGGTTTCAAACTTGCGCATATACTGATTTTTGTCGACTACAAATTTAGTACAGATCAACTGAGCATGTATTGAAACTCAATTCCTACATTTTTCTGTGACTGATTTTCATTTTGTTAAACCCAGTTTAATTAAACATGTCGTGTTCTTGTGAATGGGGTATTAGACTTAAACCGGCCTAATTTTCAAGCCTTGAAATTAAATACACTTAATCTATAAATAGAAGAAATTGGCCATATTTATAGAAAACGCTATGACATGTATGGATGAGTTACAGCAAAGGTAAACCAAAGCTATGACCACTTTTGATTTATTTCAATTCACTATTCTTGCTATTAGCTTAGTTCTATAGAGTGCGATTAAGGGTCTACTGACGTGTTTTTTGGGGTGCGTTGCTAAGGATGTAATGGTTAAGAAATTTGAGAGAATTTGGCATTATTTTTGTCAGTTTCCAACTTTTTTAAACCAATGACCCTAAATATGACGTCATCATGCCGCGCCTATGGTCACGTGACCAATAAAAGAAAACTCTAAATTTGTCTATGTGCTACCCAATTTGGGTATTTAATCAGTGGTTTGATAATTTGCATTCGTTTTTGCATCCAGCCAAGCATGGTTTTCTTTTCATTTGAAAAATGTTCTTTTAAAAAGATAAACGATACTGAAATGCCCATAACATTTTCAAAAAAGATTATTTGAAAAAATCAATGCTTAGCTATATTCTGTATTTGGGGGTGAAACGTGCCCTATAAAAATAATTAATTCAATTTAAAGACCGCCGGAAATTTAGCTTTTTCTCAAACCGGAAGTCAGTTTTCTTACACATGTGCAGTTGATCTGAGAACGAGCGCGAGGAAGGGCGAGGAAAAACCTTCGATGCAAACAACTCTTGGTGAGGTGATTTTTGATTGTGAGTGGGTTTTCTGGTCAGCTCACGATATGAAGACGACAGTCACCGGAAGTAAGATTTCAATTCCATAGCAACGCGCGAAAAATCCGTCTGTGGGCCATTAACATCCTCATCCAAACGAACGGCTGAATCCCTGGTCCGCGTCGTTTGTCCGTGACGCAGTACACGTCGCATTTGTATTTTGTATTTGTTGTGGTTTAATTTTGTTTTTGGTTTGAAAAGTTCATTTTTTTTCAAACCAGTTTAAACTAGTTTAATGTTTTTAGAACACTGCCCATTTTAACATATTTGGATATCTTTCTGTAATTACTTTTATGTGAGTATGTATTAAATAAACTAAAGAAATCATTTTAAGATTATTATGATGGATTGTTGTCTCTGATGCTATCAAAGACAATAGAAATTATTTATTGCATGTGAACAATAATTATTAGTGTTTGGGGTTAAATGCTCAGCTTAGTGATGAGGGTTAGGCACTTATTTTGAATGGTTAGCTTTTATGTAAGGCTAGGGACACTCCCTGCATTTTAGTAATTAGGGTTAAGCTCTCAATTAGGTTTACGCACTTATTTAAACCGGTTAGCATTTCAGGTGGTGTATGACAAGTGCAGACTGCCTAAAAATAGCGCTGATAAACAGTATTTAAGTCTAAGCATATTTTACGGTTATTCAAAAACAACTTACACTTGCCACGTATCAACAATGCGCAAATCGATTTCTGATAAAACTGTGTCGAAAAAAGCGTTGATCTCTCTCCAAAATCGTTTTTAATAATAATAATAATAATAATAATAATAATAATAATAATAATAATAACAATAATAACAATAATAATAATATATTTAGCTTTACAAAATTCTCAAAGCTTTACAATTCAATGTCTCAAATTACAATCCTACATTCAAATTACATGCAGTATGAGAAACTCTAAAATTACAATAGATTTCTAAAGAAAAGCAAGAAAATCTATATACTGTATACTAATGTAAATAATGTTTATACTCTATACATAATAATAATAGTAATCTCTATACACTATGTATAATATGGTCTCTATACTCTATAGCACTAGCGGAACAGGTGTGTTTTAACTTTACTCTTAAAAATATCAAGTGATTCAGAATTCTTTGTCTACCAGTAGTCCATTCCAAAGTCTAGGGGCACTGGCAGCAAAGGATCTGTCCCCATAAAGCTTAGTTTTAGTTTTAGGTACAACAAGAAGCATTTGACAGGAAGATCTAAGTGCACGAGAAGGCTTATACAAAGTCAATAGTTCAGAAATATAATCGGCAGCTTGATTGTTAAGAGCTTTATAAGTTAGCGTCAAAATCTTAAAGTCATTTTTTTTGGACGTCGATGTTTGCCCCCTGGAGATCCCAGAGCCCTTTGCGTATAAACAGGGATCCGATTACTGGCAACTGTATATATTGTATTTTGTACTCGGTGGGGAGGCGACTTTCTGATTGGTGGAAAATGCAATTACCTGGAGTGATGTGCGCGGAGGAACGCGGGCACACAAGTTCTATAATAAATGCGCATGAATCATTTCTATCATTTGCAACCTGGATAAGTGAAGCAAATGAAATATTGGCTGCATGGGGCCAACAAGTTGGCTTTTTACAAAAGGGTTGTGAACTCTCTCTAATTCCAGCCAATGGTGAGAACGCGATTCGAACCCGAAGCATTCCCACTTGGATCACAATGGCTCACCATGCTTGACACGTGATAAAGAGAGAAGAAATCTCTGTCAGAGCTGGCTGTTATGCCTTAGCACTAGCTAAGTTAAATGTTAAATGTATAATGTTAAATGTATAATCATGATAATATTAAATAATGTATGTAAATAATGTATGTAATAATATATAATATATGTATGTATAATGTTAAATGTATAATTTTTCTAATCATTCATTTCTTTTCCTTTACAATATGATCTTCGCGTGAGAAGTGTTGCTAAACTGATAGCAGAAATAAAGAATCGAAATGAACTGAAATTATAAGAGTTCTAGTCTTAAAGATGTGCAAATACAAGGTAGCTCTGTGGTGACCATGAGTCACGTATTGAAGAGCCGTTCTATAAGGTAACTCAAATAGATTGAATACTCGATTATACTAGAACATATCACTCGAACAAGTTGGCATCTTCTGCAAGTACCGCAGCAGAAATCACGTAAGACAAAAGAAACAAAGACAGAAAACAAAACAACTCCAAATAAAGACTAATCTGAAGTGACCAAAAACGCAACGCTTTCCGGGTACCTGCAGGAAGACCCAACAAGTTGCATGAGGCGGCGTCGAAAAGCAACAACTCAACAAGGATTAGCCAGTGGTTTAGTGAAAAAATAGGTGCTGAGTTGGTCATTACCGATGTTAATTTTTTTCCAGAGGCCATTGCTGTCACTACTTCGTCAACCTCATCCCACTCCATCGGAGTCAGTCTATAGCTGAAATGATCCAGGCACAGAGGCGACGAGACTAAAGCTATTTTAATACAAGACTCGCCTCAATTTCCATGTACACACAAAGAGGTCAAGCTTCTTCGCCATCGAGTCATTATTGCCAAGATTTCGACAGTAAAAGATACTTTGTTGTGGTATAATTCAATTACTCGTATTATTTTGCCTTTTGTCGGTATATAATAAGGAGGAGAGGATGTTTTTAATACGCACCCAAAACAAAAAGATGCTCTCGACCTTCTCAAACTTCCGGAATCTGAAAGACCTCGAGGAGATCAAAAATACAATTGTCACAATTGAAATCAAAGTAAAGTGATAGTTTTCTATGTCTTCTTTAAGTAACGATAGCCAATACAGAAATATGATGTGTATGTGTTCACCCCAGTGGAAATCGGTGCAACTATAACAGAACACTGAATCATCGACTCTGTTTATTGATCATCTCAGATGATTTCTCTCAAATTCAATCATTGAATTCCATAAAAATAGCTACCTTTGAACATCTCAGAATCAGAACGTATCATTCAAGGAAATGGGAAATCAATTGTGCTTTATACATTGATGTGTGAAGCAAGCATCGCAAATCGATTTTCGAAAGGAGTTCACCAGGTGAGGTATGAACTGGTACATGCAGAAATCATGAAGACATGGTCATCCTTTTACAGAGAGCAGCCCACGAGTGGGATATCCAAAATAATCTTTACCTTCCAACACAATGTTACTCAGTCAACAATATATTCAATTGCAGCTCCGTTTAGAGGCCACTGACTTCATCTCGAGTGAGATACCACATTGGTTTGTTTAACAACTTTTGACCAATTGTGTAATGATACGTTTAGTTCACCAAGTCATATAAGCGACCATAGAAGCTATAATATCGTTGATATGTACTACCTGGTAAAGCCCTCCTAGCTTTAATTACAAATGATTCAATTAATGGTGGAGGGTGCGTAGGAGTAGATGAAGCTAGTATATTTATCTTGAGGACACAATGCCACCAAATTGGATAAATAGGATAGCGATTTGTCGGAGCGTTTTCTCAATGATGCATTTTCAAGTGTTACGAGAAAATGATCTATCTCTCTACTTTGTGGGAACCAAACATCAATCACTTACTCTTATGAAACGTTTATGACGAATATTTGACGTGCAAGGCACATTTCTAATTAGTTTACCGGCATTACAAATTCAAATTGCAAGTCCAATGCTTCGGTCCTCACCGCTCGGTAAAAGCGTGGCCTTTTGCAAAAATAGCGTCACCACTAAGAGAAAATGCGTGCTAGTAAATAAAAACGGATCTATATCTATTTTCGTTAAAACGGACCATGGTTTATGAGGATTTCAGAACCAACGAAAAAACAGATGTAGGCAACATGGCGAACCGCAGTGAGTCGCTCAAACTTCTTAGTCATTTGGGCAAGCCGGCAAACTTCCGCAAATAAACAATTGATGCAATTGCATATTAAGAATGCGTGAAGGTTTGTATTTCTTACATTGTGAAAACATTCACCGCTGTGGCTAAGACAACAAAATGCTAAAGTTATACAGCCTCGTTCTTACCTCCTCTGATGAGTGATGCACGGCGAACAAGTGATTTTGAAAAACAATTATCTACAAAGAGTAAAACGTGAGAGACATTCTTTTCAGGACCAGACCAAACTTAAGCCAGGACACCCTAAAGGGAATCCTAAAACTCAGAAGGCTTGAAAATACCCAAATTTCCGTGTATTAGACGAATTAAACTATGGTCTTCCTTGCATAGCCACGCCTCTGAAAGAGTAGTTGAACACCCTTGCATAACATGACACGATTTGTAGCCCATGAAGAGGATCATAATAAAAAAAACATGCCAGGCATAGCTGAACTCTGGACCCAGAACAAACTTTTTTTAACAAAACAAATTGAATGGAACCAGATCTAGAAGGACTCTGGAGCAGTTTCTTTCGACCTCCCTGAATCGATTGAGAACTACGCTTCGAGAAAATCGCCTTAACGCCCTTGTCAAAGACACACTAGAGGCAGCTAACAGGATATACAAACCAAAGAGGCCAAAACAACATTTAAATTTTGAAACTGCAAATGCTCTTTCTCAAAGATTTCGCTCAATGATCTACTTTTATCTCTCTAGACTTATGTTTATTGATAAAAAATGCAGATGATAACATTATTTTGATATCTCGTGGGGGATCACCCCCCGGGATATGTATTTCCGCCCTTACAAGTCGTTTCGTCCAACTACCATTCATAAGATCCTAAATTTTGCCTCAGATTTAAGATGAGTCGGGACCACCAGGGATACGTTGTAGGCGCCAAATGAGCAACCTTTGTTTATCATTATTATTATTATTATTATTATTATTATTATTATTATTATTATTATTATTATTATTATTATTATTATTATTATTACTATCTCGAATATCTATCATTTAGTGCATCATTTGGTCACTTTATTCAAGAATGCCCAACTTTGATCACTTTCCAACTCTCCAAGACACAGAACGTACGCACACTACTACAACTGATAAATCAATCGTTCCAGACAATTAATGCAATGTTATTCAAAGAGATTATGTCTGGTAAAAATCGGAGAGTAAACTCATATAATTCCACCCACCTTTGATTTCCGGCTTTTGGGGGATAATAACATCCTCTAGGTGTAACTGATCAATCGCAAAGACATTTTCTCTTTTTTTTTTCAAGGTTTCTTCCAATTAATGATAAAGACAACAAAGGCAATCTCCGGTTTTACGGTCTTGATACTTGGTGCTCTCGAACGATTAACTGAAGGAATCTATGCAACGCCGAAAGCAAAAGGCAACAAAAACGCCACTTCGAAATAAAAAATTTGATTTACCGAATTGATTTTTGATTTTTTATCTTTTCACGAAGCACGATGTAGGCGAAGTATACGACTTTCACAACTGTGTAACGTTTCAAGCATTTGCAATACCTTGAACGAGAACACCAAAGTAATGAACATCAATGCATGGAAAAAGAGCTGCAAGACAGTTGTTTTGTGTTTCCGTCATCGACTGAGGCTAAAACTCTCGATTGAGCCCAGCTCTAATCATGGAAGCAATGGTATTTAATGGCCAATTAGGAGCGGATAAAAATAGTAGTAAAGCAAGCCATTATCTTTTTACTGCAAAGGACAAATTTCAGAAAAGTGCGAGGTCACTTTCTGTGGTAACGCCATTTTAAACAGAAATGTTTTGCCATCTTTCTAACCAAATTAATTGTTTGAAAACTCGTGATCTAGGTAGCCGAGGTGGGCAAAAGAGCACGTTCCAAGATGACTTGGTGCAAAAAATTTTATGTCGTTTTATCTTTCGCTAAGAAAACGTATTATTACGTTGTAAAAACAATAGATGAACTTTGGCGTTCGTCATTCAATCACAAGGTCAGATGCTGACCAACTAAAAACTAAATTCAGAGAGTCAAGGGTATTTTGACCAAATTTCCGAAACGAATACATCATATGACGCGACCCAGTTTGAAATGCTGACAAATACAACTTGACTTTTAACTCTTCGTATTAATCCCATTTGGCCTTCGGTATCCACATACATAGCAAAACAATTGACTCCGTTACAATGGGGAAGTTACATTCTTTTAACTGAGAAATACCAAGGTAATATGTTAATCCTACGTTACTTGGTTCCTACAAGAAGGCACCAGAGACTTGAATGTCTCTTCCCACTGTATGACAAAACGCCAACTGCTAAAGGCAAAAAGGAAATTCCTTACCTCGAAATTTGCGCCACAAGCAAATCTTGCCTCGGTCAGGACCGCCAACTCTTTTTAGGAATGTCAACGGGTAACATTGTAAAGTATGGTGTGACAACATGAAACATTACCACGGAAACAAAAACTCGGTGCCTTTGATTAAAGTTCTGAACCTCATTATTGTTCCGAAACCATCGTGTTTCGGACAGATGTCTCGGGGCTCTTTTGCAAGTGCTGTTTTTGGTGTTCTACGACATTTCGCTGAGTGTGAAAAGAATTTTTTTTTCTTTTTGAAGCAACAAATTAGAACAGGAAGTAGATTTCGAAAACATGCGTGCCCATGTACGCACCTACCACTGAAACACAAGTCCTTCAGCACATGAATGATGGCGATAAAAGAATACGTCAGCGATCCTCTACAATGGATGCGTAAACGTGGGAGGCAAAGACACGTTTTAACTCTGTTTGCATAAGATTAATTTCATAATAAATTGACCGCATTAGCACAGGCCACAAGTCCATATCCGATGTAAGATGGTCTAAGTTGTGAGACATGAGAGGTTGTAATTTATCCTCACACATAACAAATTACAATACCAAACCCACAAAATCGTTCAGTCACTTTGACTACTTAAAAATCTGCCAAAAATAACTGAAGAAGATGAGCAAGTAATTAGTACAGGACCCGAAGAAAACTGGAAGTCGACTCTCATGTTGGTATTTGCTCGGAACCATCTGTGTTCAGTCAAATGAATTTTTCTACTTTTTTTCAGAAAAAGCATTTGTCCATAACTGCCCTGACTCTGAACGAAATTTTCTTAAAGGCTATCGAAAGGTCCTGAAAAAAATTAGAAAACAAAAACAAAACCGCATAGGACGTGCAAACGCTATGAACTTACGAAACTTGATTTCAACGCTTCCAATATCTTGTCCTGTATTGGCTGCCAATTTCTGCTGTAATTGTTCTTAGCCTCTCAGTGTCGCATCACAAGCAATTTTGACAGTTTAAACGATTTTAATTAAAGTCCTTTCTTTGATTAAAATGTTTTTGCTATCTTTTGTTATTATCCGATAGTATTCGGCCTCCACAAGGTTCACACGTAATATCTTGTCTCGGTCTTCTTCTGCTGTTGGCTTAGCTTTTGCCTTGTAGGTCGAAGGTCCATCTGGCAAGCTGATGACTTTAAAGAAATTCAGGTCAACTGCTATCTGGTGGGGTGGTTTGCTTAATGATTTCCAAACTGACAAGGTCATGAACAGTGTTGCCTTAAATAATTTTAAAAAAAACGGCCATCACTTACTCAGTGGACTGAAATCCGACATTTGGGACACATTTGCCATTGTCTCGGGAAAAGCTTATCGCGTAATACTTTAAGAACTGAATTTCTTTTTTAATTAAAAAAAAGAAGCTTTCTACTTAAAACAATTAAGATATGATAAGTCTATCTATGACGAGACTAACTGCTTTCTTTGAAGATCGAGCCTCAGTCCGCCTTCTGCAAAATTCGGAGACACTCGCTGCATTAGAAGGTGAAATTTATGTTGGTAAGAAAGACGATCGTCCATTGGCCTAAGAATAAATTTTGGTCAGGATAGAATAAATTAGTCATTGAGCATTTCGCCAGTTTGGATGATGCAGCTCGTCACGGACGAAAAGACTCCTTTGTTCGCTGTGCACACGAAATGGGATGACCATTTCCTATCTTTTGTGTAGCCAATAGGGATAAGGAAACATTTATCTCAGTTTTGTTGAATTAAACAGCAGTTAATCATGATTACTTAATCCAGTCTCGTCTAGACAACACAAAAACCTTTTTATAGTCTCAAGTGCTAGCAGACTGTTTCTACTAAGCCAAATAAATTCACTAGAGCGAATTACACTGAGCTGTCTAATTAGGCTTTTGTTGAAGATTTATCCATATTTGGCACGTTATCGCAGTAAACCTGTCCAGTCGCCCATAAGCCGATTTACTAATTAACGGGTGGTTAAGTGCGTGGGACAAAAAGTGCGACCTCTCTAGGAAGCCAGGAACCAGACATTTAGTGACGCCGACTCCTTCAGACTTGGAAGAACAAGGGACAACTTATAAGAACGAGTTTTCACCAAATCTACTCCGCATGTTTGAGACACTTAATAACTTGTTGGTGCACTCTCGTCAAAAAGCTGGCATCTGGCCCGATTTAGCCAAGTAGAGGTGCCAGTTGAGTTCAGTGCACAACTTCATTGGAATTGAAAACTTGTTATCAAGTATACTAGTAGCCAAGTCGATATTGTGCCTTGTGTTCATCTCATGGGCTCACGGCTCTTCATGACCTCTTAGACGGGTTAAAGAGGAATGCCAGTTTTAACATTCACTGGTCATCTTTAAGACAGTCTTCGATCTCTCTGTTTCGGAACACTGGAAAAAAAGCCCATTTTTTGATTCATTTATGAATGAAGAAATGTCTCCCTTTCAGATGATGTGGACTGATCTTGTTCGTGGACTTACAGCTGCATACCAACACAAGTTCATGCGTGAAATGCGGACAAACTTGTTTTTAATTATAGCCCTATCGTATTTGAAATGATAAAACGATGTAAAAATTTTGCAGTCCCCCCCAAGTGCCGGAATGCACAGGCCATATTTAAAAAGATCATCGTGCCATCGAAGCCATATTTCAGGAACTTTAAAAGCGTTTAACAACATGTTGAAAAATACAAATTAGCCTCATATGGAACCAAGCCTGCACGTGAAGTATGTTTGCCGGGTTTGAAAAGGAGCTCGTCTTAAACCAAATTTTCATGTGAAACATCGCCCAGAATGCTATTGTCTTAGGCGACATGTATTTACAGTGCCCAGTTTTTCAATGCGCGGAATAATTATTGCATTGATTAAGCTTTCGGAATTCCGACTGTTCTCGTCAATGAATCGGTGGCTGTCAATCAAAGGATCTAATGTGTGAAGTAAATCCCAAGGTGTAATAAAGTTAACAAAAGCGCCCTAATTTAAAGGCGGCCCGCGCTCTTCAGAAAGGGTTTTGTCAACAAAGTCGTGTGCAAGAACATTCTCTTCCTTCTTCTTTTTTTTTTTGACATGTCACACTTCGCGTGTCATGGACTCCTCAGTTTATTTGAATCACTCTACAAGATGTTATGAGTGGGTCTTCAACAGCTGTGCCGTGCTGGAGCTTCATTTCTTCGCTTAGTGATGACTTGCAAACGATTTTTCAAAACAAGGGGACCAAGATGGGAAACTCACGATTGGAGTGCGAGTCCGATTGCACGCACAAGAATTACATACTGAGCACGCGCATTAACGAATTTGTGTGGTATCACGTTCAAATTTCTAACTGCGCGTGCTCTGAATTAGAGAGTTCTTATTGAACCAAATCTAGCACATTCTGCAAGAAGTAATATTACAAGCTTCGTTTGTCAGATCTCTACATGTCTAATAAACAATTAATTGGATTTTGATAAGAAATCAAAAGGATTTAATATTAATACTCAATTAATATGGAAGTAGAGAATGACCTAAATCGCGTTTTAATGTCAATTGATGTTGTTGAGGAAAATTGACTGAAATTTATACGATTACAAGGCTTTGTATATAGCCAACTGTTTCCACCCGCTAGATGGGGTTTTAAACCGTGTTATGTTCCATTTGAATTATAACGTTTAGATTACAAAAGTGGATTACCTGCGAACTAGACAAAGCAATAAATTTTTAAGCAATTTTTATCTCTTTATTCTTGAGTACTATTCAGAATAATTACATACATAAAATCGGTTTATTCTCAGTCTTCAAGCAGAGAGAGAGAGAGAGTCCAGAATACCGTGCTAAATTATATACTGTGCTGCACACCTGGCATTGAGTAGTTTTCTTTGTCAGGGTTTTTCCTGCTAGCAGAGGTTTCTTTTCTTTTGCGTTCGCTGGGATGACGAGTACGGGAAAAGAGAGCTCTGCCATGGGTCGAAACTTACTGTGTTGAGCATGCGTGGCGGTTACTTAACCGAATTCTTAAACCGAATTCTCACGTTATACTTCGTGTTGTGTGGGTCAACTTTACAACAGCGGAATTGCCGTAAAGGAATGCGCGGGACATAGCGGCCTCAAGTCAGACAGCAAATATACCATGGTGCATGCGGTTTGAAGATTGCCTTGCAAGGTTGAGGACGGCGGATGGATCAAAGTGAGTTTCGACCCATGGCAGAGGTCCCTTTGCCCGTACTCGCTAGCAGAGGGAAATCAGGGTTAACAGCGGAGCGGCGCGCGACCATGGGTAAGAAAATACGGGAACCATCTGTGCGAGAAAATTTGTTTATGTACGCCCGTCCACTCTTCCATGTATGCCAATATGATCAGTATCACGAGAACATATCGCGGGCTCAAGTTTAGAGCTCATCGAGGCGGCCATAATCCAGCTAGCCTGCGTACATCCTTGATATTAGACCTCCATGTTGTGGTCAATTGAAACCTGTCAAAACAAGGTACCCGCTGACCAGTTTCACTTGACCATATCGTGGACTCAAGTTTAGAGCTCATCGAGGTCAGCTGTTTTTTTTAGTCGACCGCTGGCCAGGTTTTGATTGGATCACAGGCTCAATCCAGGTTAAGTTATTGTAAGAATAAATAACCCCAATGTTGAATGGTCGTTAAAGCAAAGTTTAAACGCTTTTAAACTCATTTAACATCGATTCAACTTCGATTCAACATCTTTAAGAACGGTCAAAGGGTAGGAGGGGGAGGGGATCGTTTCAACATCGGTGTTCAAATCTCGTTGGGTAACTCTTAGCAGCTGGCAACAAACTAATTTCCACTGTTGAACTTTATGCTCGGACTGACAAAAAGATAAAAGCCTACATATCGGGTTTACCACGTACTGATTTCATAAATACTTTTATTGAGGATACTTCCTACAGGAACTAATTTTTCAATCTTCTTTTCTCAAAATTTGTAAAGAAATACAGTTATTCCGAACCATGCTAAAATAATGGGCTAAAATGAAAATTAAAACAAGGGGAAATCGCGCAAAAACTGACGTTATAGCGAGGTTTGAAACCAAATCAGAATACGCTGTTGCAAACGGGAAAAAACGAGATTCTAACAGACATTGGTTTCAGGCAATCACTTTAACTCCATAAATTTCTAGAGGTGAGCTTCTTCAATAAGATGAAGGGTTTCCTCTTTGCTCTTGCCTTCTTTCTATTTCGACTGAAATGGGATTCTGTACTTTGTTCATCAATCACCCCACAATGCATTTAATATTCAGTTTCTCTTTTTAAGACAATAGGCTAATCGTCATTAAGACGAGCCAATAATCCTACAACATTTCGTTGGATGACTACAGATTTCTCTTACTGTGGTTTTTCCAGAATTAGATGACATGTTTTTGTAACAATAAGAGAACCTCTAACCACCGTCATTAACGAAAACATCCACCGAAAAACGAAGATAGGCGAGAGTAAGATATGACAACTCGTGAGGATAAAAAAGACTTTTCGCGCATGCCACTATGATGGGCTTCTTGAAGTGACGTGTCAATCCATCAACAAATGCATGCATTGAGTTCTAGGGCACTTGAATAAATAACTTAACGATATCGTCGTCACGTCCACAATATCGACTCATCCAAGAAGTTCTGGTCGAATTCGTAAGCCGTCTATTGTCTCTTCAGGCAAGCAATATACCGGATTAACTGGTTTTACTTCGGATGATCCAAGGAGAGATAAGCCAGCCAAGCCAAAGAGCGTGTGAAATGGATCCACCTACCAAAGACAATACCATATGTAGACGAATATATATGCACTTTCTATATAGAGCAATTTTCAATTGAGTGTCGAAAGTACATGTAATTAGCGAATTGCTTTGGTTTATGATTACTTCACTCAGTGATTGGTTGAAAGTTCTCGCGCCATTTTTTAAACCAATCAGAAAAGAAACCAAAACCAATCGTGGCTTGCGCGTGCACATTTTCCCGCGCTTTGTGTCGGCTACGTGTAATTACTTCGAGTTTTGATTGGTTTACTGGATTGTCTCCGTCCTTTTTGATTGGCCAAAGTAATTGCTTTGGTTTTGGTTTTACGACACTCAATTGAAACTCGCTCTACATATGCACTTTTATAAGACAATAATAAACAATAACTGGATGAGATTCATCTGATATCAGGAATAATCAAGATCAAGGAAAGTAGACTTCACGTTTTGATACGATGACTTTCGGATACCACAAGAACCGAATTCAATAAGTGTTCCAGTGTGCAAGCGCTTTAAGAGCTGTCTCGGCTGAAAATTATTTTTGGTGCTCTTGGCCAATAATTCAAAGCACGCTTAACATACAGGCTCAGTTGTTCAAAGGCTTTAACAAACTTTATCCAGTGGACAAGTCAGTATTCGATTGTTTCAATCTGTGCAAATATCTCAACAGTTGCTCACTGGCATAACCATGTCGGAATATGCACTCTCTTAGCACAACTGAGTAAAGATGTTTACAAAACCCTTGACGAATGACTAACATGCAGTATATTTTATACCCTGGAGAGAATCTCTTATCCACCGGATAAAGTTATCCGGTGTTTGAACAACTGGGGCCTAACTGTTGAGAATTATGTATATGCAAGTTGTACGATTCACAAAAATAAATGTGTTTTGCTAGCCTATCAGTTGCAAGATAGTGAGTTAAATGTATAACAAGCGGTGAAATGCGCAACAAGAGATCACAAGATGGCACAAAGATCCAGGCTACATGCTTTTGGGGCCTGGAAATCATCATTGCTATAAACGCCTCTCGGAAGCAGTAAACGTCAGATTTAAAGTGAGAGTTTCAAATCCAGAAAGGAAACAACAAACCTCTTTAAACGACTACTTATCTCTTTGTACGGAAAAGTTGAAGACTGTGAACTACTTTACCATATCACCAGGTCTGTCAGCAAAGCCACCTGTTTCTTCATCTTGGCAAGCAAGAATGTAGCTCTTCAGCTTCTCCTGAAAAGAAGAAGGAAAAAAATCAGAAAGCAATATGATACGCACCTCTTTATCTCACTTACCGTTTGCATAGGCTTTATATAAATATATTTTACCTTATTGAAAGAAAAAGCTCTTAAGGATACCCACGGACCCCGGTTCACCGTTTGTTAGTTACAGCTTTGGAAATCTTAGAGCGTTTTTCAATTGAGTGTCGAAAGTAATTAGCGAATTACTTTGGTTTTGCATTACTTCACTCAGTGATTGGTTCAAGGTTCTCGCGCCGCTTTTTCAACCAATCAGAAGTGAAACCAATCGTGGCTCGCGCGAGCACATTTTCCTGCACTTTGTGTCGGTACATGTGATTACTTCGCGTTTTGATTGGTCTACTGGATTGTCTCCGTCCTTTTTGGTTGGCCAAAGTAATTGCTTTGGTTTTGGTTTTACAACACTCGATTGAAACTCGCTCTAACAAAGCGATTTACAAGTCAAACAAAATCGTGGGGCCCATTTCTGCGTCTGAAACAATTATTATTGCAAAACCTCCTATCGCTTTAGATTCACTCGCGTTGCTGAAAAAATCTACCTCGTTGTGCTTACTTTATCAATCCAATGTATTTTTCCAAGAATCTTGAGAGACGCAAGGACCCACCAGGAGTAACAAACATCCGGAAGCTTCTCTGGCCGGCCTGTATAAGTGAATGATTCATTTCGATCTCAGTAAGTAACACACAGAACAACTTTATGGAGTTTAATAGATCAGTTCACGCTCTTGAGTACATCATGGGTCATCAGGGCAACAAGGCGGGAAATTCAAAGGTTTGTATGGAAATTCAAGGCAAAATTGGTGGTACATGACTCTTAGCAACTTTTTAGACTTGAAATCTCCTTCATAAACAAAAACAAATAAGTTCAAGTTCACAACTGTGATGAACTGGACTTGGTATCTATTCTTTGGAATTCCTAAATATTGCTTTTTTTTTCTCGCCATACATTCTCTGTAATTTTGTGCCTTTGGAATTACAGCAAATACATGGCAGAAACTTTGTTTAATAAAATAATTTCTACAATAGCCATTCTCTCCAACTTCGTTCTGCCGCAGCTTTGAGCGAATATCTAATGTTTGGAAAAGTAAAGAAAACCCAAAATTGTACATCACGAATACTTTTCATCGTATTGAACTTCCACACAAACCTGTGAATTTCTCTCCATCTTGCCCTGATTACCCATGATGCACTCAAGAGCGTGAACTCGTCTGTAAACGACAACGGCTACAGCAACGACAACGCCACAAAACTCACAAAACAATAATATAACAACCTCGTTCCCAGAGGCTGCGATCCTTTTGGTCAGCACCAAGGATACTACTGTACGCTGCATAACAACGATTAGTCTAGATGTGAAATCACCAAATTTGAGGTTTTGACGACAACTTGAGCATACTGACAAATGTAAACCTTTCTCTGACACTGCACCGCACCGCACCGCACCGCACCGCACCGCACCGCACCGCACCGCACCGCACCGTACTTCGCACACATTATACGCCGAGAACTTGATGGAATAAACGCGAAAGACTTATACACCTTATTCCAAAATGGCCGCTGATTTATGCGCATACAAATTGGCCCTTGTTGCCTCGTTCAAGATAAAATATTCTTTTGAATTTTAAGCTTAAGAACGAGGCATCAAGGGCTAATTTGAATAAAATCAAAAGAATATTTAAATGGAGGCCATTTTGGAATAAGGTGTATGATGGTGCAAGTCGTAGATATTAAATTCCTCATTACGTAAAAAATGTTCAACCGTGCGTCACCACTTCCTTAAAACTGAAAAACGATTGCTTAACTCTGCTCAACTAGTGGCAACGTGTTGAACGGAATAGAACTCGTTTCTCTTTTTGTTCAATAGAAGGTTCAATACAAAGTTCAACAGAAAATCTTGCGATTTCTCACCATTTAATCCCCCTGATGGAAGCTGTCTCTCACAGAGCCACCACCCTAACATATCAGCGTTCACAAAATGCAGAGAATCTGCAATTGCTAGAGCACCTAAACAACAATAGATCTTGACAGAAAAAGAGGTAAGAAAAAACGAAAAAAATTAACCAGGTGTGAGTCGCTCATCTTGGAAGCTATAATCCTTGGCTTCAGTGCACCAGACGTCATTCGCGGCCATGTTGGTGTTCTGAACAATAAGCCAGTTCGGAATTTCACAAAAATACGTGCGCGCGTCGGGATAAAAACAAGCATATTTTCTTGTGGAAATTGTTTGCAGAAATTTGCTTCCAAAATCTTTTGTATTTTTAATATATGCTTGATTTTATCCCGACGCGCGCACGTGTCTTTTTGGAACTCCGAACTGGCTTACAGTGAAAAAGTCTTTTGGGAATTTGGCCCTATAATCATGCAAAACGCGAGCGACATTTTGCTTTTGCTTTGTGCACCAACATGGACGTCTAATCACGTGAGTGCAAACCAAGAATAATTCTCTTTTACATTTTTAAGTCACCATCAGTTCTTTATCAGAGGAAGGTGAATAAAGGTTTGTACATCTGGCCCCAGTTGTTCAAAATTACTATCCATAGACCACTTTACATTCTTTTGTATTTATGTTAATCAGACCTACTGGCCTCATTTTGAAACAAATATTCTTTTGAAAATGGCTCGTCGTAGGGAGGCTAGAAAGGCTTATTATTAGCATTAAAACATAAGAATATTTTATTTGGCCGCCATTATGAAAGAGGTCTGTTGGGTAAGTGCAATAGCCCATTTCCGAGTTCACGTCTGCCCCTTCTTCAAAGTGAGTCTAAGTGCAAAGTTTTTGCGATGGTAATTAGTTCACTTTACATTGAGCAGTTTTCAATTGAGTGTCGAAAGTAATTAGCGAATTACTTTGGTTTTGCATTACTTCACTCATTGATTGGTTCAAAGTTCTCGAGCCATTTTTTAAGCCAATCAGAAGTGAAACCAAAACCAATCGTGGCTTGCGCGTGCACATTTTCCCGCGCTTTGTGTCGGCTACGTGTAATTACTTCGAGTTTTGATTGGTTTACTGGATTTTCTCCGTCCTTTTTTATTGGCCAAAGTAATTACTTTGGTTTTGGTTTTACGACACTGATTGAAACCCGCTCTATGAATGAAAACTATGACTTATCCACTAGATAGTGATTTATCCGGTGGACAGCGCTATCCATCGTTTGAACAACCGCGGCCTGCTGACTTATGCTATTTTTATCCATTCTATTGTTCATAAGCTATGCAACCCTTTAAAACTGGGACCAAACGCACAATGCAGTATAGATAAAGGGGTGTACAGTTCCCTCGGTGGGAGAGTAAAACACTGAAATGGGTTTATCAACTGGGTTGACATCATGGTTAATCATACAAATTACAATTTCCTCGATTGTGATTGGCTTTAAAAAACTCCTATTTTCCACTAATTCACTTGCCAAGTTGTTATCGGACAGTTTGTCACCAGACAATTCAATAAGCCAATCACTTTCAAAGTTGTAGTTTAAATCCACTAAACGCATTTAAAGTTATACGTTAAATCAACCAATCACAACCTCAGCTTAGATCACCATAGAAACAGTGTACAGACTCCTACATTGGGGCTTTCTTTCTTTCGTTCAGAGCGATATTAAACAATTTACTCCACCTTTGTCAGTCTTTTATTATATGGCTAGTGTTTCTGGCAGATATAACACATGCTGTGATTGGATAAGAGCAGCTAAGCGCCAGGGCATTATTCTCCCGTAATGCCCACGGGCCGATTATAGATTATGCAAATTAGTTTTGTCTTATTTGTAGCCATTCTGTTAGCCATATAATAAACAACTTAATAACCTCGACCGTTCGGTCGTTACAGCAAAATCTCAAACCCATAAAAATTGACCACAGTTTGAGATTTTGCTGTAACGACCTCACTCTCAGTTATTCAGAAGTTATTAATGCAAAATTTCCCTTTCTTTCATAACGTGGCTTTTATTAATTGGTAAGAGGACTTTGTGTAAAATTATTTGATTTTGGACCAAACGTGTGTGAAATTAATCCCTAATTTCACTCATCACCATTTGATTACCCATAAAAATTGACCACAGTAGAGAAAATTGCTCTCAAATTTCTTTACGGTGCATGGTCAATTATCTGGTGGCATTCTAATAAGACCTAGCTTTCAATAGTCGTCTGTAGCTCAGTAACAGAGTACCAAAACTAATCATCTGCTGGTAATTGGTTTGACTCAATTAGGAGAATTTGGAATTATTTTGGTGAGTATCTCCATAGAAACATTGTCAACTACATCTTTTCATCAATTTACAGGTGTTACAAAAGGGCACCTCTGGTGAGAATCTCACATTTCATTTATTCAGTCCTCTCAGTGGGCAATAATTTTGCCTGTTACTCAGATGCAGTCTTAATCTGAACCACTAAATTCAGTTAAGCCTGGTTTTCACTAGTGATGCAAGCACAAGGGCAAGAGCACTTATTTCACCATGAAAACGGGGTTGATGCAAGCATACGCACAAGCACAAGCACAAGCACAAGGATCAAAATTTATCCTTTTCCTTGTGTTTGCGTTTATGCTTGCATTCGCTTGCGTCGTGTGAAAACGAAACACAGCATAAGCACAAGGAAATTTGCTACGTCTGGCCAATTAAAGCACTCGTTCCAGATTCCCCGCACATGACCATTTGAACAAAATGGCGGATGCTGTGGTTGATTGAGATGCTTATGTTAAAAAAAACTAAAGTAAAGCAACCATATTTAACGTTGATAACTCGTAACAGTAATTCAACTGACAAACCTGAGGTCGACGGTGCGCTCATTTTACTCTCCCCTCTCCATCAGTGCTCCGTTTTACGGGTATTTAATTAAAGCTACTTAGCTACATGGAAAGGAAAGAAGTCGAAACAAGGATGCAAGATCTGGGAATCGAACTCAGGACCTCTTGCACCAAGGCCGCGCACTAACCAACTGTGCCTTCATTTTCATTAGCATACTTAGGCTTGTAATTCTAGTCTTGTGCTTGTGTCTATAATAAAAACCAGGCTTTTTGAGTCTAGTTTAGAGCTCTCGGCTTTGTTCCCAATTATGTCATACATTTCTTTGTTGATTTATAAAAAGAATATCATTACACTATTATTGTATTAAAATAGATACCTGTCCTGAGTGTGATTCTGAACCTGGCCGACATCCAAAGCCTCCATCGAAATTCATACACGACAATACATACTCCACTGCTTTCTGCAGGTCTATTGCATCCAGTCTTCCCTGTGTTTAAAAGTGTTTAAAAGTACCGGTATTAAAAATAATAGTAATAATTATAATAAGAAGGATAACAATAAAAGAAAAGAAGAAGAAGAAGAAGAAGTCATCAAAAACAGGATGTACAAGTATGCACATGTTTGCAGGATAGCTGGGAACATTATTTAACATTCAGCAATTCCTGAAAATGACCTTGATTGGGAAAGCTTATATTCTTATGCAGAGAACATGCACCATCCATCACTTGAACACCACACTCATCCCCACGGATTGCAATGAAGAATGGGTGAGATTGAAAGATAGACAGAATGGAAAATCAAGATAAATTATTATTTTCAATACAATTGCTTCTAAAAGAATTTTTCTACCCACAGGGTAAACAGTATTTGTAGTTGCAGAGTTCTTGTACAACTTACCAACAATTTTAAAGTGGCAAGTGCACAAAATGAGAACCTCGTGTCCACTTCACCTGTTCACAAGATGAAAGTAAGACTGAAATGTCAACAATAGGTATTTCCAGTGGAATTTCTCACAATGGGTCCTTTTCAGGATAGTGATCACATGGTGCAAAAACCGTACTGGAATGCAAATTACCCACATGGACATCTATAACCAAGAAAATTTAGATCGACTTGCTTTGTTTTAGATGCCCCAGTGCCCAATTTGCATGCCAGTAGAGAGGTTTTTGTGCCATGTGATCACTATCCTTCAAAGTGCCCAGTTATAGGTTCTATTCATTCTCACAAATTTTAAACAAAAACTTTCTTCTTATCATAGGCCAGATGCAAAAAATACTTATTTATTATCTTTGTGCTAATTAGCCTCATTAACTTTGTTTTAAAGCTGAACATCTTTTCAATTTCACAAAGGCCAAGGAGACTAGTGAATCTAATTAACACGCAAATAAAAGAATAATCCATAGGCTGCCACTTTTTTCTTTCGGTCAATTGACAATTTTCAATTTTAAATTGACAGTCAGAAGAAAAACATGATTACCAACCCCACTTATCACCAACAAAGGAGCCATCTGTTTGCTGGAGTTTGTAGACATATTCCACTGCCTTCTCAACATCTACTGAATCAATACATCCATACAGAGAAAGAACCTATGGGCAGCAAATGACACAGACAGGCAAGCATTAATACATGTAGTTATAATCATTACCTTCTCAGAGGTTGATAAACGTACAAATGTATTTAGTATTACCCAACTAGTGGACTATTGCAAATCCTGCATTTTAATTTGGCTATGCTACTAGAGGACTATTAACCCATTGACTCCTGGGGGTTCCCCATTGACAAGTAAAATCGTCTGGTCTTAAAGTAAAAGACTAGGTCTGGCCAGTTTAGGCCGGGTTGGGTATCAAAGGGGTTAATGGGAATTAATAATAGTCCTCGAGTAGCGAAAAGCATGACGTTTTCTTTTCGTTTTATTCCCAAATAAATATTTCTTCAACCTGCATTTGCTCACTTTATTATAATTGCCTTTTCTATCCAACTAGTTGGGTGATACTAAAGCAATTAAACCCTTTGCCCTCAAGGGCCACAGATCAATAGCCCATAGCACTTGCAGGCTATGGCTCTAATTGTTAAGTGTAGCCTTGATCTAAATCATCTTACATTTGTTAAACAAGCAAGAAATGATCTGAAATCAAGCAGATTTATTTGAAAATGGGCAAACAAGGAATTATTGATTGTCTGACATTCAACATTCATCTCCCTCTTATCTCACCCCTTATCCACCTCAGCCCATAAGGATCTTTCTCCTGGGGCCTTTGGTGGGTACATTTTACGCTCCCTTTTTACAGCACCTGAATTGCACTCAGTGTGTAGAGTAAATGAGGATCATGGTATTGACTGGCACTAAATCCGCCATTATCATGTTGACAGGATTTGACAAATTCAATGATTTCTTCTTTCTCCATCATGTCTTGCTTGTTCATGAGAAACATGGCTGTAAGACCCCAGTAGACGCCACTCATACGAAGATATTCTGTTATACAATATTCCTGAAAGAAAAACAAAGAAACAAATTATAGGGAAAGGCAACACTCCTCAAAAACATCATGCAAAATCACACTCTTTTAAATGGAGTGAGGGGCAATAGCGAGTCCCACATACAGGAGTAAGAGTCCACACCCTGGCATGTGAGTTCCACAAAATGCGTCTTCATGGTGTTCACCCTACAATCAGGCACACTGGCACATTGGCCTTCATGGCATTTATGTTGCGACTGGTATCCTCCTTCCACATGTTCATGCATGTAAAAGGAGGACACATCACAACAATGGAGGATACCCACTACTCTTCACGCACAGTGTGTGGGTTCTATAACATCACTTCTCCCACAGTGTTGATTAACAGAAGGGGTTGTGAGATAGGACCTACGGTTTATGGTCCTTATCCAAGAAAACTTGTAGATATCTTTGATCTTACATAATCATCCTTCTTCTTCCCATATGCAGCAATAAAATCACCATGTTTTTCCAATAAAAGTTCTTTTGGAGAATTTTCTGGGATTTTAACATCTTTTATTTGAGATCCCTAAAAAAAAAAAATTAATTCAGTGATAGTCACTCATTCCAGCTTTGCAAAGCTCATCCATGAGTGGAATAATAACGAAAAAAAAGATGTCATATTCATACAATATCAATTTTTAATCTCCATAACTTGGAAGGGACCAAACATCCCTTTGTTAATTTCTTAATAAATAAACAATAATCTTTATTCACACTTACTGTCAGTACTAACGAGGACTTCCACCTGCATATAGAAAATTCTAATAGAGGTGGAGGAGTAACTGCAGAATACCCAGCCACTATTGGGTGTCTACAAAACGAAGATCTAAGACCTAAGACCCAAAAACGAAGACTAGTTTTTTTTGCAAGCCTATGAAACCAGAGACAGTCAAACTGGTTGAACGCCTTGCCTCAGGCACCAAATGAAGCGAAATTAGTGGGGTCTTTGTTTTGTAGATAAGGCCAGCTCAAACTAAAAAATGAAGACCCTCGCTTAAATGCTTTGTTTGTTACAAGCTGACACGAAATCAATGGGGTCTTCGTTTTGTAGATAAGGCCGGCTCGAACTACAAAACGAAGACCCTCGCTTAAATATCTCTATTTTACGATGCATTTATCATCTAATGAATGAAGAATATTGGCTTCTTTGTAGAAGAGACCCAGATTCCTTTCATGTTGCTCGAGGAGCTGTTTGATGACGATAGCTTTGCCATTATATTTCGCGGTGATCACCGAGCCAAAGCTGCCGCTTCCAATCACATGTCTGATAGCTTATTCCAGTTAAATTCCTGGATAGAGGTATTAAACAACTTTGGCCTGT
>OX421448.1:6249700-6309700 GCA_949126865.1 Montipora capitata | reverse complement strand
ACTAAAACACAGTGTAAATGCAGTATTTCCCGCCAAAACAACGCAGGTTCCGCCAGAGCAACATTTCGCGTACTGGCTTACATGAAAATTTAACCAAAGCAAATTTATCGGGGTTTCCACTTTACAACGCACGTGGAGCTCCCCTATTAAGTTCAGAATAACAAGTGACTTTGCACAAATAACTTACATAGACTCTCGTCACAGTTGAGGTATTGTTAACGTTTCTTCTTTTCCTTTCTTTTCAAAGTTGAACATACCGATGTATCAAGTACTTTATTTGACCGTAAGGGGTCTAGGAACGAGAAACGACATAACGAAAATAAAAGTCACTTTTCCTATAGCAACCGAAAGTAGTTATTTTTATTTCACGAATTCTTCATTATACTCTTTATCCGATAACGTTTGCACAAGGTCTTATGAAAGGTAAGGTGATTTGTGGGTACATTCAGATCCTCTTTATGATATTCGAAATGTCTTTACAAAAATTCTCCCCGTCTTTCTCTTCGTTTACTTTTACGAAGACCAGCTGGTTTTGCTCGTCGGAAAAATGAAAAAGAAGCGATGACAGTTTCACGTTTACGAAGTTTATGGCAAAAACATAAACTGCTGCGACAAAAACTGACCAGTTCAATGAGCCAGCAACGTATTTTTCGATATTTTCCAGTTTGAATCATCCACTGACGCAAGTAACTTAAGTACTGGGCGTGTAGTGTGGGCCGTTTTGCCGTGATGTGTTAAGCTTGCCGCTCTTTGCGAAGAGGGGACGAATAGAGACGAGTAAAATAAACGAATTTTACACTTATTAACAGCGTCTTATTGACCTGTTACTGTCAATGGACAAGAGCAAAAGCTAAAGGAATACTTCGGCAGTTAAAGTATCCTCACCCTCAAAGCCTTTGAGCAGGCCCTCTCTCTGGGGTTATCCCCAACCCCAGTCCCTCGGAAAGCCTGCTCGCAGGCTACCACCCTTACCAACCACCGACCAGTAGCTAAACTGACAGTACACAGTAAAGCAGGAAAGCATCCTGCCAACGCCCTTACTTCATTGAACGCTGTGTGGTGATGATCAGAACAGAACCTGGAGAGCGAGGGGCGCTGGTAGATTAATGACAATGATGTCTCAAGTTTGTCCCGTTTCAAAGAAAACGCTGGAGAATGACAGGGATTTACAGAAGAAAAAGAGCAGGAGCCGCTTGCTCATGTAAAACAACATGGCGAAACTCATCAAGATACAAGTCTGCATAACATTCACTTCCATTTCCTTTAATTAAACCAAGTGAGAAAATCCTGGCCAAAGGCTCGGCTGATTGGAAGGGGAAGGGGAGGTGAGAAAACGCCATTTTTCCGTGTGCTTTTTGAGTTTACGCTCCCGCGAAGGGGGGAGCGCAGGGAAGTTTAGAAATAATTAACTTGCGGCCATGGTATTATTTTATCCACTTTTCACTTCCAATGGACAACAGCACAAGTAAAACAAACACGTCACCATTTTCAGCTTAAAACATCCACACAATGACCGACCATGGACCTGTAGATAGCTAGACAAAATTAGATATATACTAAACCAGGAAAGCATCCTAAGAGGACGACCGGAGATGAAACTTATTTTCATATACAACAGCAGGAAACGCATTAAAAAAACAACCTTTTATACAGTAATATGAGGAAATTTTAAATGCGCTTATTGCACAGATGTAGAGTTCGACTTTCGTGGTAAGAGGACAGGTAATCTGCAAATGTAAATATCGTTATTCTCTTATTTACAGTATACCGTTCCTTTGCCAAAAAATTTCGAAACTGAGGCCACTTTTTGACTACGAAGATTACAGCGAAAAAAGTACTAACTTGTCGTGAATGTTCTATAGAAAGAACTTGTTCATTTCAGAAATCAAAACTCTGCGTTAACAGCACACACCAGGGCTACTGCTTAGTATCTGGCTAGAAATCCTCTTCTCACTTTTTCCTCCGGTCGCGCTTCAGCCATTTGATGAGGGCCAGTCTCGTGACTCTCAAGTAGTCTCGTTCATGCCCAAAAAGAATTCTGGGTAATTCTGCCATTTCATGACAAGGAAAGACCCCCGATTCTCATTTCATTGATTTTTATAAGTGTCCGGCCACCCAGTCCTACCAGCAATAGAAAAAAAAGCATCGATTGAAATTTTTAGCTTTCAAAACTTGCCCAAATTGCATCGGTGGGTCCTGAAATTCATCCACGGAAAGGCCAGAGACATCTTCACTACTTGTGAACCGCCATGCCTTACAACACGCAAAGCATTTTAGGCGTTCCAGTCTGCATGAAACCATCTCTCACCTCTGTCTAGAGAAGACCTGACACGCACGGTTCTTACGATAAACTGCTATAACGATTGTCACGGTTCCGGGGAAATGCTGTAGAATGGCGGAGATTTACAGAAAAAAATAACAATAGTCGGTCGCTCATATAAAGCAACGGTTTGGCCAGACTTTTCAAGATACAATTCTAGATGCCAATTTCTTCAAGGCATGCTAGAGAATCCTGCCGACATAGGATAAGCGCGAGGGGTGGGGTTAAAAAAGGACAAATCGGCCAATTGCTGGAGACATGGAGGATTGGGGGCGTAAAAGAAAGGAGACGCCATTTTGCCGCAATGTCTTAAGTCTACGACCGTCGCGTAAAGGAGACAGAGACATGTAAAAACAATGCATTTTGCACTTTTTGACTGTATTTTACTGACTTTTTACTTCCAGTGGACAGCAGTATACGCTAAACAAACATGCCAGCATTTAAAAGTCATAACATTCACACACTGACCAACCAGGAAAGCATCCTGTCCCAAGCGACCTGTCCCATGAAGTTCAACTTGTTGAACCCAAATTGATGTTGCACAATTACAAAAGTATCAGTTCACACGAGGGAACATGTCGCCGCAACATATCCCTGGGATATATAACCGCAACATTTGCACAATTATAAAGTATCAGTTCACACGGGGGTTGACATGTCGCTGCAACATATCCCTGGGATATATAACCGCAACATTTGCACAATTATAACGTATCAGTTCACACGAGGGGGGACATGTCGCCGCAACATATCCCTGGGATATATAACCGCAACATTTGCACAATTATAAAGTATCAGTTCACACGAGGGGACATGTCGCCGCAACATATCCCTGGGATATGTCCCGCTACACGTCCCTGCTACATGTCGCCTCAGTGTGCACTACACAAGTTTTTTTGTCACTGCAACATTTCCGTGCAACATGACCCGTCGTGTCTGTCCACTGTCATGTTTTGTCAACGGGGTGGATAATGAGCTCAATGGTCTTTTCTGTTGAAGTGGCTGAGCAGTATCATTTAAAGAGATCCGTTTTTCATTTCACTTTTCACTGATTAACGTCTCCACAATAAGAATATGGAGCAAGATGTCATGGATAGGAGTTTACAAGGAAGTAAGCCTGCAAAAATAAAGCTGCTTTTTCTCCTAAAACGTTTAGCTACGGCAGGACAAATTAGCGTTACTTACCCCTAAATACCTTACTATGATGTTATCATATCTTTCCCAGTTTATTGCCAGTAGCTAATTAAAACAGGCAAATATAAATATGGATAGATCAGTATTTCTAGTAAATTGAGATTAGCGGTTGCGAATTGCGTCCGTCTCCAGGATTGCTTATTGACTTAGGGTTAGTTCGATTGACCTTATTCCGGAAAAGGAAATCATGGAATAGAAGTTTGAAATCCTTCGTTTTTACATAGATTCACGTTAAAATTGTCAAACACATTCGAAAATGCTTTTTTAAACATAACTTTATTATTCTTGTTGCTTCAAAACGCCAGATGTGCCGTTTTAAATCATCTCTCCACGTATTCTTATTCCGGAATAATCGAACGCACCCTTATTAACATGGTCCAGCCGCATCTCTTTCTCATAAGGCCAGCACTATGCACTACTTCTTCGCAGAGAAGTTTCTTGCAGCTTTTTATCACGATGACCATTGCAGCTGTTGTCCTCCCGTTCGTCACAATGATTCCAGCTATGCACTTCGACCTCTTTTCACCGAAAACGTCCACTGACCTATGTCAAGGCTGCTTTAACACTAATCCTTTGCGAGATGGAATAGAGGTTTCCAGGGCGCAACGCCAATCTCCAGTCTCGTGAAATTTCAACAGAATGTCAAACACTAAAACAGCAACAAAGCAAGCGGTTGGTCACGACAAATTTAAGACAACTGCTTAAATCTTTGATAGGAGTTGCTGTTGTTGAGAGCTCTAATAGCGCCATGTCGTAACTGAGGTCGCAGTACATGTGTGTTAATATAGCTTGTTGCATGAGTGGAAACACGTGCACGGTATAAATGTGTAAAGGTACAGATCTATCCCTGAAATGACATATTGAACATCGCAGGAAAATGTTCTTCTGCGGTCAGAAGTGACGTGATTCAAGGTTTTACCTATAAGGGAATAGCTGAAGGCAAATTTCGAAGAGGAAACGGGAAATTATGTTTGCCACATAATTTTTTCTGTTAACGACGAAAAAAAAAAAAACAAGTAACTTCAGAGGAACTTTAAAGTGCTTAGTTCTACCGTGTGCAATGTAATCTTTCAGTTTTCTCACCAATGATGGTACGTTGTATAACAAGATCAAATCAGATGCAAAACAGTAAGGCGCATACCTTGGTTTATTGTAAGCACCTTTGAAAACGAGTAGTTTCCAGGTTCGCTTTTTCTTTCCATGTATTCGTCAATAGGAAGCCGAGCTGTTACCACATTTTCATTTTCAGCTCGTGATTTCGTTCGATCCTTTAAAAGGACAAGAACAAGTACAAGAATTAACACGAGAAAGCAGTGTTGTACGGGTGGAGTTGCTGGATATAGAGAAATTAACGCAAGTTTGAAAGTTTTGTGAAATAATGTGGCACGATGCAATGACCTATAGTAAGTAATGTGAATCTACAACTTGGCCCTTTTGACTCCCAGGGGTGACCAGTAATTCAAATTCAATGAAATGTCAGTTAGAAAGGCATAGAGAGTTAAGATTATTATCAGCTTAAGAGGTCTAATCTTGATATAACACCAAACTCTCATGACCACCCAACAAAGAAATATATGTTAAGCAGTTACGAAGAAAGCCTGCAAAAAAAAGCCAGTCTTGAACGGGGATTGAAACCAGGAACTGCTTTTAAAAGTTGCTGCTTACCTGCGATGATATACTATTTTTTTACATCATTCATAGCTTCACCTCAAATGGAATCATGATAATGGCGTGAAGGGATGGCGCAGTGGTTGAGAACACCCGCCTGTCACCAATGTTGCCAGACAGATATGTGAGTTGAGTTTGTTGGTACTACACTCTCCTCCGAAAGGTTTTTCTCCGGGTAAGCCAGTTTTCCCCACTCCTCAAAACCAACACTTGCTTTGCCTTAATTGTTGATTTCAGTTTACAGTGTCCCCAATAAGTGCTCAAGCCTTTTATTACATGGCCAAGCGGAGATACGAAATTTCTCTTCGAGCCATGGCCAGCTCCCAGTTGGCTCAAGTTCATAGCTCATTTGGTAAAGCAGGGCACCGCAATCACACCCTCATAATTTCAAGCCCCGTTCAAGACTGGGTTTTTTTCAGGCTTTCTTCGCAATTGTGCTACCATGACCGAGAAATCAATTCTTCGTTTTCTTTGAATTTCAAAACTATGCTAACTAAGCAGCCAAGTTTTAAGTCTTGATTTCAAAAAGACACCTGTTTATTTTAATTGGAATTTATCTATTTAATGGTCCCCCATTACTAAATCCTGGTTTTCACTAGCACTGCAGGCACAATTGCAAGCATGGGAGCGCTTATTTCACCGTGAAAACGGGGTTGACGCAAGCATAAGTGTAAGTAAAATCGCAAGGATCAAAATGTTTCCTTTTCCTTGTGCTTGCGCTTAATATGCTTGTATTCGCTTGCGTTGTGTGAAAACGAAACAGCATAGGCACAAGGAAATTTGCTACGTCTGGCCTATTAAAGCAATCGTTACAGGTTCCCCAAGTCTCAGCATTTGAACAAATTGGCGGATGCCGTGGGTTCATTTTGATGCTTATGTCGACGTTAGTTTTTACTAGCAAAAGCTACTTATGCTTGCATTTGTGCTTTAGTCGCTAGTGAAAACCAGGATTAACTTTTAAATCTTGAGAGAGCTGGATAGGGGATAAAATGACGTCAGAGACTCTACTTTAAGAATGGCATGCATGTGCGCGCGGGCGAATTAATACACCGCACGGGAGTTTCGGCCTTTTAGACTTTTACATTCGTGTTTTGCATATATACTAAGCTGCATTTACGCGCTGAAATTTTAAGCCAGTGAGTGGATGACGTTACTTTTCTCTTGAAACAACCCTCTGAGGTCCAATGGGTCAGTTTTGGACGTGAAATCCGGACCGTGAAATCCAAAACTTACACTCAAAGTAAACAGCCTTTTGGATGAAATTCTCAAAATTTTGACAGTCAGGTGTTAAGCTAGCCTCCCACGCAGACGTTCGTAGGGCTTCGTCACACATTCCTCCCCCACTAACGTCTGCTGAAACGAAAAACTACTTTCGTTCAACTGCTGTTTGCCCACTCATTTAAAGAAACCAATCAGCATTGACTAGTTGTGTTGTGCATAGCCAATCACATACTGCGAAAAAATGCCCTACAAAACACGAGTTTACCCAAAACTGGATAACGGCCTGATTGGTCCATAATCCACTAACGGAAGTGTTTTTTCGTTTCGGCAGACGGTCGTGGGGGAGGAACGCGTGACGAACCCCTAAGAACGTCTGCGTGGGAGGCTAGTGTTAAGCAAACTCACTTTTAAAATCTGACGAAAAAAATGAATTGATTTTTTTATCACAGTAGCATTTTAAGTTGCTGCTTAACTGCGATGACCTTCAACTGTTATAAATTTCAATTCAGTTCCGCACTTCAAATATAGGAAAATTTCATATATTCGATATCATTTGTGTGAATTTGTTGCAAATGCGATTCAAGATACTTTTCGAACGGAATTCCTGCGACTAAGAGCAAACAGAGGCTCAGTGATTTGGAGATAAAGCTTAACAAAATTTGGTTTCATTAATACACAAGTGGAACTCCACTTTCGTAAAACTGAGATGGTTACCTTCAGCACGTGGTGATCAACAAGCCCGCCTATGATGTAGACTTTGTCTTTGCTAAGGCTCTGAAGAACTGAAATAAGAAAAGCAATAATAAATCGTTGAAAATCAACATATTCATGCAAGGAACACCCGATTTTGTTATTAGCGTAGCTCACTGATAAATTATGAAACAAGCGAGAATCGCTGCAGAGTCGATGCAACGGAGTCTTTGAGACAACGAGTCTTTGATGGAATCTTTCTTGAAGATGTTTTTCTTCGGGCAATTCCATTTTCACATGTCAAAAACCAAGATTTGATTAGATCTACCTGTACCTTAATTTATAGTTTTCTTGCTGTCTCCACAGTTCGTAACCGCTTGAGACTTTAAAAAAGTCATAACATTTAGTGTCATGGCGTCTTCAGCACCGTGTTGTTACCATTAAGGACGGGACACACCAGGGGACAAGTCGCAGCGACATGTCTCTGCGACAAGTTGCTCCATATGTACTACTTGCAAAACAAGTCGCTGCGACACGACGCCTGTTCGGTGCACACCCAGTGATCTCGTATGAAGGGGAATGTGAGCTAGTTTTCTAGTTTAATATGGCTGACCATATGACGCTCCCTCATTGGTTTATTTATATTTTGTCGCAGCGACTTGTTGCCGGAAGTGTACACACGGTGCGACAACGCTGCTTTCGCTAATTTTGTCGCTGCGATAAGTCGCACGAATTCAAACTGGTTTGAATTCGTGCGACTGATCGCGGCCACAAAATTCTGCCGCAGCGACAATGTTTTTTTTTATGAAATTAACCGTGTCACACAAGGCGATTTGTTGCGGCGACTTGTCCCCGCGACGTGTCGCACCGACATATCGCCTAGTGTGTCCCGGCCTTTACATGTGCGATGCCTCTTCTACAATTAGATGCCCACCTCTCTACCCTGAGGATTTCCTGTGAGTTAGAGAGTGCAGTTGACAATAGGGAGCTCAAACACGAGACCTTTCTGAACCACCGACGGCCGCAGGAAGTGGGCTGTTTTCCTTTTTAACTTGTCTCGACATTACCAAATTGATATTGCTATACTAGTTTACTTAAATGGTAGTATGCTGCCGAGTGGAAGGGATATGTTCAAGTATACATTCTTGCGTTAATTTAACGACGGTTCGTGCGCGGAATTAAAGGGAGATTTTAAATGGTCTTTAGGTCTTGAGCTGGGACGGTACAAAACGTGGACCCCCAAACTGGTCCCCCATCTGGGCCCCTTAATTCTGGAGCCCACTCGAGAAAAGAAAGAAGACAATAAGTTGACTGAGGATACGAGAATGTACTTTTTGAGATGGTTTTAATATGCGTTGAGTATTATGATTCAAGTGACTGATTGAAATTATATATCCTTTCCCTTGAGTAGGCTCTAAATCATAAGTAAGTGCGATCTGTTGTGGTCAAAATAACTACGCATCGTTTCTGAGGAAACAATACAACGTAAACAGCCCCCCCCCCCCCGCAAAGAGAACATGAAGGTAACTAATATCTGAAATACGAAACCCGGAAAGATTGAAGAAAATAAAAGGGAATCGAGTAACATTGGCATCGAGAATGTTGGTCATTCCCGACTTCACTTCAACTTCTTTTTCACAGCAACTTAAAGCGCAAGTTGCTGTCCCGGATATTAGTTCTACTTTTCGTGTGACAGTACAGTAATATACATGAGAAAGACTTGTGAATCACCAAATTCAGGTTGACAGTCGTCAATACTAACGAACCGCTTGCTCTGACGACAAAAGTTCCCTAAAGTTAACCCCTGTCTGGCGGGGTTGGTATCTGGATGGGAGACCATTAAGATATACGTCATTTGATTGCCTTTCGTAGACGCCAAATGGGTCGTAATGCCTTTTTTTTGAAACCGAATACTCATATTTAACGGAACCCTGACCATTCATCACTTGAGTTCAGCCTGACAGCTTTTCCTATTTGTATTTCAAGAATACATAACGGATAAAGAAAAGCGTCAAAGAACTGAATATGGACCAGAAGACTGAAAAAACAGAGCAGTATACAGGTTAAGTCACCTCGAATTGGGAACGTGGCTGCAAGCTTCTGTTCTAATCTACAGATCTGAACGCGTATCATTAATTCCGCCATTCGCGCATAACCACAATTCCTTGCGCCTTCGATCTTACTGTGACGTGATCATAATTCCTTACGTTTCGAAGAAAAATGTGCCCTTCTCCCGATCAGAGAGCTGCCTCGTTCGTTCGCTTCGGGCTCACTCACTGCGGCAGCAAAAATATCTTTTCACTGTTTGAGACGATAAGTTTAAAAATCCCGAAGAGACTACAGTCCTCGCATGAGAAATAGTCATTTCCGTTTTCCGTCTGAGGCTGAAAAACGTCTGGAGCCTAAGCTCCCAAATGTTTAGGAAGGAAGTTGCATCTTACCGTGAGGTGAATCCGGGGTGAGGTAGACTATCTCTCGAGGGTCGAACAATCTCCAACAACTTGTCTCTGACTTGTAAACCTAAGGCGAAAAAACAAAGCGACGTGATGCACTGAACAACAGCAGTAAGGTGACGGAGTTCGTCGAGCCAAGCCCGTAAATTCTGTATGTCAACTGAATAGATGAAGGTAAATTGACCACACCTTAGTAAGTTGACTAAAAATAAGACGTTTCGTGCATTAGCCCCAAGTTATCTGTCTAATGTACAGCAGTAAAGGTTTGTCGAGCACAGTAGTAAACAAGGGTTACAGTTATGACATCCCGTCTGAGGCAAACTCCCAGCTGCCATAAGGAATATCACTGACTATAACACGTTTTGCTGCAGCCACCAAAGAAGTGATTTATAATTCTACAACTTTGTGACTAACGTGTACATAATAACTAGCTAGTGTAGTTTTTAGTCACTCTCAGTAATTTAGGAATTAAGGACATCGTTATTATTGAAGTCTCATTGAATAAATGTTTTTACAGGTGAAGAGCCATTTTTTTATTTATGGAGATACTGTAAATAAACGGTAACCATTATTATTATTGAACTTCAGCATGCCAGGAGAAGAAATTCCGTCGCCTCTTCTCTCGTTCTCTTTCCTGCTTTTTATGCCCTTGCTCGTCACTAATATGATTTCCCGCTAGAAAAAACGGTTTGCCAAATGCAACGCTGCCACGCGATTTCCCGCCAAGGAAAATTGCCCGAATACTCCCGTCTCCAGAGGCTCTCCAGCCTCCCCACCTCCAACCCGGCAGTAATGACCGTACCTTTAGATCGGAAGACGAGGACAACTACGAGTACAAGTTTTCTGTACTAAGCATGCGCATAAGGTTTGGAGGTCAACTTTTTTCGAAGTGCGCGTGCTCAGAACGGAAAACTGGTACTCGTAGTCGTTCTCGTCCTCCGATCTAAAGGTCGCTAGTTTGTACGGGCGGACGGACGGACGGACGGACGTACCTGACGTCATAACCAAAATTTCTCGCATGGATAGATTTCCCAAATAATCCTACCCATGGTACTCCGCTAATAAACAAAAAAGCAAAATTTCAGGGTGTTGATTGGATGAGAGCATGTCAATAATTATTAATCCCAAACGGAGTGTAGAAAAGTGAAATTAGTGCAATCGTTGAAATTAGTACAATAAAGGTGAAATTTTTGCATGCAGGTCATTAATAAGTAATTGCAAGAAGGACTTTTCTCGTGCAAGAGCTTATTAATTTTATTCCAAATTGCACTCGAAATCATATGATTACCCATACAAGCCAATTCGAAATTTACCCCCGCTGAAATTTTTTATCTAATAATTTTCGACACCATCTACACGAAATTTTCTTTTCTTACCTCACAAGACACTTACCATGAGCTTTTCAAAGTTAAGAGATTGTCTGATGCATTCGTGGTACACTCGGCCATTCATATCCAGTCCCGTTAGGTGAAGATGAACAGGACACGTTGACTTCATGTTAGAACCATACAGCTGTCGCACTTGTGCTGAAAGTTTAGTTACTTCCTGAAATCAATAGATCGAATGTAGGTCAGACTGACGCGTGTTTACAAGTTTACAAGCGAGATCCTTTTGTCCAGCTCAAAAATTAGCAAACCAAATGGCAAAAAATGGGATTAAAAAGAAAAAGACGCTGCCAATAATGCGTATATTTTGGCGTTGTTGTCTCGAAGGTATTGGAAAACATTGGCAAAATTTAACACACAATGATGCACCAACCTTGTTGCTCATATCTTCTGACAAAGTTAAATCAATTGCCACTCTCTGCCCACCATTCATCATTGCATTTTCCACTCTCTCTTTCTGGATTTTCTTTAGAACAATTTTAGGGATGTGGTCATTCTCTTCTGCGAAGCAAAAAAAACAAGAACGTTGTAGAGTTTCAAAGAAGAGGAACCCACATGCAAAGTGGAACAATATAACGCAAGTTCAGATTTTAGAAAAATGTATCTATCATGTTTGGATGTCGATCATTTCCAGCCTGTGGAGAGGCTTTTCTCTAGCATATGTACTTTTGTTTTAAGACTTTGGATTCAGCAAATACTGTAATTCTACTTTTGGTATATTTTGAAGTCAAATAACCACTCATCAGTACCAGTACATTTTAGAGTCTGCGGCTCCTTTGTTAAGTTCTTTTCCTCTCTCTTTTCCAAATGCTTTCTTTTATAGGTCTCCTAAAATGATAAGAGTTCAATAAATTAGAAATGACATTGTGCATCTTGAAGTTAGCATGTCATTTCCCTCTGGAGTCCAGACAAAGGTGCAAAACGTAATATGTGAGAGGAAGATATTAGCACACAAGAAAACAAGTTGGGCTTCATTACTACTCCTTATAGCGGAGCTCCGCGTGCCAAAGGGGCGCGCGCAGAGCACCATTGGTAAGAAAATACGGTAACCCATCTGTGCGAGTAATTTTAACTTAGGTCACAGCACGACAGTACATCCACCCGTCCATGTATGCCAATGTGATCAGTATCACATGACCATATCGCGGGCTCAAGTTTAGAGAATCAATGCTTGTATATTTGTGACCAACATGGCGGCCATACTCCAGCTAGTTTACAGCGTTCATCTTGGAAATCCATGTCATGGTCAATTGACACCTATCAAAACAAGGTATCTGCTAACCAGTCAACCTCGTTCCCAGGGACTGTCTTGCCGATGAGGAGAGAGACCCTAGGAACGAGGTTGCTAACCAGTATCACGTGACCATATCGCGGGCTCAAGTTTTGAGCTCATTGAGGTCAGTTTTTTTAACTTGACAGCTGACCAGGTACTGGATTTCTATTGGATTGCAGGTTCAAGCCTGGTTAACTGATTGGAAGAACAAATAACCCGAGAGCTCCACTTTTTGGCTTGGCTACATCAATATATTATAAAGAATTCTACTTTTTGAGGAGTGTTTTATCAGGTTTAAAGCTCATGCATGTGACGTTTCATGTGCGTTTTGAGAGGATTAGTGCTACACATCAATAAACAACACCAAGAATGTATCCTAGCCCTAATCACTACCACAATGTTATTTCACGTCTAAGGGAAACTTTTGGCGTAGTTGTTCATTACTGGAGCAGGGACTTCTAGACTTAACCTGTGGAATGCGACCTGTGTTTTAGACCCAACTGATTGAGAACGTTTCGTAAACAACGGACAAGACCACACTTGTCTGTATAAGTGTACAGATAAACTTTAATTAAACTACATGTATGTTTGTTCTTTGTTCTGTTATCAAACACAGATTATTTGTCTTGAGTTCCATTCGAAATAGTTTAATTTTAGTTTATGAATGCGGATAAACTATAAATTTTCAATGTACAGCTGTAGCTGTTTGATTGAAGGGTTGCAAGCATAGAGGCATTACAGTGTAACTATCGACTGATTTTTTTGTCAAATTATGACCAAATTTCAATCATTGCCTAACTTCTACATTCAGTTGCTGCTTGTATATGCAACTGGCAGAAAAAAAACTGAAATTTAGCAACAATGCGAATGAAAAATTCATGACTGTATGTCAAAATTAGGACACTCTACCTTTTTTCTTTTCAGTCTCAGCAATGACTTCAGTTCACTTTTCTGTTGAAAAAAAGGTCACCAACATTTCATTTCATTAACAACTATAATAGTCATTTTGAATTTACAAAGCAATGTATGAAATGTCATATTTTTAAGTCATGCAGAAGGAGAATGAAACAAAGCAAACTGGAGGAACTTCAGAATCATCCTGTGAAATCACGTACAGAAAGCACTGCCATTTCTTTCTTTAACTCGTAAAACAGCATTCTAATATCTTCTATGCTCCTCACATCTGCTAGCTTTATGCTAAGGCCATGAAACCTGGATAAACTAATAGCACATAAAACATCATATAGATTTATAAGTGGCTCTTCTAGACAGCAGAATTATACCTCTTTTCACGGTTAATTTTTCTCCTTTGCATTACAATGTTATCTAACGTGGATGCGAGGCAATCTCAGGTTAAAACTGAAAAATAGCCAAAATTGCCTCACATACGGTACGTGCTAGATTATATTGCAATGCAAATCAGAAAACTAACCATGAAAAGGGCGATTGTATGATAAGGAAGCAACAATACAGTGCTCCATAGGCTACTGTGTTGGCAATTATTTGGGACAAGCAAAGGTAGAAGTGCAAAATGACAAATATACAAATCCTTTTCTTAGAAATTGTACTTTTCTCTACCCTCTCAGAACAGTGAAATTGGGAAAATTGGTGGGTGGTTAAAGAGGCATGTTTTATCTCACTGCACTTTCTGTGATCCACGAAAAGGAATTTAATGGGTTCAACTACCCCAGGAAGGGAGTGTCAAAATTTTGATGGAGGAAGGAGGATGGTTTACCATGTAAAAGTCAATGTTTATATTCATTAAGAGTGGAGCTAAAAAAAACTGTCACAGGGAGGAGTGCGTGTACTGTAAGGGGCAGGAAGGAGAGAAATAACTGCAAAACAATTCCTTTGCAGATGTGTACATTTTATGGAACAACATTACATAGTGGTTAGCACTAAAACCCATTACTGTGATAAACTGTACCAAAACAAGCATGTTTCTTGTTTTCTTGTCCACTTACTAGAAATGGCAAAATCCTTTGAGATGCCGTTTGACATTAGGTAAAGGTGTGCGATGGGTTTCACACAGCTCCAAGTACTGATCTACAACATCCAATACTGCTGGTTGTTTCTTGCAAAACAGTGCTGGGTTAGTTTCCAGCGAGTCTTGAAAAGAAACAAACAAAGTACCTCATACAACAGCAAAGTAATAATAACAGTTTGTCCTATTCCATCCATGTTATAGTAGACCCAAATCTCAACCTTACCTGAAACAGCTACTCCTTGAACTCCTGTGTACTCTATGCATTTATCAATTTCCCACAAAGATGATGAACCCACATCAAGAATAAATGGGACAGAGACAGCTTCACTAAAGAACAACAAATCAGTTAGTGTAAAAGTAACTATTGAATTGTCAAAATGTCAAATCTAAAACAATATACACTGTAACAGTAAATTATTATTATTATTAACTAAAAATAGCATTATTCTTAAAGGTTAACAATTGGGTGCAATGGCAGAGGCAGAGGGGGGCGGGGGGGGGGGGGGGGGGGTTGGAAAGAATTGAGAATAGTGTATCTATGGCATCTTTACCAAGTGTTTTCTGGAAATGCTCAAAGACTACCTTGAGTGATGTCTGCTGACTGGCATACATGTAATTCAGCCTTAATCTTACAGATTCAACAGAGCACAAAATTGCAGCATTGCAAATTTACATCAATGGCCTCCACAGAAAAGCAGCTTCCATTGTCTTTCCTGTACTAGCCACATGCAGTATCACAGCACTGCAAATTTAATTTACATCTATTGAAATCTCGACTGAGGCAACTAGTGTCCATTTTGTAAACCAAAAACTGCAGAGTTTCCTTCAAACATAAGCTAAGAACACCACAACAGTCATCATAGTTTGCTGGAATCCTTACCAGATGACCTTAACAGCATCCCAATCCTTATTGGTAACAATGACATTCAATTCATCATTTCTCTGTTTGTGGAGTAGAAGAAACTGCAGAAAAAGGGGAGGAGAATCTACAATGATGAAATTTAATTCTTGCTATCAATTTTTTTTAAAAGAGTCGTAATTCTTTCTCTGCTTTCTAAAATCAACATTAACCTATTCACACCTCAAATTCCCTAGGACGCCCCTCATTGACGAGTACAATTGTCTGGCGTTAGAGTAAAATCTATTAAGTGTCACTCTTAGGGGTCAGTGAGTTATTGGTAATATCAGATCTGTGTCAATAATAATTATTATAAAAGTGCAACTGGTTTAAACAAAATTAAAATAATTTACAACCTAAAACCCTGAAGCCCAAATTTTAGCTTGTTTTCCATAAAAGTACAAAACTACATGTAGTTGATTTACTCGTAAACTAGCAATTCATGCACTGTACATGTATATTGACCTACTGTACCATAGTTAATGGAGGGAATGGTTATGAAACTCGACAAATTTTTGTTGTTGTAGGTTTTTGTTCTCTTTTTTGGCCTTGACCGTGCACAAAACACAATAGTTGTTTACTCAGTACTGAGGAAATGACCAACAGAAATGTGTTGGTTACATAATTCATGCAGAGTGTATGAGCACAAAACAAAAGATTGTGCACGGTCGTGGACTTTCCAACCTAAATCTCGGCATCTTTCTTCGCTCCTTTGATGTTTGCCGAGCTTTAAAACCAGTTCTCTCTATTAACTATGACTGTACATAGTACTATCAATAATTCTCAAATTCCCTTGGCTTCTCCAAAGCTATTCACATCTTTTGCACATACTTGAGTTTATGCTTGTGCAATACACATGTAAAGCAGTCTTGCAAGAAATACTGGAAAGCATCAAACTATCAAAGACTTAGATAACTTCCTTTTGCTTTTACAGCAGTTACATTTATACCTTACATCCTGCTTCTTGGAGAGCTATTCCCTTCTTTATTGTGTCATCAACCTTTTGTCCACTGAAAGGAAGCTTGCACAAAATAGGCATTTCACACTCTCTCTGAACTTTCTGAATGCAACTAATCCAAGTATTCCACTTGTCATCTTCATCAGAACTAAAATTTTTGCAATGGTTAATGTCAACAGCATCACACATCTCTTTCAGTCCATTCACCGCAGCGATAAGGCTATCAGGGTCCTCTGCGCTCAACTTTAAATAAAATATTCACAAATTGAGAGTTATGAAACGTTTAGCCAATCCCCTAGTATTGATTTGATTGAACGACAGAATGTGAAAAAAAGTTCCATATTGGGGTTCATTGCAATCAATCAATCAATTAACTTTATTTGAGTGTCTAATCTTCTAGCTTGCCCTCAGACCTACTAATTGGGGATACTACTTAAATTATTTATTAATGATAAATATATATACATAATAATATAAGATGATAAGATTTAACTATTCTAAAACTACTTCAAAAATATGCACAATATTCAATATACTTCAAATATACACATAAATTATGCAATAAAAAAACTATATATAAAATTTTATAATATATCAACTCTACTAGTTATAATATTTTCTGTTTATGAATTATGAATTACACAGGTGGCACCCCTTGCATGCGTTATAACTAACCAAGTTACTCAGATCTTTTCTCCTTATATTTGCTTTAAACCTTCTTAAAGAGGTTTCATTTCTCTCCTTCATGCTCACGTTTGACCGTAAGAATGGCCCAACAAATCTAAGGGAATGCTTTCCGTATTTAACAGTTTTTTTGAATATGAAAGTCCGAGTTCCTTTATTTTTAAGTACATGTAGTTGGCTGCTTGTGCAGTCTGGGAAGAGATCATAAAGGAAATGCAACATTTTTTCCTTCACTTTGAGAAGGAGGATACTCTGTTGATTACTCCACCATTTTCAAATCAGGTAAGGGAAAACTTCATGCACATCAAGTTGGATTCCAATCTCGTACCCAGAATCCTCGGGCTTTTTGGCCAGCGGGTGAGCGCCCGGAGAGACTCTGGGATAATCGACTCCATTTTCCCAGAAAACGTGGGTTCCGGTCTTATGACGTATGGTTGAGTTTAAACGGAAGCAGAAAAGAGAAAACCGTTAACAGTAGAAATGGCGGGTTGAAAGTGTTCGAGAAACAAGAATTTTAGCCTTACACACAAAGAAACTGGAGAAATGATCATTGGCTTGCTGTAAGAGCAAGTGAAGATGAAACCTCTGACACTTTCGGTGAGTGTATTTTTGCTGTTTCAGCGTACATTCCATCGTTCAGAATGCAATGAGAATGCCATCGTGTAAGCAACACGATCGACAAATTTTTTGTGGAAACGACACAAATGTCCTCTTCTTCTACAATTTGATGTTTCCGTAATTCTGAATGGCTTCGACAAGACCTTATTCCACGGATTTCGCCTCAAAGAGACTGATGTAATGTTTCCCACGGTACTTTTGCAACAGCAACAGTAATCACTTTTTAGCAGCGTGAGAAAATTCCCGTGTGGTTTAAGACATAGTTCAAACCTCGTCGTTTTATTATTTTTGTGATTTACATATTTCTGAGGTAGAAAAAATCAAACAGCACTGAAACTAGTTTTAGATTTTGAATGTCCCTCCAAATTCTTGGGCTTCCGAATTACTTACTGACTTCCTGTCGGACTGCCATCGCTATGCAATCGGCCAATCAAAAATATAGTTCAAATCGATTATCCCAGAGTCTCTCCGGGCGCTCACCCGCTGGCCAAGAAGCCCGAGGACTCTGGGTACGAGATTGGTTGGATTCCTGTGTCACCACTGAAGACATGGTCACTTAACAATGCGGGGCTGGACAATCTGTGAGCCAGCGAGCCATGTGAATTTCGCATTTAAGTCGAAGCACCCATTTCAAATAGCGCTGATAAACAGTTATTAAGTATAAGCACCCATTTTAAAACAGTTAGCTTTCAATAACTGTGTAACTTGCATGTTGACTTGCATGGCTCACAATGTTGGCTTGCATGACACGCGACCATGGTTCGCATGACTCACAGTCATGGCTCGCACGGTTCGCACATTGTCCTAACTCTAACAATGCACCTTATATACAATTACTGGGAAGTTGGAACAGCTATTATAAAACTTCAGTTTTGAACAATGATCTGTGAAGGTGATCCTACATGTAAAACATCCAAGCCAGTTCATCTTGTATCCCTACCCCCCAAATTTAGGAGAGGGGAGTTTTTGCAAACAGGAGCTGAGCTCAAAATATTGTTTTAACCTTACACGTACTTCAAAGAGGCCAACAAACTTTTAGCCCTTCTGACAACTTTTTTACAGATGCCAACAAAATATCAAGCTCCTGTTTTCAAAGGGTACCAACAAGAAAGGGGTTATTTGTTCTGCCATCCTTAGAGGAGAAACCGGATAAAAAATGGAACGATCTATCCTGGCCTTAATGTTTCAAATCCAATGCATTGTTGTCATTGTTCACGGGACATTCGGCCACAACCATCTTAATCAATGTTTCAGCTTGCCTACTACAATCTGCTTTACATGTAGATATCTTTGAGATCGTGGGGCCAAGTTGATCGAGGCTAACTAACAAAAATAACTGGGGATGAGTTGTCCACCAAAATGAACTTCATGTCATGAACTACCGCTAGCGTAAGAACAATTCTTATCATCAAGAAACGTTGCCTGCAATGGCCTCCGACAAAGTTAGGTTAAGAACTTCGATCGTTCACCTGGACAACTAGTGGTCGGTCGTTCTCCAGGCTTGATAAATTTCCAAACAAGCTTCCTAAATCTTCACGCGCGCAGTTTGCCAGTTTGACCACATTAGTAAAGCACAAATGGACACCCATCTTTCTCAAAAGGAGTCTCCAGGAAAGGTCTTCCAAATTACTAAATGGAGATACGACATACCGGCAGTTAGATAACATTTTAAACAGGGACATACAAGTATTTTAAAGGAAAACCCAAAAATTATTATCAAAGTCAGACTGCGGCCATCTTGGATAATCTTTCGTTTCCAGTATTTCTCAAAACGTCCAGGCCTGGCCCCAAAGGCCAGTTTGACGTTGAAAGAAGACGCTTCGAGGCGTTCATACAGGATGAATAGCACACTTATTCAGTCCTAAACAAAAGGCATCATATCGAGGCTCTGGGGAATAAATACAGTAAGGTTTTGTATGAACTTATTCTCCAGCGCCTCGAGATGGTGTCTTTTGTTTAGGACTGAAGTTTAATATATCGAAAGTGAGTTATTGGTCGATTTAAGAACAATAATAATTTTTGAATGGGTACCGATAATCACAGTCTGTTTACACTAACAAACTAGCTTGCGTTAAAGTGGCAACGAGGTAAGCTTTTGAATTAGAAAGGCGGTAGCAACCGATTGGCGTGAGGACACGAAGACTCTCTCGCATGATCGAAGTAAATAGTGCCCCAAAGCGTGATCCATGTGAGGATATGTAATTTGATTGCAGGAAATGTTGGTGCTGTAAATTTTAGTTTAGCCAATGAAACGAAGAAACATCAAATCTCACGAGAGCAACAGAAGATCTCCTGTTTAAGGAAGGTTTTTAACATTCAGTTCGTTGCAGTCACTATAAATGAAAATTGTTTTAACGATGAAATGATATATGAAATGGATCATATATGAACTCAGTGCGAATATGAAATCAAGTGAAGCTATGATCCTCGCAGTTATGAACGCAATTTTTGCAATTGCGTAAAGAAGCCTGAAAATTTCAGTACTTCAACGGGGTTTGAGCCCGTGACCTCGGCACTGGTATTGCGAGGTCACGGGTTCAAACCCCGTTGAAGTCCTGAATTTTTCGGAAGACCTTAGACGGCAATGACCAGAACCAGGTTGCTGACCAGCGGTTTTCGTTAAAACAGTGGTTTTCTGGGGGTGCTCAGTCTCGCGGGCTCAGAAAACCTGGTTGTGGTCATTGTTATTTAAGGTTTTTCGAATTTTTCAGGCTTCTTTACGCAATTGCAAAAATTGCGTTCATAACTGCGAGAATCATGACTTCACTTGAAAAATGTTTTGTTACACAGGTCCAGTTTTGGAAAATAGAACACTTGCTGTCATTACCATTTAGAGGTGACATGGCCTTAGCTAAATGAACTAAGGGAGCACAAGGGAAAACACTAATTCCCGTTTGTCCTCCGAAGTCAAGTTCTGTCGGATGGAGTATATATTTGGATGGATGAACGGCCGGTAATACCTCGCGCGGTAATCTATAGGAGTCACCGTGAAATCAAAGTGGACTGATACCCGTAACCTTAACCTTGATATTGCTTAAAGTGCGATACCTCAATTACTGAATAAGTACTAGGAAACGGTACAAAAAGATTCCCCCCAAAATATAGGAATACTTTTAAATTATTCTTACTCGTTAATGTGAATAAAAATCGTACGAGAGAACCAACCATGAAATTATTTGTTTATTTTATAAGTACTGAGATTTCTTTCAAACAGTAATGACAACAGGGATTAGTGATGAAGTAAGTTTTGTTCACTCCAAGGCTCTAAAAGTTCAACATCTTCGTTCAAAATTGGCCGTTTTTCAACCTCGACCCCAAAAGCAGAGAGGAGAGACCCCGGGAACGAGGTTGGAGACGTATAATGCGTCTGGGGGACTTAAGGCAATTGAATAATTGATTGCATCTTTTAGTTCGTCATATAATTCGCCCGGTATAAAGACGGCGAGAGACGCATTATACGTCTAAACGAACTAAATCGTTTAGTGCGTCTTTGACCGAAGACGCTGATCTCAAACATTTCATGCGGTCTCTGTGCGTTTCCGGACCACCACCAAGTGAGTGTGACTGAGGACCTCTCTGATGCTAACAGACTTGTTTTTGAACCTCAAAGCTCCCTACCTCTTATAAGGCTTCACTAACACGAATCGACAACCCTAAACCTACTGCAACTAATGCTATCACTCGAAACGAGGAAGCTCAGATGACATCTTCCTGTCTTCAGCGAGGCGCCATGGCTAATGTGTCAGGCAGCGGAAGGTCAGACAGGAAACACGAGGGCCGAGCAGGGACGCTTCCTCTAAACTTCTTTGAAACCGAAACTTCCTTTAACCCTATCGATTTCCAAGACCTTCGCCCTAGCGATTGTTGTGAGTATAGAGGGCGAAGACTCCGAGGAGGATACTCATCATGATGTTAATGAATTTAGTAATGATAATGATGATGATGACAGTGACTCTGAAGGTGACGTAGACAATGAAGAGACTGTTCAGAAACCTTTCACGTGGCAGAAGGCGATAGCAGCTGGCTGCTTTTCTGACGGACATTTGGGTTAGCAATCCTGGCTCTCAAATTATACTCCGCGCTTCTTTGGTCTTTCCATGATTGCGTAATAACTAAATAAATAAATAAATAAATAGATAAAGGAATTTATATAGAGCATATAAATATTCTAAGCGGTTTACAATAATACTTGAAATAATATGTAAAATTTCAGTGAAAGTATGTACAAACTTCTAAAAAAATTCTAATCTTATCTAAAATTATTGCCCGAATGCATCTTGAAATAAATAGGTCTTCAAACTTGATTTAAAAACATTGATACTTCCTGATTGTCTAGAATTGAAAGTGGTAGATTGTTCCATAACTTTGGGCCAGCCACTGCAAATTCTCTGTCCCGAATGTCTTATTTTAGGAATAACCAGGTAGGTGTTGTTGCTGACCACTTCGCAGGTTATAGCGAGATGGCTGCTTTACCAGTAGTAGTTCCGAGAGATACATTGGTGCCATTCCTCTTAAAACCTTAAACATCAATAGTGCGATCTTAAATTTGATGCTTGACTGTAAACTCTTCAAAACTGGTGTGATGTGACTACTTCTTAGTACACAATCGGTGACACGTGCCGCTGCACTTATTTGAAGACGATCTATTTGACGTTTTGGTCAACAGTAGTCAATATTCGATGTCACAAAAGGATGGATCAACGTTTTGATGGTATCTACCGAAAGAAACTCTCTCATCTTTTTTAATTTTTTATAAGCCACTGAAAAAGGCCTTGCTACAAGGTTTGCCAATGTTAGTTTGAACCAGGCTCCGAGGTTACGCACTGTTGAGACTGCTTTAATTTTGGACGAACCCACTTGCATGTTGTCCATCTTTACTTTTACAAGTTGTTGGGGCGATCCTATGACCAGGAATTCAGTCATGCTATCATTAAGCTTAAGGAAGTTGTGAGCCATCCAAGATTTGATATCAGATATACATTGTTCCATTACAAGGATTGCATGTTCTAGAGCTAGATTCACTAGAATCCGGCCTAAAAGATAAGTATTTATTTATTTATTTATTTATTTAATCTTTATTTAACCACGGTACAATTCATCAGCAATATAAAAACGATATGTCCAATTAAAAATTTAAAACCAAGTATAGATAAAACTATGTAAACTACATTAACTATCTTACTCAATATCAAAAAATAAAAGCTGCTTTCCATGAATGCCGTGTTTAGAATAATGGCCTAGATAACCTCTTTAATCAGTCGTTTGAATTGATTGAGGGACTCTGCTTTCCTTAGTTCTAATGGCAAACTGTTCCACAAAACTGCGCCACTATAGGTAAAGCTGTTTTTGTAGTAGTTTGTGCGCGGTTGCGGAACATTTACCTTATTCACAGAGTCTCTCAAACAATAACCAGAGTCGCGATGGACAAATTTCGAGCAGAGATACTCAGGTGCTAGTCCCTGTAGGGATTTAAATACCATTGTTGCTCTTTCAATTTGCCTTTGAGAGACTAGAGATTTCCATCCTAAGAGTTCAAACAAATTGTTGACATCAGCGTCATAGTTAGAGTAGGTCAAGACACGGGCTGCTCTGTTTTGTAGTTTCTGCAGTTTGTCCTGCAAAGTTACTCCACAGTTTCCCCAAACAATATTGCAGTAGTTGAAATGAGGTTGTACTAGGGCCTGATAAATAGAATGTAAGGTCCCATAGGGGACAAGACGCCTGATTCGCTTTATGGCCCCAATACCAGAAGCAATTTTCTTGGTTAATTTATCAATATGGCTTCTCCAAGTAAGGTTATCATCAATAAGCACTCCTAGCGATTTAGCAGTAGTAACATGCTCAATAGGAGAGCCATTGATTGAGGGTCTAGGAGGAACTGTTAGAGTACACAGCCTCTGCCTTGACCCAATTAGCATAAATAACAGAGTGTTGGATATTCGGTAAATGTTTCTTAACAACATGGAACAGACGTGATGCATATATGATGAACACTATCGGTCGTAACTTGAACAGCTGCCTTGTGGGACTCCACTGTTGACATCATAGTCATGTGATTGCCGTTGCTGGACCACCACGCGTTCAGACTAGCCAGGTGGGTTGCAGGTTGCATTAGACGATGATAAGATAATTTCCCTTACTTTGCTCACAGGTACGTGGGAGAACTTATCCAGCTTGACTTGTACTGTGGAGATGTAACTGACAAGGTGACTGTCGTTGCATTGGACCTGACTCACTACGTCGTTTCTGATACTCGCGTGTAATTTTGTTCGAGAAAACAAACACCAAAATCATCAGCTAGCTGTTTGGGATTAGAGTGTGGTGGTTTTGAGACTTACACAACATACAGATGCTTTAATTTTTTTCCCATCATAACTCCGGCTTTTTGACCACTAGGAGTTTAATTTAGTAGCAGGGACTGAGATTGGTACGAAAATCTGCCCACTGGGCACTGGGATTTTGTCCAAATTTGGACTGGGAAATGAGATTGCCTTCCGCCCCTCCCCCCTACTTCATGACCGTCATGTATGTTTTTGTAAATCAAGCATATCCTTTGTGAAGTGAGACTGAATGAATTCCAAGAATGCTTAGTTTATCATACAAGTCTACAAAACCCAAAAAAACTAGTTTCATCCAATCAGGCATGTGCCATCATCCAGTAATTTCGCCAGGACTATCAATCAATTTTCTCAGCGTTTGATTGTGTGGTATGTGCATCACGAAAAGAGGTCAACATTTTGAGATACAAGTCTAAGCAGCAGAGGTAGAATTACTTTGTGACACGAGATCCATATCTGAGCTGGTTATTTTCTGATAATCTGATAATCTTTAATACCCTTGATCCAAAACAAGCTAAAACAAGCTACCTTTGTAAGCCGAGTGAGCTGAGCGTCAGGTGATAATTGGTCAGCGGTGTATTTAAAAATGCTTTGCTTCAAACGGTGTTTTCTTTTGATCGCTTATACAACATAGATCTGCTGCTGTAAAATGGAGTTACGGGATCTCGGTTTGTCCTGTGTGTTAGATGACCTTTTTCTAAAGGTATGAAGTTCACGGAGCATCTTGGCGCTCATTTAACTCCAGAATGGCGGAGTCAGTATATACGATATGAGGTAAACACGATGAAATAATTTTTAAGTCCAGTGTAATGTAAACCGCTGTTTCCGGCCATGACCAGTATAAACTGTATGGTTATATATGACATACGATTACTTCCGTGGACGTTTTGTTTTATTATGTATATCTCAGAAAAAAATAAGGTCTAAGCTAACGCATCACGAGTTTGACGGTCTTAAAGACACGTGTACCGGCCAGTTTTGAATTTAGACAGCCCTGTTGACAAAAATTATCAACTTTTCCAAATTCTTCATATTGGCGCCTTTTCGTACATTGCGAGGAAAATACTCAGATGCATTTTCCTCTAGAATATTAAACATAAATCTGAATTCTAAAGGGAATGTGCGGTTAAAAATGAAAGTGTGCGGAATGTATAAATTTGAAACCAAAAGCTGATAAAAATATCTTATTTCAGTTTAGCATGCGGCTCTGAGTGACCGGAAATGCCTGCCATTCAGAGTTGAGGACTGATTTTTTTTATTATGTTACGAACAGTGATCGTAGCTACTTACTTACTTACTTATCCTCATCGGGCCCATGAGGACTCTTAAGGCCGGAAGCTCGTACCTACAGTAAAAAGTAAAATGTAAGGAGAATTGTCGATGTTGTCTCGCTCCTTTTGTCACCTTTTTCGTACCAAAATTATCTTGAGATATTGGGTATTGTCATCATGTGACAGACTGGCAGGATGCCCATCAGCAAATTAAGAGACTGATTTTACAGTTTTGGCATGAAAATAGAAATTTGTATTGGGAAGGCCATAACCATGATCATGGAGACAAATATGGTCCCAGATTAGGTGATGTAACCAAGGAATCGAGCAACTTCACAATACCCTGCCCCTACTGTTTTTTTAAAAGCCACATCGTTTGAAGAATGAGGTATATCCATTCATATGTAAATTAGTGGCGTGGTGGTGCACTCTAGAGTTAAGCCCAAGGAATAATAATTATTTGTCTGAAGTCTTTTGATTCAGAATAAGTAAATATACACAAAAATATACCATCAACTTCCACTTGAAAGCACCCCTCCCCCATGTCCTTCCCGTGTAATGGGCTTATCTTCCTCTATTGTAACAAAAGATGCGTCTGTTGATAGTCAAGCCTTTCCTTCTATGCTTCCCTTTTTATTTGAAGCATTCTCACAGAACCCAGAATTAATAAACAGGATATTAAATAAAATGTCGAAACATTAGCGTAAAAGTCTACAGCTCTTTTGTTACATTTTTGTTTTTATGCTGCCTTGTAAAGTATACCAGGATCTCAGTGAATGGGTCAACCTCCCGGGTCAACCCATCTTCTTGTAACAAACAAATACATTTTACCAAGAAACATAGCCATTTCCATAGAGCTCAGTAAAGTTAAGGTGGCCAGTCACTGTCAAACTGGGCTGGCATTGCCTCATAGAAACTACAATAGCCTTTAGTTCAGTAAAATAAAAGAAATAAAATGATGATTATTGTACATATAAACAGGAATTTTATCAAAACAGTCTTCCCTTCATTTCTTTTATGTTTACTTCATCCTTCCAGTGACTGTGAAAATTATAAGGTCACTTGTTTGCAGCAAAATCAAAATAATGATAACGTTTTTAATAATTCACCGAAGTTGAGGTGAATGGGCTGAATAAAAAAATTGGTCATTTCCACTTCTTGGAGTTGAGTATGGCAGGTACTTGTTTAATTACCCCTGAGTAAACCATTCATAAAATTGGGGAAAAAAGTACTATTCTTTAGTGTACAGGGTTATTATAATGTATTATTTTTCAGGAAGGGAGTGTCAAAATTTTGATGGAGGAAGGGGGATGGTTTACCATGTAAAAGTCAATGTTAATATTCATTAAGTGTGGAGCTAAACACAACTATCACAGGGAGGAGTGTGTGTACTGTAAGGGGGACGAAGGAGAGAAATAACTGCAAAAAAATTCTTTTGCAGATGTGTACATTTTATGGAACAACATTACATGGTGGTTAGCACTAAAACCCATTACTGTGATAAACTGTACCAAAACAAGCATGTTTCTTGTTTTCTTGTCCACTTACTAGAAATGGCAAAATCCTTTGAGATGCCGTTTGACATTATAATAAGTAAAGGTGTGCGATGGGTTTCACACAGCTCCAAGTACTGATCTACAACTTCCACTACTGCTGGTTGTTTCTTGCAAAACAGTGCTGGGTTAGTTTCCAGTGAGTCTTGAAAAGAAACAAACAAACCTCATACAACAGCAAAGTAATAATAACAGTTTGTCCTATTCCATCCATGTTATAGTAGACCCAAATCTCAACCTTACCTGAAACAGCTACTCCTTGAACTCCTGTGTACTCTATGCATTTATCAATTTCCCACAAAGATGATGAACCCACATCAAGAATAAATGGGAGAGAGACAGCTTCACTAAAGAACAACAAATCAGTTAGTGTAAAAGTAACTATTGAATTGTCAAAATGTCAAATCTAAAACAATATACACTGTAACAATAAATTATTATTATTAACTAAAAGGAGCATTATTCTTAAAGGTTAACAATTGGGTGCAATGTTCAAGGGCAGAGGGGGGGGGGGGGGGAAGGGTGGTGCAAAGAATTGAGAACAGTGTATCCATGGCACCTCTACCAAGTGTTTACTGGAAATGCTCAAAGACTACCTTGAGTGATGTCTGCTGACTGGAATACATGTAATTCAGCCTTAATCTTACAGATTTAACAGAGCACAAAATTGCAGCATTGCAAATTTACATCAATGGCCTCCACAGAAAAGCAGCTTCCATTGTCTTTCCTGCACTAGCCACATGCAGTATCACAGCACTGCAAATTTAATTTACATCTATTGAAATCTCGACTGAGGCAACTAGTGTCCATTTTGTAAACCAAAAACTGCAGAGTTGCCTTTAAACATAAGCTAAGAACACCACAAAAGTCATCATACTGTAGTTTGCTGGAATCCTTACCAGATGACCTTAACAGCATCCCAATCCTTATTGGTAACAATGGCATTCAATTCATCATTTCTCTGTTTGTGGAGTAGAAGAAACTGCAGAAAAAGGAGAGGAGAATCTACAATGATGAAATTTAATTCTTGCTATCAATTTTTTTTTAAACAGTTTTAATTCTTTCTCTGCTTTCTAAAATGAAGATTAACCTATTCACACCTCAAATGTCCTAGGACGCCCCTCACTGACGAGTAAAATCATCTGGAGTTAGAGTAAAATCTATTTAGTGTCCCTCTTAGGGGTCAGTCAGTTACCGGTAATATCAAATCTGTGTCAATAATAATTATTATAAAAGTGCAACTGGTTTAAATAAAATTAAAATAATTTACAACCTAAAACCCTGAAGCCCAAATTTTAGCTTGTTTTCCATAAAAGTACAAAACTACATGTAGTTGATTTACAAGTAAACTAGCAATTCATACACTGTATATTGACCTACTGTACCATAGTTAATGGAGGGAATGGTTATGAAACCTGACAAAATTCTTTGTTGTAGGTTTTTGTTCTCTTTTTTGGCCTTGACCGTGCACAAAACACAATAGTTGTTTACTCAGTACTGAGGAAATGACCAACAGAAACGTGTTGGTTATGTAATTCATGCAGAGTGTATGAGCGCAAAACAAAAGATTGTGCACGGTCGTGGACTTTCCAACCTAAATCTCAGCATCTTTCTTTGCTCCTTTGATGTTTGCTGAGCTTTAAAACCAGTTCTCTCTATTAACTATGACTGTACATAGTACTATCAATAATTCTCAAATTCCCTTGGCTTCTCCAAAGCTATTCACATCTTTTGCACATACTTGAGTTTATGCTTGTGCAATACACATGTAAAGCAGTCTTGCAAGAAATACTGGAAAGCATCAAACTATCAAAGACTTAGATAACTTCCTTTTGCTTTTAGAGCAGTTACATTTATACCTTACATCCTGCTTCTTGGAGAGCTATTCCCTTCTTTATTGTGTCATCAACCTTTTGTCCACTGAAAGGAAGCTTGCACAAAATAGGCATTTCACACTCTCTCTGAACTTTCTGAATGCAACTAATCCAAGCATTCCACCTGTCATCTTCAACTAAAATTTTTGCAATGATTAATGTCAACAGCATCACACATCTCTCTCAGTCCATTCACCGCAGGGATAAGGCTATCAGGGTCCTCTGCGCTCAACTTTAAATAAAATATTCACAAATTGAGAGTTATGAAACCTTTAGCCAATCCCCTAGTATTGATTTGATTGAATGACAGAATGTGAAAAAAAGTTCCATATTAGGGTTCATTTCAATCAATCAATCAATCAATCAATCAATCAACTTTATTTGAGTGTCTAATCTTCTAGCTTGCCCTCAGGCCTACTAATTGGGGATACTACTTAAATTACTTATTAATGATAAATATATATACATAATAATATAAGATGATAAGATTTAACTATTCTAAAACTACTTCAAAAATATGCACAATATTCAATATACTTCAAATATACACATAAATTATGCAATAAAAAAATTATAGATACAATTTTATAATTTATGAACTCTACTAGTTATAATATTTTCTGTTTATGAATTATTAATTACACAGGTGGCACCCCTTGCATGCGTTATCACTAACCAAGTTGCTCAGATCTTTTCTCCTTATAATTATTTGCTTTAAACCTTCTTAAAGAGGTTTCATTTCTCTCCTTCATGCTCAAGTTTGACCATAAGAATGGCCCAACAAATCTAAGGGTATGCTTTCCGTATTTAACAGTTTTTACCCTTTGAACATGAAAGTCCGAGTTCCTTCATTCTTAAGTACATGTAGTTGGCTGCTTGTGCAGTCTGGGAAGAGATCATAAAGGAAATGCAACATTTTTTCCTTCACTTTGAGAAGGAGGATACTCTGTTGATTACTCCACCATTTTCAAATCAGGTCGGGGAAAACTTCATGCACATCAAGATGGATTCCTGTGTCACCACTGAAGACATGGTTACTTAACAATGTGGGGCTGGACAATCTGTGAGCCAGCAAGCCATGTGAATTTCGCATTTACGTCGAAGCACCCATTTCAAATAGCGCTGATAAACAGTTATTAAGTATAAACACCCATTTTATAAACGGTAAAGCTTTCAATAACTGTGACTTGCATGTTGATTTGCAATGGCTCGCAATGTTGGCTTGCACGACTCGCGGCCATGGCTCGCATGACTCACAGGCATGGCTTGCATGGCTCGCACATTGTCCTAACTCTAACAATGCACCTTATATACAATTACTGGGAAGTTGGAACAGCTATTATAAAACTTCAGTTTTGAACAATGATCTGTGAAGGTGATCCTACATGTAAAACATCCAAGCCAGTTCATCTTGTATCCCTACCCCCCAAATTTAGGAGAGGGGAGTTTTTGCAAACAGGAGCTGAGCTCAAAATATTGTTTTAACCTTACACGTACTTCAAAGAGGCCAACAAACTTTCAGCCCTTCTGACAACTTTTTTACAGACGCCAACAAAATTTCAAGCTCCTGTTTTCAAAGGGTGCCAACAAGAAAGGGGTTATTTGTTCTGCCATCCTTAGAGGAGAAACCGGATAAAAAATGGAACGATCTATCCTGGCCTTAATGTTCCAAATCCAATGCATTGTTGTCATTGTTCACGGGACATTCGGCCACAACCATCTTAATCAATGTTTCAGCTTGCTTACTACAATCTGCTTTACATGTAGATATCTTTGAGATCGTGGGGCCAAGTTGATCGAGGCTAACTAACAAAAATAACTGGGGATGAGTTGTCCACCAAAATGAACTTCATGTCATGAACTACCGCTGGCGTAAGAACAATTCTTATCATCAAGAAACGTTGCCTGCAATGGCCTCCGACAAAGTTAGGTTAAGAACTTCGATCGTTCACCTGGACAACTAGTGGTCGGTCGTTCGCCAGGCTTGATAAATTTCCAAACAAGCTTCTTAAATCTTCACGCGCGCAGTTTGCCAGTTTGACCACATTAGTAAAGCACAAATGGACACCCATCTTTCTCAAAAGGAGTCTCCAGGAAAGGTCTTCCAAATTACTAAATGGAGATACGACATACCGGCAGTTAGATAACATTTTAAACAGGGACATACAAGTATTTTAAAAGAAAATCCAGAAATTATTATCAAAGTCAGACTGCGGCCATCTTGGATAATCTTTCGTTTCCAGTATTTCTCAAAACGTCCAGGCCTGGCCCCAAAGGCCAGTTTGACGTTGAAAGAAGACGCTTCGAGGCGTTCATACAGGATGAATAGCCCACTTTCGATATATTAAAATTCAGTCCTACACAAAAGGCATCATATCGAGGCTCTGGGGAATAAATATAAGGATTTGTAGGAGTTTATTCTCCAGCGCCTCGAGATGATGTCTTTTGTTTAGGACTGAAGTTTAATATATCGAAAGTGAGTTATTGGTCGATTTAAGAACAATAATAATTTTTGAATGGGTACCGATAATCACAGTCTGTTTACACTAACAAACTAGCTTGCGTTAAAGTGGCAACGAGGTAAGCTTTTGAATTAGAAAGGCGGTAGCAACCGATTGGCGTGAGGACACGAAGACTCTCTCGCATGATCGAAGTAAATAGTGCCCCAAAGCGTGATCCATGTGAGGATATGTAATTTGATTGCAGGAAATGTTGGTGCTGTAAATTTTAGTTTAGCCAATGAAACGAAGAAACATCAAATCTCACGAGAGCAACAGAAGATCTCCTGTTTAAAGAAGGTTTTTAACATTCAGTTCATTGCAGTCACTATAAATGAAAATTGTTTTAACGATGAAATGATATATGAAATGGATCATATATGAACTGCGAATATGAAATCAAGTGAAGCTATGATCCTCGCAGTTATGAACGCAATTTTTACAATTGCGTAAAGAAGCCTGAAAATTTCAGGACTTCAACGGGGTTTGAGCCCGTGAACTCGGCACTGGTATTGCGAGGTCACGGGTTCAAACCCCGTTGAAGTCCTGAATTTTTCGGAAGACCTTAGACGGCAATGACCAGAACCAGGTTGCTGACCAGCGATTTTTGTCAAAACAATGGTTTGCTAGGGGTGCTCAGTCCCGCGGGCTCAGAAAACCTGGTTGTGGTCATTGTTATTTAAGGTTTTTCGAATTTTTCAGGCTTCTTTACGCAATTGCAAAAATTGCGTTCATAACTGCGAGAATCATGACTTCACTTGAAAAATGTTTTGTTACACAGGTCCAGTTTTGGAAAATAGAACACTTGCTGTCATTACCATTTAGAGGTGACATGGCCTTAGCTAAATGAACTAAGGGAGCACAAGGGAAAACACTAATTCCCGTTTGTCCTCCGAAGTCAAGTTCTGTCGGATGGAGTATATATTTGGATGGATGAACGGCCGGTAATACCTCGCGCGGTAATCTATAGGAGTCACCGTGAAATCAAAGTGGACTGATACCCGTAACCTTAACCTTGATATTGCTTAAAGTGCGATACCTCAATTACTGAATAAGTACTAGGAAACGGTACAAAAAGATTCCCCCCAAAATATAGGAATACTTTTAAATTATTCTTACTCATTTATGTTAATAAAAATCGTACGAGCGAACCAACCATGAAATTATTTGTTTATTTTATAAGTACTGAGATTTCTTTCAAACAGTAATGACAACAGAGATTAGTGATGAAGTAAGTTTTGTTCACTCCAAGGCTCTAAAAGTTCAACATCTTCTTTCAAAATTGGCCGTTTTTCAACCTCGACCCCAGAGGCAGAGAAGAGAGACCCCGGGAACGAGGTTGGAGACGTATAATGCGTCTGAGGGACTTAAGGCAATTGAATAATTGATTGCATCTTTTAGTTCGTCATATAATTCGCCCGGTATAAAGACGGCGAGAGACGCATTATACGTCTAAACGAACTAAATCGTTTAGTGCGTCTTTGACCGAAGACGCTGATCTCAAACATTTCATGCGGTCTCTGTGCGTTTCCGGACCACCACCAAGTGAGTGTGACTGAGGACCTCTCTGATGCTAACAGACTTGTTTTTGAACCTCAAAGCTCCCTACCTCTTATAAGGCTTCACTAACACGAATCGACAACCCTAAACCTACTGCAACTAATGCTATCACTCGAAACGAGGAAGCTCAGATGACATCTTCCTGTCTTCAGCGAGGCGCCATGGCTAATGTGTCAGGCAGCGGAAGGTCAGACAGGAAACACGAGGGGCCCGGCAGGGACGCTTCCTCTAAACTTCTTTGAAACCGAAACTTCCTTTAACCCTATCGATTTCCAAGACCTTCGCCCTAGCGATTGTTGTGAGTATAGCGAAGAGGGCGAAGACTCCGAGGAGGATACTCATCATGATGTTAATAAATTTAGTACTGATAATGATGATGATGACAGTGACTCTGAAGGTGACGTAGACAATGAAGAGACTGTTCAGAAACCTTTCACGAGGCAGAAGGCGATAGCAGCTGGCTGCTTTTCTGACGGACATTTGGGTTAGCAATCCTGGCTCTCAAATTATATTCCGCGCTTCTTTGGTCTTTCCATGATTGCGTAATAAATACATAAATAGATAAATAAATAAATAAATAAATAAATAGATAAAGGAATTTATATAGCGCATATAAAAATTCTAAGCGGTTTACAATAATACTTGAAATAATAATATGTAAAATTTCAGTGAAAGTATGTACAAACTTCTAAAAAAATTCTAATCTTATCTAAAATTATTGCCCGAATGCATCTTGAAATAAGTAGGTCTTCAAACTTGATTTAAAAACATTGATACTTCCTGATTGTCTAATTGAAAGTGGTAGATTGTTCCCTAACGTTCGGCCAACCACTGCAAATTCTCTGTCCCCGAATGTCTTGTTTTAGGAATAACCAGGTAGGGGTTGTTGCTGACCACTTCGCAGGTTATAGCGAGATGGCAGCTTTACTTGTAGTAGTTCCGAGAGATACATTGGTGCCATTCCTCTTAAAACCTTTAAACATCGATAGTGCGATCTTAAATTTGATGCTTGACTGTAAACTCTTCAAAACTGGTGTGATGTGATTACTTCTTAGTACACAATCGGTGACACGTGCCGCTGCATTTATTTGAAGACGATCTATTTGACGTTTTGGTCAACAGTAGTCAATATTCGATGTCACAAAAGGATGGATCAACGTTTTGATGGTATCTACCGAAAGAAACTCTCTCATCTTTTTTAATTTTTTATAAGCCACTGAAAAAGGCCTTGCTACAAGGTTTGCCAATGTTAGTTTGAACCAGGCTCCGAGGTTACGCACTGTTGAGACTGCTTTAATTTTGGACGAACCCACTTGCATGTTGTCCATCTTTACTTTTACAAGTTGTTGGGGCGATCCTATGACCAGGAATTCAGTCCTGCTATCATTAAGCTTAAGGAAGTTGTGAGCCATCCAAGATTTGATATCAGATATACATTGTTCCATTACAAGGATTGCATGTTCTAGAGCTAGATTCACTAGAATCCGGCCTAAAAGATAAGTATAACAGAGTGTCGTCAGCGTACGCTTGGATGTTCGGTAAATGTTTCTTAACAACATGAGACAGACGTGATGCATATATGATAAACACTACCGGCCCTAATTAGAACAGCTGCCTTGTGGGACTCCACTGTTGACATCATAGTCATGTGATTGCCCTTGCTGGACCACCACGCGTTCAGACTAGCCAGGTGGGTTGCAGGTTGCATTAGACGATGATAAGATAATTTCCCTTACTTTGCTCACAGGTACATGGGCGAACTTATCCAGCTTGACTTGTACTGTGGAGATGTAACTGACAAGGTGACTGTCGTTGCATTGGACCTGACTCACTATGTCGTTTCTGATACGCGCGTGTAATTTTGTTCGAGAATATAAAATCACCAAAATCATCAGCTAGCTGTTTGGGATTAGCGTGTGGTGGTTTTTAATTTTTTCCCCATCATAACGCCGGCTTTTTGACCACTAGGAGTTTAATTTAGTAGCAGGGACTGAGATTGGTACGAAAATCTGCCCACTGGCACTGGGATTTTGTCCAAATTTGGACTGGGAAATTAGATTGCCTTCCGCCCCTCCCCCCTACTTCATGACCGTCATGTATGTTTTTGTAAATCAAGCATATTCTTTGTGAAGTGAGACTGAATGAATTCCAAGAATGCTTAGTTTATCATACAAGTCTACAAAACCCAAAAAACTAGTTTCATTCAATCAGGCATGTGCCATCATCCAGTAATTTCGCCGGGACTATCAATCAATTTTCTCAGCGTTTGATTGTGTGGTATGTGCATCACGAAAAGAGGTCAACATTTTGAGATACAAGTCTAAGCAGCAGAGGTAGAATTACTTTGTGACACGAGATCCATATCTGAGCTGGTTATTTTCTGATAATCTAATAATCTTTAATACCCTTGATCCAAAACAAGCTAAAACAAGCTACCTTTGTAAGCCGAGTGAGCTGAGCGGTCAGGTGATAATTGGTCAGCGGTGTATTTAAAAATGCTTTGCTTCAATAGAAACGGTGTTTTCTTTTTGATCGCTTAACATACATGTAGATCTGCTGCTGTAAAATGGAGTTACGGGATCTCGGTTTGTCCTAAAGGTATGAAGTTCACGGAGCATCTTGGCGCTCATTTAACTCCAGAATGGCGGAGTCAGTATATACGATATGAGGTAAACACGATGAAATAATTTTTAAGTCCAGTGTAATGTAAACCGCTGTTTCCGGCCATGACCAGTATAAACTGTATGATTATGTATGACATACGATTACTTCCGTGGACGTTTTGTTTTATTATGTATATCTCAGAAAAAAATAAGGTCTAAGCTAACGTATCACGAGTTTGACGGTCTTAAAGACACGTGTACCGGCCAGTTTTGAATTTAGACAGCCCTGTTGACAAAAATTTATCAACTTTTCCAAATTCTTCATATTGGCGCCTTTTCGTACATTGCGAGGAAAATACTCAGATGCATTTTCCTCTAGAATATTAAACTGAATTCTAAAGGGAATGTGCGGTTAAAAATGAGTGTGCGGAATGTATAAATTTGAAACCAAAAGCTGATAAAAATATCCTATTTCAGTTTAGCAAGATTAAGTGCGGCTCTGAGTGACCGGAAATGCCGGCCATTCAGAGTTGAGGACTGATTTTTTTTATTATGTTACGAACAGTGATCGTAGCTACTTACTTACTTACTTATCCTCATCGGGCCCATGAGGACTCTTAAGGCCGGAACCTCGTAGCTACAGTAAGAAGTAAATTGTAGAGAGAATTGTCGATGTTGTCTCGCTCCTTTTGTCACCTTTTTCGTACCAAAATTATCTTGAGATATTGGGTATTGTCATCATGTGACAGACTGGCAGGATGCCCATCAGCAAATTAAGAGACTGATTTTACAGTTTTGGCATGAAAATAGAAATTTGTATTGGGAAGGCCATAACCATGATCATGGAGACAAATATGGTCCCAGATTAGGTGATGTAACCAAGGAATCGAGCAACTTCACAATACCCTGCCCCTACTGTTTTTTTAAAGCCGCATCGTTTGAAGAATGAGGTAGGCTCCATTACCAGCCGCTGTTTCGGGAAATGAGCCAGCGCTCACTCCCGAAATCTCGGCTGGACGCGTGAGGTGAGCCATTGTTAATCTCCGCCAATCAGAAACTCGCCTGCACAAATCCGTCTGGCATAAATTATATGTTTTGGCTGCGAAGGTATTCTTTGACCCGGCCTGTTCGAAACATCCAAGATTGCGACAACGAAAAGTGTTCGAGATGCTGGAGAATGGGAATTGTGTCGTTTTCTATCGCCTGAGTTCGCAAACTTCACTGATTTTCCAGATGGCGCCAAGGTCAAAATACGGCTTTCAAATCCATTGCTATTGCAATTTTCTCCTCATACTTCGTTAATGTAAGAGCAAGTAAAATTCCTCAAGATCAATTGAAAATACTGCTGAGTTTATTGCTGGCAAAACGAGGGAGCCGATGAGGTCGACTGAGAGCTAAAGCAGCCGAAGATTTCGTCGATAATTCGCCGGTTGAATTCAAACTCACATCGATCATTTAACCACAAACTCGAGCTCGTATCATCTGGAAACTTCGCACAGACGTTTTAAGCATTGTTATGTAATTTCTGTTTTCTTAAAATCAGTGTTTTTGGGATGTCTAATGCTATTTCCCCGCCACTAGTAACTTCGCATAAATTATATTTTGAATTTACGTCACAGACAAAATCTATCGCTCACACGTCCAGCCGTCTCTTCTCGGGGAGGATACCCGAACTCGAGTGAGCGGCGGGAAATCGAGCCTAAGAATGAGGTATATCCATTCATATGTAAATTAGTAGCGTGGTGGTGCACTCTAGAGTTAAGCCCAAGGAATAATAATTATTTGTCTGAAGTCTTTTGATTCAGAATTAGTAAATATACACAAAAATATACCATCAACTTCCACTTGAAAGCACCCCTCCCCCATGTCCTTCCCGTGTAATGGGCTTATCTTCCTCTGTTGTAACAAAAGATGCGTCTGGTGATAATTAAGCCTTTTCTTCTATGCTTCCCTTTTTATTTGAAGCATTCTCACAGAACCCAGAATTAATAAACAGGATATTAAATAAAATGTCGAAACATTAGCGTAAAAGTCTACAGCTCTTTTGTTACATTTTGTTTTTATGTTGCCTTGTAAAGTATACCAGGATCTCAGTGAATGGGTCAACCTCCCGGGTCAACCCATCTTCTTGTAACAAACAAATACATTTTAGAAAGAGACGTAGCCATTTCCATAGAGCTCAGTAATGGTGGCCAGTCACTGTCAAACTGGGCTGGCATTGCCTCATAGAAACTACAATAGCCTTTAGTTCAGTAAAATAAAAGAAATAAAATGATGATTATTGTACATGTAAACAGGAATTTTATCAAAACAGTCTTCCCTTCATTTCTTTTATGTTTACTTCATCCTTCCAGTGACTGTGAAAATTATAAGGTCACTTGTTTGCAGCAAAATCAAAATAACGTTTTTAATAATTCACCGAAGTTGAGGTGAATGGGCTGAATAAATAATGGCCCAAAGTTGGTCATTTCCACTTCTTGGAGTTGAGTATGGCAGGTACTTGTTTAATTACCCCTGAGTAAACCATTCATAAAATTGGGGAAAAAAGTACTATTCTTTAGTGTACAGGGTTATTATAATGTATTATTTTTCAGGAAGGGAGTGTCAAAATTTTGATGGAGGAAGGAGGATGGTTTACCATGTAAAAACCAATGTTTATATTCATTAAGTGTGGAGCTAAACACAACTATCACAGGGAGGAGTGTGTGTACTGTAAGGGGGACGAAGGAGAGAAATAACTGCAAAAAAATTCCTTTGCAGATGTGTACATTTTATGGAACAACATTACATGGTGGTTAGCACTAAAACCCATTTCTGTGATAAACTGTACCTGTCCCTAAAGATCTCACTTCCAAAAATCAAAAACTTGTCAAAGACACCATTCAAAATCGTATAGTTAATCAAGAATTACCGGACACTGCCACTAATCTCATCATCAACACCCCTAGAACTTCGTGCATTTACTTCTTGCCTAAAATTCACAAACCCAACAACCCAGGTCGCCCTATCGTTTCTGCCTGTAGTTGCCCCACCGAACTCATTTCTAGCTACTTAGACAGGATTATGACGCCTATCGTGAAATCTTTGCCATCATACATTAAAGACAGTACACACGCACTACAAATTTTCCGGGATTTCAATTTCTCCGGCCAAGACAAACTTATTTTCACCATGGACATTACATCTCTATACACAGTCATTCCTAATAGCGAAGGTCTTCAAGCACTTAAACACTTTTTCGATCAACGCACTGTCAAAGAACCTAGCTCGGAAACACTCCTCCGCCTTGCCGAACTAGTTTTAACGCTTAACTGTTTTTCATTCGCCGGCAACTATTACAAACAAATTAATGGTGTAGCGATGGGCACAAGAATGGGACCTAGCTATGCCAATCTTTTTGTAGGATATGTTGAACACCAATTTTTTAATCAGTACAACGGCCCCAAACCTGAACTCTACGGCCGCTACATCGACGACTGCATCGGCGCTATTTCATCCAGCAGAGAAGAACTCGATCAATTTATAACCTCCGTCAACTCTTTTCATCCGGCTCTTAAATATACCTGGGAAATTTCGGAAACTTCATTGGCTTTCCTAGATATCAAAGTTTCTATTAGAGGCAACGTGCTATGTACTAGTGTGCACTACAAACCTACTGATTCACACAGTTATTTGTTGTATTCATCGTCACATCCATCACATGTCAAGAACTCCATTCCTTATTCTCAATTTCTTAGACTTCGCCGTCTATGTAGTAATGACTCCGATTTTTCCAGCAAATCAGAGGAGATGTGCAAGTTCTTCGAGAAACGTGGCTATCCTGTCTCTGTGGTCAAAGCGGGCCATCATCGCGCCCAACAATTTGATCGACAGTCATCACTACAAACGTCACAAAAAGATAAGAATGACAGAATTCCATTCACCCTCACTTTCCATCCTCATAATCACGCAGTCAAAAGCATCATTCTCAGTAATTTTAAATTACTCCAAAATGATCCCGAGACTGGTAGAATCTTTTCGCAACCTCCACTTATTTCATTCAAACGCGACAAAAACGTAGGCAACTTTTTAGTTAGAAGCGCGCTCAAAACTAACGAGCAACCCGGCACTTTCAAATGCGCGCGCTCACGATGCAAAACTTGTCTTTTCATTGTTAACACTAGCAAGATATCGGGACCTAAGCGATCTGTTAAGATCACCGATCGTTTCACATGTACCTCCGCAAATGTCATTTATTGCATAACCTGTACGTTATGCAATAAATTATACATTGGTGAGACAGGTAGACGACTATAGGTGACCGATTCCGCGAACACCTTCGCGATGTTGAGAAGAATGACAAGGATGCATCTAAGCCAGTCGCTCGCCATTTTAATCTGCCTAACCACTCCAAAAAACACATGGCTATCTGCGGCCTTTCCCTACATCTAGGTACGACGGAAAGCCGCAAGAATCTGGAACATAAATTCATCTTTCAAATCGGCACCCTTAATCCTCACGGTATTAACGAACGCTTTTCATTTAACTAATATATTCCTATTTTTCACGTTGCCATGTTACCACCAATAGCGTAGCTCCTACTCTACTATAAAAACTACACGTAACCCATAATCACTCGATTCGCTCTGACGAAGGGCTAACGCTCGAAACGTCAGCTTTTAGAATCTCTGTACGGTGGCCAATTTACATTATCAACTCCGTTGATAAAACCAAATTTTTGTATACTACTTCCCCACCGACGCAGCACCACAGTTTCTTTAGAAACTACCCCTTCATTCATTTGTACCAAAACAAGCATGTTTCTTGTTTTCTTGTCCACTTACATGTACTAGAAATGGCAAAATCCTTTGAGATGCCGTTTGACATTAAGTAAAGGTGTGCGATGGGTTTCACACAGCTCCAAGTACTGATCTACAACTTCCACTACTGCTGGTTGTTTCTTGCAAAACAGTGCTGGGTTAGTTTCCAGTGAGTCTTGAAAAGAAACAAACAAACCTCATACAACAGCAAAGTAATAATAACAGTTTGTCCTATTCCATCCATGTTATAGTAGACCCAAATCTCAACCTTACCTGAAACAGCTACTCCTTGAACTCCTGTGTACTCTATGCATTTATCAATTTCCCACAAAGATGATGAACCCACATCAAGAATAAATGGGACAGAGACAGCTTCACTAAAGAACAACAAATCAGTTAGTGTAAAAGTAACTATCGAATTGTCAAAATGTCAAATCTAAAACAATATACACTGTAACAATAAATTATTATTATTAACTAAAGGGAGCATTATTCTTAAAGGTTAACAATTGGGTGCAATGTTCAAGGGCAGAGGGGGGGGGGGGGGAGGGTGGTGGAAAGAATTGAGAACAGTGTATCTATGGCATCTCTACCAAGTGTTTACTGGAAATGCTCAAAGACTACCTTGAGTGATGTCTGCTGACTGGAATACATGTAATTCAGCCTTAATCTTACAGATTCAACAGAGCACAAAATTGCACCACAAAACTTACATCAATGGCCTCCACAGAAAAGCAGCTTCCATTGTCTTTCCTGCACTAGCCACATGCAGTATCACAGCACTGCAAATTTAATTTACATTTATTGAAATCTCGACTGAGGCAACTAGTGTCCATTTTGTAAACCAAAAACTGCAGAGTTGCCTTTAAACATAAGTTACGAACACCACAAAAGTCATCATACTGTAGTTTGTTATAATCCTTACCAGATGACCTTAACAGCACCCCAATCCTTATTGGTAACAATGGCATTCAATTCATCATTTCTCTGTTTGTGGAGTAGACGAAACTGCAGAAAAAGGGGAGGAGAATCTACAATGATAAAATTTAATTCTTGCTATCAATTTTTTTTAAAAGAGTTTTAATTCTTTCTCTGCTTTCTAAAATCAATATTAACCTATTCACACCTCAAATGTCCTAGGACGCCCCTCACTGACGAGTAAAATCGTCTGGAGTTAAAGTAAAATCTATTTAGTGTCACTCTTAGGGGTCAGTCAGTTACCGGTAATATCAAATCTGTGTCAATAATAATTATTATAAAAGTGCAACTGGTTTAAATAAAATTAAAATAATTTACAACCTAAAACCCTGAAGCCCAAATTTTAGCTTGTTTTCCATAAAAGCACAAAACCACAGGTAGTTGATTTACACGTAAACTAGCAATTCTTACACTGTATATTGACCTACCGTACCATAGTTAATGGAGGGAATGGTTATGAAACCCGACAAATTTTTTGTTGTTGTAGGTTTTTGTTCTCTTTTTTTGCCTTGACCGTGCACAAAACACAATAGTTGTTTACTCAGTACTGAGGAAATGACCAACAGAAACGTGTTGGTTACGTAATTCATGCAGAGTGTATGAGCGCAAAACAAAAGATTGTGCACGGTCGTGGACTTTCCAACCTAAATCTCGGCATCTTTCTTTGCTCCTTTGATGTTTGCCGAGCTTTAAAACCAGTTCTCTCTATTAACTATGACTGTACATAGTACTATCAATAATTCTCAAATTCCCTTGGCTTCTCCAAAGCTATTCACATCTTTTGCACATACTTGAGTTTATGCTTGTGCAATACACATGTAAAGCAGTCTTGCAAGAAATACTGGAAAGCATCAAACTATCAAAGACTTAGATAACTTCCTTTTGCTTTTACAGCAGTTACATTTATACCTTACATCCTGCTTCTTGGAGAGCTATTCCCTTCTTTATTGTGTCATCAACCTTTTGTCCACTGAAAGGAAGCTTGCACAAAATAGGCATTTCACACTCTCTCTGAACTTTCTGAATGCAACTAATCCAAGCATTCCACCTGTCATCTTCAACTAAAATTTTTGCAATGATTAATGTCAACAGCATCACACATCTCTCTCAGTCCATTCACCGCAGGGATAAGGCTATCAGGGTCCTCTGCGCTCAACTTTAAATAAAATATTCACAAATTGAGAGTTATGAAACCTTTAGCCAATCCCCTAGTATTGATTTGATTGAATGACAGAATGTGAAAAAAAGTTCCATATTAGGGTTCATTTCAATCAATCAATCAATCAATCAACTTTATTTGAGTGTCTAATCTTCTAGCTTGTCCTCAGGCCTACTAATTGGGGATACTACTTAAATTACTTATTAATGATAAATATATATACATAATAATATAAGATGATAAGATTTAACTATTCTAAAACTACTTCAAAAATATGCACAATATTCAATATACTTCAAATATACACATAAATTATGCAATAAAAAAATTATAGATACAATTTTATAATTTATGAACTCTACTAGTTATAATATTTTCTGTTTATGAATTATTAATTACACAGGTGGCACCCCTTGCATGCGTTATCACTAACCAAGTTGCTCAGATCTTTTCTCCTTATAATTATTTGCTTTAAACCTTCTTAAAGAGGTTTCATTTCTCTCCTTCATGCTCAAGTTTGACCATAAGAATGGCCCAACAAATCTAAGGGAATGCTTTCCGTATTTAACAGTTTTTACCCTTTGAACATGAAAGTCCGAGTTCCTTCATTCTTAAGTACATGTAGTTGGCTGCTTGTGCAGTCTGGGAAGAGATCATAAAGGAAATGCAACATTTTTTCCTTCACTTTGAGAAGGAGGATACTCTGTTGATTACTCCACCATTTTCAAATCAGGTCGGGGAAAACTTCATGCACATCAAGATGGATTCCTGTGTCACCACTGAAGACATGGTCACTTAACAATGTGGGGCTGGACAATCTGTGAGCCAGCGAGCCATGTGAATTTCGCATTTACGTCGAAGCACCCATTTCAAATAGCGCTGATAAACAGTTATTAAGTATAAACACCCATTTTATAAACGGTAAAGCTTTCAATAACTGTGACTTGCATGTTGATTCGCAATGGCTCGCAATGTTGGCTTGCACGACTCGCGGCCATGGCTCGCATGACTCACAGGCATGGCTTGCATGGCTCGCACATTGTCCTAACTCTAACAATGCACCTTATATACAATTACTGGGAAGTTGGAACAGCTATTATAAAACTTCAGTTTTGAACAATGATCTGTGAAGGTGATCCTACATGTAAAACATCCAAGCCAGTTCATCTTGTATCCCTACCCCCCAAATTTAGGAGAGGGGCGTTTTTGCAAACAGGAGCTGAGCTCAAAATATTGTTTTAACCTTACACGTACTTCAAAGAGGCCAACAAACTTTCAGCCCTTCTGACAACTTTTTTACAGACGCCAACAAAATTTCAAGCTCCTATTTTCAAAGGGTGCCAACAAGAAAGGGGTTATTTGTTCTGCCATCCTTAGAGGAGAAACCGGATAAAAAATGGAACGATCTATCCTGGCCTTAATGTTCCAAATCCAATGCATTGTTGTCATTGTTCACGGGACATTCGGCCACAACCATCTTAATCAATGTTTCAGCTTGCTTACTACAATCTGCTTTACATGTAGATATCTTTGAGATCGTGGGGCCAAGTTGATCGAGGCTAACTAACAAAAATAACTGGGGATGAGTTGTCCACCAAAATGAACTTCATGTCATGAACTACCGCTGGCGTAAGAACAATTCTTATCATCAAGAAACGTTGCCTGCAATGGCCTCCGACAAAGTTAGGTTAAGAACTTCGATCGTTCACCTGGACAACTAGTGGTCGGTCGTTCGCCAGGCTTGATAAATTTCCAAACAAGCTTCTTAAATCTTCACGCGCGCAGTTTGCCAGTTTGACCACATTAGTAAAGCACAAATGGACACCCATCTTTCTCAAAAGGAGTCTCCAGGAAAGGTCTTCCAAATTACTAAATGGAGATACGACATACCGGCAGTTAGATAACATTTTAAACAGGGACATACAAGTATTTTAAAAGAAAATCCAGAAATTATTATCAAAGTCAGACTGCGGCCATCTTGGATAATCTTTCGTTTCCAGTATTTCTCAAAACGTCCAGGCCTGGCCCCAAAGGCCAGTTTGACGTTGAAAGAAGACGCTTCGAGGCGTTCATACAGGATGAATAGCCCACTTTCGATATATTAAAATTCAGTCCTACACAAAAGGCATCATATCGAGGCTCTGGGGAATAAATATAAGGATTTGTAGGAGTTTATTCTCCAGCGCCTCGAGATGATGTCTTTTGTTTAGGACTGAAGTTTAATATATCGAAAGTGAGTTATTGGTCGATTTAAGAACAATAATAATTTTTGAATGGGTACCGATAATCACAGTCTGTTTACACTAACAAACTAGCTTGCGTTAAAGTGGCAACGAGGTAAGCTTTTGAATTAGAAAGGCGGTAGCAACCGATTGGCGTGAGGACACGAAGACTCTCTCGCATGATCGAAGTAAATAGTGCCCCAAAGCGTGATCCATGTGAGGATATGTAATTTGATTGCAGGAAATGTTGGTGCTGTAAATTTTAGTTTAGCCAATGAAACGAAGAAACATCAAATCTCACGAGAGCAACAGAAGATCTCCTGTTTAAAGAAGGTTTTTAACATTCAGTTCATTGCAGTCACTATAAATGAAAATTGTTTTAACGATGAAATGATATATGAAATGGATCATATATGAACTGCGAATATGAAATCAAGTGAAGCTATGATCCTCGCAGTTATGAACGCAATTTTTGCAATTGCGTAAAGAAGCCTGAAAATTTCAGTACTTCAACGGGGTTTGAGCCCGTGAACTCGGCACTGGTATTGCGAGGTCACGGGTTCAAACCCCGTTGAAGTCCTGAATTTTTCGGAAGACCTTAGACGGCAATGACCAGAACCAGGTTGCTGACCAGCGATTTTTGTCAAAACAATGGTTTGCTAGGGGTGCTCAGTCCCGCGGGCTCAGAAAACCTGGTTGTGGTCATTGTTATTTAAGGTTTTTCGAATTTTTCAGGCTTCTTTACGCAATTGCAAAAATTGCGTTCATAACTGCGAGAATCATGACTTCACTTGAAAAATGTTTTGTTACACAGGTCCAGTTTTGAAAAATAGAACACTTGCTGTCATTACCATTTAGAGGTGACATGGCCTTAGCTAAATGAACTAAGGGAGCACAAGGGAAAACACTAATTCCCGTTTGTCCTCCGAAGTCAAGTTCTGTCGGATGGAGTATATATTTGGATGGATGAACGGCCGGTAATACCTCGCGCGGTAATCTATAGGAGTCACCGTGAAATCAAAGTGGACTGATACCCGTAACCTTAACCTTGATATTGCTTAAAGTGCGATACCTCAATTACTGAATAAGTACTAGGAAACGGTACAAAAAGATTCCCCCCAAAATATAGGAATACTTTTAAATTATTCTTACTCATTTATGTTAATAAAAATCGTACGAGCGAACCAACCATGAAATTATTTGTTTATTTTATAAGTACTGAGATTTCTTTCAAACAGTAATGACAACAGAGATTAGTGATGAAGTAAGTTTTGTTCACTCCAAGGCTCTAAAAGTTCAACATCTTCTTTCAAAATTGGCCGTTTTTCAACCTCGACCCCAGAGGCAGAGAAGAGAGACCCCGGGAACGAGGTTGGAGACGTATAATGCGTCTGAGGGACTTAAGGCAATTGAATAATTGATTGCATCTTTTAGTTCGTCATATAATTCGCCCGGTATAAAGACGGCGAGAGACGCATTATACGTCTAAACGAACTAAATCGTTTAGTGCGTCTTTGACCGAAGACGCTGATCTCAAACATTTCATGCGGTCTCTGTGCGTTTCCGGACCACCACCAAGTGAGTGTGACTGAGGACCTCTCTGATGCTAACAGACTTGTTTTTGAACCTCAAAGCTCCCTACCTCTTATAAGGCTTCACTAACACGAATCGACAACCCTAAACCTACTGCAACTAATGCTATCACTCGAAACGAGGAAGCTCAGATGACATCTTCCTGTCTTCAGCGAGGCGCCATGGCTAATGTGTCAGGCAGCGGAAGGTCAGACAGGAAACACGAGGGGCCCGGCAGGGACGCTTCCTCTAAACTTCTTTGAAACCGAAACTTCCTTTAACCCTATCGATTTCCAAGACCTTCGCCCTAGCGATTGTTGTGAGTATAGCGAAGAGGGCGAAGACTCCAAGGAGGATACTCATCATGATGTTAATAAATTTAGTACTGATAATGATGATGATGACAGTGACTCTGAAGGTGACGTAGACAATGAAGAGACTGTTCAGAAACCTTTCACGAGGCAGAAGGCGATAGCAGCTGGCTGCTTTTCTGACGGACATTTGGGTTAGCAATCCTGGCTCTCAAATTATATTCCGCGCTTCTTTGGTCTTTCCATGATTGCGTAATAAATACATAAATAGATAAATAAATAAATAAATAAATAAATAAATAGATAAAGGAATTTATATAGCGCATATAAAAATTCTAAGCGGTTTACAATAATACTTAAAATAATAATATGTAAAATTTCAGTGAAAGTATGTACAAACTTCTAAAAAAATTCTAATCTTATCTAAAATTATTGTCCGAATGCATCTTGAAATAAGTAGGTCTTCAAACTTGATTTAAAAACATTGATACTTCCTGATTGTCTAATTGAAAGTGGTAGATTGTTCCATAACGTTCGGCCAACCACTGCAAATTCTCTGTCCCCGAATGTCTTGTTTTAGGAATAACCAGGTAGGGGTTGTTGCTGACCACTTCGCAGGTTATAGCGAGATGGCAGCTTTACTTGTAGTAGTTCCGAGAGATACATTGGTGCCATTCCTCTTAAAACCTTTAAACATCGATAGTGCGATCTTAAATTTGATGCTTGACTGTAAACTCTTCAAAACTGGTGTGATGTGATTACTTCTTAGTACACAATCGGTGACACGTGCCGCTGCATTTATTTGAAGACGATCTATTTGACGTTTTGGTCAACAGTAGTCAATATTCGATGTCACAAAAGGATGGATCAACGTTTTGATGGTATCTACCGAAAGAAACTCTCTCATCTTTTTTAATTTTTTATAAGCCACTGAAAAAGGCCTTGCTACAAGGTTTGCCAATGTTAGTTTGAACCAGGCTCCGAGGTTACGCACTGTTGAGACTGCTTTAATTTTGGACGAACCCACTTGCATGTTGTCCATCTTTACTTTTACAAGTTGTTGTGGCGATCCTATGACCAGGAATTCAGTCCTGCTATCATTAAGCTTAAGGAAGTTGTGAGCCATCCAAGATTTGATATCAGATATACATTGTTCCATTACAAGGATTGCATGTTCTAGAGCTAGATTCACTAGAATCTGTAGAATCCGGCCTAAAAGATAAGTATAACAGAGTGTCGTCAGCGTACGCTTGGATGTTCGGTAAATGTTTCTTAACAACATGAGACAGACGTGATGCATATATGATAAACACTACCGGCCCTAATTAGAACAGCTGCCTTGTGGGACTCCACTGTTGACATCATAGTCATGTGATTGCCCTTGCTGGACCACCACGCGTTAAGACTAGCCAGGTGGGTTGCAGGTTGCATTAGACGATGATAAGATAATTTCCCTTACTTTGCTCACAGGTACATGGGCGAACTTATCCAGCTTGACTTGTACTGTGGAGATGTAACTGACAAGGTGACTGTCGTTGCATTGGACCTGACTCACTATGTCGTTTCTGATACGCGCGTGTAATTTTGTTCGAGAATATAAAATCACCAAAATCATCAGCTAGCTGTTTGGGATTAGCGTGTGGTGGTTTTTAATTTTTTTCCCGTCATAACGCCGGCTTTTTGACCACTAGGAGTTTAATTTAGTAGCAGGGACTGAGATTTGTACGAAAATCTGCCCACTGGCACTGGGATTTTGTCCAAATTTGGACTGGGAAATTAGATTGCCTTCCGCCCCTCCCCCCTACTTCATGACCGTCATGTATGTTTTTGTAAATCAAGCATATTCTTTGTGAAGTGAGACTGAATGAATTCCAAGAATGCGTAGTTTATCATACAAGTCTACAAAACCCAAAAAAACTCGTTTCATCCAATCAGGCATGTGCCATCATCCAGTAATTTCGCCGGGACTATCAATCAATTTTCTCAGCGTTTGATTGTGTGGTATGTGCATCACGAAAAGAGGTCAACATTTTGAGATACAAGTCTAAGCAGCAGAGGTAGAATTACTTTGTGACACGAGATCCATATCTGAGCTGGTTATTTTCTGATAATCTTTAATACCCTTGATCCAAAACAAGCTAAAACAAGCTACCTTTGTAAGCCGAGTGAGCTGAGCGTCAGGTGATAATTGGTCAGCGGTGTATTTAAAAATGCTTTGCTTCAAACGGTGTTTTCTTTTGATCGCTTATACAACATAGATCTGCGGCTGTAAAATGGAGTTACGGGATCTCGGTTTGTCCTGTGTGTTAGATGACCTTTTTCTAAAGGTATGAAGTTCACGGAGCATCTTGGCGCTCATTTAACTCCAGAATGGCGGAGTCAGTATATACGATATGAGGTAAACACGATGAAATAATTTTTAAGTCCAGTGTAATGTAAACCGCTGTTTCCGGCCATGACCAGTATAAACTGTATGGTTATATATGACATACGATTACTTCCGTGGACGTTTTGTTTTATTATGTATATCTCAGAAAAAAATAAGGTCTAAGCTAACGTATCACGAGTTTGACGGTCTTAAAGACACGTGTACCGGCCAGTTTTGAATTTAGACAGCCATGTTGACAAAAATTATCAACTTTTCCAAATTCTTCATATTGGCGCCTTTTCATACATTGCGAGGAAAATACTCAGATGCATTTTCCTCTAGAATATTAAACATAAATCTGTGAATTCTGACGTGAATGTACGGTTAAAAATGAAAGTGTGCGGAATGTATAAATTTGAAACCAAAAACTGATAAAAATATCCTATTTCAGTTTAGCAAGATTAAGTGCGGCTCTGAGTGACCGGAAATGCCTGCCATTCAGATTTGAGGACTGATTTTTTTTATTATGTTACGAACAGTGATCGTAGCTACAGTAAGAAGTAAATTGTAAGGAGAATTGTCGATGTTGTCTCGCTCCTTTTGTCACTTCGTACCAAAATTATCTTGAGATATTGGGTATTGTCATCATGTGACAGACTGGCAGGATGCCCATCAGCAAATTAAGAGACTGATTTTACAGTTTTGGCATGAAAATAGAAATTTGTATTGGGAAGGCCATAACCATGATCATGGAGACAAATATGGTCCCAGATTAGGTGATGTAACCAAGGAATCGAGCAACTTCACAATACCCTGTTGCTACTGTTTTTTTAAAGCTGCATCATTGGAAGAATGAGGTATATCCATTCATATGTAAATTAGTGGCGAGGTGGTGCACTCTAGAGCTAAGCCCAAGGAATAATAATTATTTGTCTGAAGTCTTCTGATTTAGAATAAGTAACTATACACAAAAATATACCATCAACTTCCACTTGAAAGCACCCCTCCCCCATGTCCTTCCCATGTAATGGGCTTATCTTCCTCTATTGTAACAAAAGATGCGTCTGTTGATAGTCAAGCCTTTCCTTCTATGCTTCCCTTTTTATTTGAAGCATTCTTACAGAACCCAGAATTAATAAACAGGATATTAAATAAAATGTCGAAATATTAGCGTAAAAGTCTACAGCTCTTTTGTTACATTTTGTTTTTATGCTGCCTTGTAAAGTATACCAGGATCTCAGTGAATGGGTCAACCTCCCGGGTCAACCCATCTTCTTGTAACAAACAAATACATTTTACCAAGAGACATAGCCATTTGCATAGAGCTCAGTAAAGTTAAGGTGGCCAGTCACTGTCAAACTGGGCTGGCATTGCCTCATAGAAACTACAATAGCCTTTAGTTCAGTAAAATAAAAGAAATAAAATGATGATTATTGTACCTGTAAACAGGAATTTTATCAAAACAGTCTTCCCTTCATTTCTTTTATGTTTACTTCATCCTTCCAGTGACTGTGAAAATTATAAGGTCACTTGTTTGCAGCAAAATCAAAATAATGATAACGTTTTTAATAATTCACCGAAGTTGAGGTGAATGGGCTGAATAAATAATGGCCCAAAATTGGTCATTTCCACTTCTTGGAGTTGAGTATGGCAGGTACTTGTTTAATTACCCCTGAGTAAACCATTCATAAAATTGGGGAAAAAAGCACTATTCTTTAGTGTACAGGGTTATTATAATGTATTATGTTTCTGTCTCAATTTTATTTGCAAATTGAAGCAATTAAAAGAAGTTCTTTATGATGGACTGGACAAGATGCCCCCAAAGGATGGTAAGAAATGGCCACATTGCGTTGGTTATGGATTATTTATTGTACTACCTTATACTTGTAATTAAGACATTAGTTCACATTTCCCATAGGCAAAAAGTGAACCTTTGATGTGACACAAAATATTAATAGCTCTTGATAAATATTTTACAATTTGTTTGTGCTCAACGTTCTGAAAAGGAATGACTTTGGGACCTTGATAAAGGATTTGGTAAAGAGAGTAACAGGAGTAAACCACAACTTCATGTATAGTGTAATTACTGTTTGAATTACCAAATTTAGAGAATTTCATGACTTGTTATTTTCATCTCAATTTGTTGGCTTTACAGAAAATCCTGATGCAGTATTGGAAAGTTATTTCTCCAGGTTTGAAGAACAGTGGTTCAGCTACTGCAATGAAGAACTGGAAAAAATAAACACATTCTTTGCAGGTATAACGTACAGTATTCTGACTTTGTACATAGAGATGCAAGGTTGCTAGGGAAGTTGAAGTATTGATGCCAAATTTAATGTTATTGCAAAAAAAAAAACCCCAGTTATACAGTATAGGTGAAAATGTATAATTACATGACTGTGCTAATCTCTCTAAGACCTCAGAGGGACTCTGAATTGTATTGACACAAATTCAACTTTAGCTCTCTGTACAAAACCAGTTCAAATAATTTCATTTTTATCTTTAACTGTTTTTTTCTATCAACAGAAAAAATAAATGAAGCCAAGCTGAAGTTCACTGCTCTCAAACATGAACTTTCTGCAGCTGGATCTCTCAAGGTTGCACCCAGTCTTAGTACATTCTCAACCAGAGAAATCACCCTCTCTTCTGGATCAAGCAAAAAAGCTACGATCAAAAGGAAGAAGAAGTTCTCCCATCTGAAATTTGCATTTGGAGAATTTTATCTTAGCTTGGTTCTTCTGCAGAATTACCAGGTAATAGCCAAAATAACGAGTTACCAGTAATATGAAAACAAAAGTGTCTAAGTGAAGGGCCTACATTGTATAATCTGAAGACCACATTTGTTTCTCGTGGTATAATGTAGTATGGGGATATCTTTTTTCTATTCATGGAGGTCTATTTTCTTGACATTCAAAGTGGTGTACTGTACTAAAATATTATTCCTCCTTCAAAAAACTAATGAAGATCCCTTTAAGCTTTGCAGAACTACATGTACTGTATGACTTTGAGATACTACTACTACTAATTATTATTGTGAGTACATGTACTACCTACATTGAAACTTCTTGCCTCTACTCCAGCTATAAATCACAAGCACATTATTAGATACTTGTACATGAAAGTAGCAAAACTTCATCTTTTTAAAATTATTTTATTGTGTTTCAGCAACTTAATTTTACTGGATTTAGGAAAATTCTCAAGAAACATGACAAGGTACAATATTAGTTATTACTTTGCAGTTCTCTGCAAAATTTATTGAGCAGATTTTGCTGTTCAGCAAAGAAAAAAACAAAATGGATAAATGGGTGCTGCTGGTATCACTAATTTTGAGGTGTTTTGTTGGAGGGGGGGGGGTGGTTGCTAGGTAAGGCATATAATTTACAGTGCATTTCACAAAACTTTTGACAGGCGATTTGCGAAGTTCGTTGTGAATTTCATAAATTCCCTTCAAACTTGGGAATTTCATTACGTAACTGTCAATCAAACAGCGAACTTTGAACCCAACTTGGGAACTTCACTCCGGACTTCGTGGGAATGAACACTCAACACTCATCACAAAAAATGCATTGTCCATGCAAGCTGTTAAATACTGATTGGCTAATTGGGATCTCACTCAACAGTACTTTTGTTGAATTATTTCTCTAAAACAATGTATAATGAAACAGTTATTTTTCAATCCATTGACACCTCAAATGTTTCACACTCAGGGATTAAAATAATTATCCGGAATAATCAAGGTCTCGGCAGAAGATTATTTCACTTTGCCTCCACCTTGGTTACCCATTGATTGTTCAGTACATTATATACAAATATTATTGTAAGTAAATTGCACTAAAAACTGCACCTGGGCTGAGGAGGTACATGTAGTGCTCATTACTTTTGAACGAAGCTGCGTCGGTGGGGAAGTAGTATACAAAAATTTGGTTTTATCAACGGAGCTGATAATGTAAATTGGCCACAGTACAGAGATTCTAAAAGCTGATGTTTCGAGCATTAGCCCTTGGTCAGAGCGAATCCACGAAGGGCTCTGACGAAGGGCTAACGCTTGAAACGTCAGCTTTTGGAATCTCTGTATGGTGGCCAATTTACATTATCAACTCCATTGATAAAACCAAATTCTCATTACTTTTGGTTTCTTTTTACTACTGAAACGAGGATGAGCTGTTGAAGCCTGCTGACAAGTATATTATTATCACTTTGCCTTCTGCGTCATTTAGGTATTTGAGACTCCAAATGGTGCACTTTACAGGCAAGAAAAAGTGGAAGTTGCAGATTTCTTTACCAACAAACATGTAGATGAGATGATTCTGGAGACTGAGGTCAGTAAAACCATTATCTGATTTTGACTTAAAATGACAGTTGTTTGAAGGGTGGTTGGTGCTTTTTGCAGACTGTTACTATCCAGTGGATATCAATGTTTTATAGGTTGTGGTGATCACTTATCTGCTGGGTGATTAATGCCTTTGAACTGCCAAGCCTGGTGACCGAATGCAAAAACAAAGACTGCCAACAAATTCTTCTTTTGTCTTTGTGTTAATTAGCCCAACTACATGTAGCCCTTGTTTTACAGCCCAAATTCTTTCAATTTTACGTGTGTTAACGAGGCTACTTAGGCTAATTAACACAAACTAAGACAAGAGAATAATTTGTTGGCAGCCATTTTTGCATTCGGTCAATGTTTGTATCCAGTACTTGCTTGTAACCATGTAATCATAAGATTATCTACTGGTCCCCATTGTGCTATTGATTCCTCTGTGGGATGTGGATTTATCTGGCCCCATCTGTTAAAAGACCCGATGACTTAAACAGCAAGTGGATAAATCACTTTTCAGATGTTGGCCAAGGCTCCCATAATCTTTTTGTTAGATGGGCTAATAGATTGTGTAATTATTCACTGTTACAAATACATGTACTGAAATCTTTGCACAGATTGAAACTGTTGGATAGTGACTTGTGCACTAGGTTAAGTTATCCGGGCTTTCAACAAATGGGGCATGGTGAATGTCACTATCTGGCCTTCAAACAAGGAGGTCAAAGCTTTCACTGCTGGAAACCACTGAAGTACTGTAGACTCGATTAAAGTGCCATATCAGACCTATTGAAATTTGTTGAATTCACAATAGTGACAGCAGCAGCAAATGCATTACTGCCAAGTCTTGTGGGATTTTGGGAGGCACGGTGGCCTCACAGTTAGTGTGCTTGACTGCGGATTGAGTGGTCTGGGTTCAGGACATGGCCGGGGACATTGGGTTGTGTTCTTGGGCAAGCACTTTACTCTCACAGTGTCTCTCTTCACCCAGGTGTATAAATGGGTACTGGTGAATTTAATGCTGGGGGTAGCCCTGCATTGGACTAGCATGATCCATCCAGCAGGGAATAGAAATACTCCTAGTCGCTTCATGCGACAGAAACCGGGATAAGCTCCAGCCTAATGGGCCACTTGGCTTGTAAGCCAAGGTGTCCAAAAAAGAAAACAAAACAAAAGCTGGGTACAAGAACATAAATGTACATTTAAATCTGTAGAAAAGCAAGACGTTATTCTATATGAATATCTGATCTCCCATGTTATGTAATGTTGAATTTCGTCGTGATTTTAATTTCCAGGACCTGTATATAACTGAACTTGAGGATGGGAATCGTTCTAAAGCCATGAATAGATTAAGAGTGCCACCGCTACAGGAACGAAGTGTAAGTACAACTGTATTGACGTTTCACGTGAAACATCTTCTGATTCACGTGACCACTTGTCTCAAGCGACTGCCGATCACTTGGCTTAAGCTCATGGCATCACCTTTGAGATATAACAGCAAAAGGTAGATTTTGGTCGAGAAAACGGGGTCTTTTGCTTTGTAGAACGCAAGACCACATTCAAGTTAAGTGGGATAACGGAAGTAACTCGAAAGCGCGTAAGTGGGAATAAGGGATGAAAGGAAAGGAAATAAAAGAACAAGAGTGAGAGAGAAAAGAACGAGGAAGACACTGGGAAGATCCATAGTTTGGTGTCTCAACGGTTCGGTGGTTTATTAATGGAAAAAAAGAGAGACGCTTGAAGACGATTTCCGCAGAATTATGAAAATCGCAGTAAGCGACAAACGTTCCAGCCAATATGTGATTGTTGGTCATAGCATTCACACGGTCATGAAAAGTCATGAAAAGTCGTGGAATTTGAAAATGCACTTTCCAGGCCTGGAAAAGTAATGAACTTTGGGTAAAATGGCCAAGTTCATGAAAAAGTCATGAAATTGTGTTTTCTTGCCTGTCTACTCCTTTTTTTCTGAATAAAAATCTTGAATATCCTTCTTGTAAAATTTTGATCGAAAGTGTGTCGAAAAAACGCCAGTTGCACACGCACGTCGCGCGTACTTCTTCGCGGAAAATGGAGTAAGGTCATGGAAAAGTCATTAAGGACGGTGCCTACTATTGTTATTGCGCGTGCGTTTTGCGCATCTCGAGATACTCGGATTTCCTATCGGCGGTGCTTATTAATACAGGGAAATCTTTGCGCGGTTCAAAACTATGCGGAGAAAGCAGAACTTAGTATCCATGAACTTGGTATCCATGAAGAAAATTAGGGGTAACCATGCATTTTTCAGAGATAATTAAGCTGCAATTTGGAAAAGAACGCCATAAATTGCTTTGTATTTTAAAGCTTTTTACAAATATTGTTGATTAGTTATCCTCGAAAAATGCGTGGTTACCCCTATCCCCTTTTTGGGTATCAAGAGGGCTTGCTAAGTTCTGTTTTCTCCGCATAGTTTTGAACCGCGCAAAAATAACACTTGTTAAGATCTGCTTTTTTGCGTATTCAGTAAAGCGTGCAAAAATACCTTTGAATTAATAAGCACCGTCCTTAATTTAATTTCATTCCTCATTTTCAGTGTGAACCCTGTTAGACTTTATTGAAGTGTTTAGTTTCTACATGTAAAAAAGAATATATTGGCCATTTCCGACCTGTCAACCACTCCTCAAAGTGTCCAAGAGCGAAGTTTCCTAAAAGTTAATTACCATACCCACTTGGATTCGCCTTGAAGAAGAATCCGAAATGACTTACTCTCGACATTTAACAGAAAAGCGCTCTGATTGTTGATGTATTTCAAATTATGTTCATAGCGATCTTTTATCTCTGTACTCAGGGCGGAAACTGGGTGTCCTGCAAAGTGGGATTTTTAGCTGGTCTTTTCCTTATGCTAGTATCAATAGCTACAGTTGCTGGTAAGAAAACTTCTATTAATTTCACTTGAACGTTAGCGTCTACGAAGGGAAACTGATTGGTTTATATCCCAAAATGAGTTTTCCTGGTTGGCTATTACAATTGCGTGACACATTGACGCGAGCATGATGCCAGCAGCATTGTCCAGACTCTTATCGACAACGGCAAATCAGCCAATCAGATTGCGAGATTACAAGTAGTTGTAGTAAAAATCAAGTTTGCTCGTAGCACGTCATTAGTCAAAAATACTTCTTCCAAGCAACACGATTTATCCCGCAACGTGGACCGGAAATAAAACGTATTACATTGACGATAAGCACCTACCATTACTTTCCTTTAGGCTTTCAGGAGTCCGAAAGTGTTGTTTTTTCAAACGAGTTGATTAACCTACGAAAGAAAGATTTGCGAGATGTCGTTTCGAGTGTTAACCCTTCGTCAGACCTAACTTGATGCCATATTGGCTAAACTTAAGTATCTAGGGTAGCGTCTGCGCAGAAACACCAGAAGCCCGAAGTTTGCGGAAAACAGACGTCGAAAAAGAACCTAGCATTTTTGTGGAATGTTGTACCCCTGTGAGCAGCGGCCATGCGTTTTTACTTAAAAAAGGAGAGCTTTCCGGTTTAATTCCGGTGATTGGTTGATAACATCAAAATGGCCACCATTTCTTTGATAAGGAACGCGAACGTAGTGCCTGTGACGTCATGCGAAATGCTCCACAGAAAATTACAGTTGGAACAATATTTTATGAACTTCTGTGGTATCAACTACAAAATATAAAATGAACTCTAAATGAACGCATTTATGAAGGAGCCACTTTTTCTTATGCCAACTTAAAACTGCCCGTTGATTGTGGTACAAAAGGTCCTAGTCATCTCGCCACCAGAAAGTCTCACCATGAGTCAATTTGCCACCAAGTATTCTATGTTCTTGACGTTGGCCGAGCTCAATAACACTTCGATAGCGAGTTGGTTGGAAGCTACAATAGTCTGCCGATAACTAATCTGCAGATAACTGAAAACCTTTACCATGACTAGTGTGCAAGTGTTTTGATTTGCGAGACTGCGAAAAAAGCTCTTGTTAAATTTATACTGAGGGGTATGAACATAAACCTCTTTTCTTCATTTTCAGCCTTTTTCACTGTTCACAATGAAGGTGAATTCGATATCGCTATCCGGATTTATCGTGGTATATTCCTCTTTGTACTGGTGACATTTCTCTTGGCCGTGAATACCTGGGGCTGGCGAAAAGCGGGCGTCAATCACGTACTTATATTTGAACTCGACCCACGTGACCACCTTAGCTATCAACAGTTATTAGAGGTAATGACATGGAGCGAACACTGCTCTGATATAATTGGTCAGTTTCGTACTGTTGTGGTTGGACTGGAACAAACATGAAATAGGAGTTAAGGCAGCTCCGCTTCATTCTGCGCTTTGATCGAGTGTAAGCTCGAGCATACGAAACTGGTCAATTCTGGAAACCGTTATTGTAAAGGCGCCCGCAAATGAGGAAACGTTTGCTTCCACGAAAATGTTTCCGCAGTTTGCGGGCGCCTTACTTCATTAATATATTTTAATTGCTGAGAGAAAGTTAAATCTTGAAATGATCATTACAGTGCTACTTTAGCAAAATGAAACGTGAACGGGATTCGAACCTTGAACAGGATTTGACCTCTTCGTTACCGGTGAGATGCTCTGCCAGTTGAGCTATCAAGCCAATTACTGCAATTTGCCGGGCGTAGAAGGTAAGGTAAGCGCTTTCCGAACCAATGACACAACACGCCGGTGCTTATCCCCGGTTTCCGTAGCATTAAGCGACTAGGACTATTTTTAACTCCCCTGGGTGGGATGCTAGTGCATCGCAAAATTACCCCTAGCATTTCCCCGGTACCCATTTATACACTTGGGTAAAGACCCGAACCCGGACCACTCCGCTCCGGAGTCGAGCACACTAACCATGAGGCCACCTCACCTCCCACACCGGGCGTAGAGGCGCCCGCAAACGAGGATACAATAGGGACCTTTAGGTAGGACGACGACTACGAGTACTATCACGAATACGAGGTTTCCGTTCTGAGCATGCGCATAACAAAGTTCAAAGTGTTCAAAGTGCGCGTGCTCAGAACGGAAAACTCGTACACACCGGGCTTAGAGGATCGAGAGCTGGCGATCCGTGGCGCTGGCTAAGAGGATTGCAGCTCTGGGAACGAGATTGAAACACTTCGGGAAACAATGTTTCGTCGTCTGCGGGCGTCTTAAGAAAGGAAAAATTTTTTACTACTTCATGGAATCGCGCCATCATTTGACATCTCAGTTAAAGTAGTGTACGAGAGACGTTTCACCTAAAGTGGTGTCCTCGCTTAGACGAGACGAGATTCGTGAAGCTTAGTCGTATAGCATTCGATCAAAGTTCAATTTAAAGATATATTATTCCGATGATAAGACGGGAATACTCGGAAGATCAGAGTCGGCTCCTACCGGAAGTCGAAGCTATGACCTTTCGATGACCAGCTCGTATGCTCTGCCACTGAGCATTTCGAGACTGTTTTGGAGCTGGGGTGACAAGTATCCTCCATTACTACTGAGAAGTACATCAACTATGAAAGACACGGAGAATATGTGATAACCAATTGGAACTCGGAAAAATATCCTTCTCGACCCTCCAAGATCTACCTGGATGCTCTAACCACTGAGCTACTGGAGACTCTACGAATGAGAGCCAATGTTATCTGTGAGCTTTTACTGCTGGGGTTGAAATTGTCGAATTGCGACATTATTTTATCATGTTTTCAAGGTAGCAAAAAGCAAAAACTTAAATCCTGACTTAAATCCTCTCCGTTCTTGAGATACAAAGGGAATTGTGACATCCGAAAATGACCTGTAAAGTTTCGGGACTTTCGAGAAACGGGGACCTACAATCTTGGACAAATTAAATGGAACATTGAAACCACCCCTCCCCCCAAAATCAGTGATGGGAAAATGGCGCGTTTTGGCCTTCACGCACCTTCATCCTTGATTTGGGGGAGAGGGGGCATTTCTGTTCCATTTTATTCTGTCCAAGATTGTCTATGAGCCCCTGCTTGGCGTTACCAGTAGTATATGGTGTAATCACGACACGAAATCTGCTCTCGTTCGCTCAAAAGTTACATCATCCGAGAGCACATCTCCCATTCAAAAAATAAACTGAGCAAGGCGACACTGAAGAAAACTAAATGCAAGTGGCATTTCACGTTAACATAAATTGCAAACAAAAAAGGGAATAAAACTATTGGAAAAAAAAAAAAAAAAGAAAAAGAAAAAGAAAGAAATTGCATGTAAGGAGGATTCGAACCTTCTACCGCAAATTATCTACCCGATTTAACTATCCAACCTACCCACATTCTACGCTTTAGACTTTGCATCCGTGCGCTAACCATACCGAATACGCAAACTTGTTGAATTTTTAAGAACTGCATTTGCGCTCCCTTAAATTTGTTGATGATATTTACCTGATCTATCTTCTGATTTTTCCACGCTGAAAAATAGAGCATGATTTACGTTCACAAAAGTGTTGATGGGCACGATTTGCAGGCTATCAGCAACGAATTTTGTCGATTTTTCACGATTTTGTCGTCTGGCCAGAAAGGTGACAGAACAGATTGACACTTTTTTCCATTGCTTGTTAGCCGTGCTTAACCGTTGAAAAGCGTCTCAAAACAGACGTTAATCGTATAAAAAGTCTCGTGAATCGAGCCTTAAACGTTTTAATGTCATGTAAAACCATTCAAGTACTCTACAAAGCTTTAAAAGCGCTACTTTAATGCTTGAGTCTTTTGCCATTGCTTCGTTTAATCTCAGCGATGCGACCCCACATAGACCCTATAGTTTTATCGATTAACTCCCCAGAAATGCTTCCAGAGTAAGATCAGTAGTGGGCTTGAGAACTCTAACTCTTACTTTTGTTTGCTCGGGTATTCTTTTTCTCGATAGCAATTTTTTCGTCAATTCTACGTAGAGTTATACCCTTATTCTTGATCGTACTGGCAAATTTTCATTTTAGGTTTGGCTTTTTTATACGCTCTGCTTCTCTTAAAATATCTTCCATGTAGTATCTCAACATAGCAACACTAGCGACGAGCGTGACTGCGTCAGAGGCCAGTGGTTTCGGATGATTAATATGTTGACATATGACCTCTTAATTGCCCAAATGTTGAATTTGTGACGTCATAGCCTCTTTGGACAATCTTGGACAAATTAAATGGAACATTGAGACCACCCCTCCCCCCAAAATCAGTGATGGGAAAATGGCGCGTTTTGGCCTTCACGCACCTTCATCCTTGATTTGGGGGAGAGGGGG